>JAWNOS010000186.1:0-302653 GCA_035045845.1 Drosophila buzzatii
CTGGGATTACTTGAAAGTTATGTTGCGATCTGATATTTGGGTCAAAGTATCTGTAATTTTCTTTCAACCCTAATCATAATCATACGACTCTTGAACCTAGAGTCCATTACTGAAATCAACAAATGGATGGAAATAGTTCTTAGAATTAGAATGGCCTAAGATAATGTAATATCAAATTACATACTTGAGACCAAATCTATCAAATGTGATTTATTTTAGAGTAAATAAATTTTGCATTTACTTTAAAATAAACTATGAATAGAAAAATAAAAATCTGATTTTTATTCAAATTCTATTCGATTCAACAAACTCTTTTATCAAATTGATTCAAGTTCTTGATAAGAATTGTAAATACATCTTAGTTCAATATGATTTAAAAAGTTGCGCCACTCACACTTCCATTTCCATTTCCATTTGCATTTGCATTTCCATTTAGATCTAAATTCTATATGCATTCCTATAGTGGCTTGTTAGGACAGCAACTGCTAACCGAAAATGACCTCGAACTGACCGCACGCTCGTAGCTGCCAAAGTTCATTTAAATAAGCCGCCGCCGCTGTAAAATTTAAATATTTTGGCAACTTTAGCATTTGGCCGTTCGACATGTTCGTTGCTCTGTCCAATGGTGCGGCTAAAGAGCAGCTACCAAAATTGCAGAGCCACGTAAATATTCTATAAATTTTTATGTGTAACTCCGACCATGTGTCCGACTATTTTCTGTGTCTGGCTTTGGCCTTTGCTTGGGCTTCTGCCTTGCCATGTACAATTGTCGGCCGTCTGTTCAAATGCCTGGAACGCCTATGTATGTGCACCAGCAGGAGCTAGAAGCAGGTATTACGTCTGCTTCATGCCATACCCCTGGTCATACCCATTCCCCTTGCCTTTGCCTTTGCCTTTGCCTTTGCCAACTTTCGTTTTGGCTCTGACGTTTCACGTAGTAATTGCCGTTCTCATGTAGTTTTCAGTTGTAGTTCGTGTGCTCCTCTAGCTACTCGCACCCTGATCACAATACACTGAGAGAAGAGAGCTATTAAAGCTGCGAGTAATCTTTATAGGGCATTTTATCCTTTATTGAATAAAATATGTTTATTAAAGTCGATAAGCTGAATCCCGCTTAGTTGGGCTGAGTTTTAGTTTCATCAATTAATTTTGTCAGTTGAATATTATTTCTCGCAGTGCATTTGCTGACTGTGCAGGACCTTACTTGTAGCATGTGCATGAGTATGTGTGTAAACACCTTGTCTGGGCCCGCCTGCCTTGCGGCCATTTCATTTGCACAAATATTTCGCAATTTGGCTGCGGATGCGACTGCTGCTGGTATTGCTGCTGCTCCTGCTGCTGCTGCCGTTAATATTGCTGCTCCTGCTGCTTTTTCTACTGCTGCTGCTTGTATAGATCTTTTGGTTTGGTTTCTCTGCCACCCGTTGCCGCGAAAGGCAGGGCAATTAGCCATGGGCCGGGCCATACGGCTGTTGGCAGCAGACGAAAGGCAGCTCTCTCTCTCTCAGTCTTTCTCTCTGTCTCTGCTATTGAGCATCTCTTTCAGCTTAGCCCAAGTTGGGCGTAGTTAACGGCCATGATGAAAGGCTCACCAGTTGGGAGAATCGCGCTGGTTGAGATCAAAGAGAGTCAAACGATTAAAATTCCATTAGAAATATTCTTTAAAATGCGTGCAAACATTCTTAAGAAGCAGACGAAGCGGCTGAGACAAATAAAATCTAAAATATGGACTGAATAGGCCACAAAATATTTTCAATATTTAAAGGCAAATTATGATTTGAAGGCATTTTTTGTTCTTTGAATACCCTGTTTACTGAAAACTCTAGACTTAATTAGGGCTTAATGTCAGACAGCTGGCAAAGCCTAGAAAATATTAAGCTTGAAGCAAATTTGTTGCATGTGCAGACGGAGGCGTGGTGCCGTGGTCTAACGAGACTTTTAGACTTGTTTCAGCTCTTAAAATAATTGATATATAATAAATGAAAATTATATAAATAATAATTGTAAAATCTAGAATTATGTAAAAGTAAATTTTACATTTTTGAATTAAAGCATACGTTCGTCTATAGCCAAGCATGCCATAAATATAAACCTTACAGGGTATACGCATTTTTGCTGGCTTAGTTGAATTTAAATGAAAATTGTATTTCTATTAAATTACATAAATTTGAGCTTGGCAACTGTTTTAATAATTTGTTTAGCCAAGTTTCATGATTGGTTCTGCTTTAAGTGCACTTCAAGTCTGACATTGTGTCGGTTGCTAAGACTACCCTTCGTGGAATCAACCCCATGGATAGTCGAACACAAACAGAATATGCCAAAGCATTGAGCCAAATTATGAACTTGAGTTAGCAGCAGGTGGCCAACAGCCACAGCCACAGCCACAGCAGCAGCAGCAGCAACGAAGGCAACATAAGTAGAAAACTTCCCGTTGGCTCAAATTGAAGTTAAAAGTTAAGTTATCTTGACTACCCTCAGCTCTAGCACCCTCTCGCCAGCTACCATGCCCGACTGGCTAAATTCATTTGGCAGCAAAATGCAAATTATTACTACTGACTTTTCATTTTATTTTTCAGCATTTCATTTTTTTTTTTTTTGGCTACGTTTTCTGGCAACAGATTTTTCTTTTCGTTCATGTTTTGCAACTGTCTGAAAATTATTTACTTGACTACCTCTCCTAGAAATGCCGGCAAATGCTGAGGGTTGCTTTCCCTGGAAGTTTTTGCATAACTTTACTTGGGCATCATTTTCACCGTCTCGAAGGTAGAATTTTGAATGTGGGGTCTGCCTTGGCTTCCGCTTGTACTCATTTATGATTTGCTTTTGCTTTGATAAACATCAAGAAATCAGCCTGGATTGAGGGAGGTGTTTGGCTCTTTGTAAATTATACAGCAGACACACACACACACACACACACACACACACACACAGACCCAATCGGATTTCACTCGTGATGGGGTTGCTCTTGTCTAGGGGTCGATAAGGCCTGCATACTTTCATGTCCGTATCTTGCATTTTCTCATGCCTCATGCCCCCCCGCAATTGTCATGCAAATCAGTGCAACTGGCTCCGGCTATTACTTTCCCTCCCGCTTCCAATATTCATTTCCATAATCATTTATGTAGCATTTTAACAACAAGAAAAGCCAGAGACGAAGACGAAGGAAGGAAGTGGAAGGTTTTGCTGTCTCTGCATTTCGCGCTTAAACGAAACCAATTGATGCGTAAATCTTGCACGTCTTCTTCTTCGCCTTGGCTGCTGCTGAAAGAAACGGATAATGAGATCTTGACAAGGGCAGCCCAAGAGGTAATACATAAAAGATGCTATAGGGATAATGATATATACACGAACTCACATATATGCATATATTTATATATATAAATAAACAAGAAAGGAAGGGCTATATAGATAGAAATCTATCGAACTTTGTATTCTCTTTACGTTTCATTTTGTTCAAGAATTATAACAAAATAATAATAAATAAAATACGTAGCTAAAAATAATGTATTGTATATGCCATTGATTTATTAACTTGATCAAGTTTAATTGATTCAAGTTTTATAAATTCAATCTAATCTAATTTAAATTTACTGAGATTATTCTTTTAAGAAAGTATAACTTGAAACGATGCATTCAATTTATATATTTACTAGATATATCATTTAAGTAACTGTCTGGATTCGTAATATTGAGCCACCTATTATAGAATTCTATAAGCCCTTTTAGCCATCTATAGGGAGTGCGTGGCAGACAGCGCATAAATACTTTACACAAAGGAATCTTGAGCAATAAATTAAAGCGCACATCTGGTATCTCGATAATGTGTGGCTAAGTGTAGTTGGGAATTCGTTTTAAGTAATTCTCTCAACTGGTTAATGGATTGGCGTTTCTCGGCACAATTTTAAATCTCTGAGGAAATCAAGCTGCTAGGCGACGATTTTAAAGCGTATCGATTGCGCGTGGAACGCCAGTCGAACGTGACTTTGTATCAGTTTTCAATTCCGATTCCATTTCCATTTTCATTTCTCAATTCCACATTTCCATTTCCATAGGTTTGTCATGCCTATAGCTGGCTTGGTATGCCTGCCTTTGGCTTGTATTTCAATTAAATCGCTTCAAAGTAACGTGAAACGCAGCACAGTTTATTGATAACCAGTTCCAGTGTCAGTCTCAGCCTCAGTCTCAGTCTCAGTCTCTGTTGCTGTCCAAGTCCATGTCCGTGTCCCTGGCTACGGTAATTGATGTGAGCGTGATTTAAACGCAATTGATAAGCATGCCCAAAAGCCAGGCAGAGGCTCGAACCTGAAACCCGATGCGTTGCCCATATTATTTGGTATCTGTGCTCGCTGCCCAGGGCTCACAGCGTTATGCGTCCCTCTATGCGAGTCCCTGTTTGTCCATTAAAAAGTCAGCAACTGTAGCTAATTAAAGCGGGCAAAACTCGAATCAAATTTTGCGCATATCAAATTATGAGCACAGCTGGCAGCAATTGTTGCTGCTGTTGCTGTTGCTGCTGCGAGCCTGACACAAATTGATGGGCTGACAGCGCCCAGCCATGTGCGCCATTAAAACCACCAGGGATTCGTGCCGTTTGACTAATTTCGCCGAGTTTCCGTTTTAATTACATCAACTCGCATAGGAATCAAAATAAATATTACTAACAGCATATTAATGGCGCCCAACTGCAACGAAGCAGACAGTTATATATGTATGAACATTTACATTTATGTAAGTCAAGTCAGTCGCATATGCACACATATTTGCCTAGGACTCATAATGGCAATCGCCTGGCAATATATTACCTCTCTCTCCCTCTCTCTCTCTCCTTTGTTGATCCATGCTGAGCTGCTTTGACCTGAATGCGACACTATGGCCCGCAACTCGAATTTCTTAAGGAATTGAGTGTTCGGCCATTGCGCGTTGGCTAAGGCAAGAAATATTAGTCGTAAGCCCTTAGATAGTTGATACTTGGCCTGGGTATACGATTGCACAGTGAGAAGGCAATGTGACGGGCATGAAATGCAATTACCTGGCAAATGGAAAGGGAAGTGGTTGCAGCTGAAAATTCATAATTACACTTAGATTGAGGATGCACTCACACTAAGAAGCTTAGCTTAGCAGAGAAGAACAAAAGCATTTAATTAGACTGTTTCCAGGTTGGTTAATAACTATGAAATGTTGTAAAATACCCGAGTATAATATTAATTGAAATAGTCAAACCAACTTGCAGCATGCATGACTTAAAACTTATTATTTAAACATGGCCAAAGATATGTCTCACTTTTGCTTGTTTTGGTTTGGCCAAATGCTTCAAGGCTTCAATTGAAAATATTTCTTAAAGTGTATTTATGCCTTTTAAATCAGTTAACTTAAATTTGAGATCCTCTGCTTTTATCTTGATACACGCCCCTTGCGCTAGCTAGCTCGCTCGCTTGGCTGCTTCTATGTTTGAGTCCAAGGTTTTGCTGGGCATGCAAAAGTTGCAGCCAGGGCAAACGCTTAATAGACACTGGTATGTCCGCAAAAAGCTGCTATCGTGAGTAAGAGGAAAGAGGAACTGGGATGACTCGGTCTGGCTAAGTTTTTGGTTTTTGGCTTTTGGTGCCTTTGCTGCTTTTGGTGTTGCATTTCAAGTAGAAATTTTGCAGTTTTATGCTGCAATTTTGTTTAATTTCTTTTGGGCTGTTGCACGCCTCGCAACGTAACGAGCGTTGTTAATTGTAACCATATACGAGGCGATATTCACAGCAGCAACCAAACGAGTCAAAGCCAGACACAGCTCAGTCCCTCGTCGTTGCCTGCAGCCCCTTTGGCCCTGGCTCTGACTCTGACTCTGACTCTGGCTGTGGCAGTGGCAGTGTCTGACTCTGGCTAAGTGGTGTGGCAGCGCGTTTTGTTCGAGGCTGTGGCAAATGTGTCATTAGGCATGTTTCATGACCCTTTGTCATGCACAAATAATTATAATTTAATACACTTTGCTGCTGCAGGTTGCAGCAGCGGGCAGCGGGCAGAGGGTGAGCACCGGGTGGCTTAGCCACCCCAACTGGGTATGTGGAGATTTTTCCGAAACAGATTCGACACGATTTCAATGCAAGCTCAAATTTTCCCTTCCACATCGGTGTCGGTGTGTGTGTGTATGTATTTTTACGTTACTTTGTGCCACATAATTGCCGACAATTTGCTGAAGTTGCAGCACACGCCTGGCAATTACCCAAGCCCTCGCGCAGGCACAGGCACAGGCACAGGATGTGTTTTAGTAGTGCCCAACCCCCTGAAGGCAACTGGCTCAATATGCCACACCCAGCGTCCGCCCGCCATACCCAGCTTTGGCAGCCCTTCTGCTCAGCAAAGCGCAGCCCCTCATCCGACTGTCTATCGCTACTAATTTCCAGCTGGCTGCAGAATATGAAAAGTTTGTCTTGGCTAATTTGCTTTATGGCATTTTAATTGTATTTGCCCAAGTTACGACTCGAAACAGAAACTCAAACTAAGACAAGCTCAACTGGGAAATGGGAAATGGGAGCTGGCAACTGAGCACAGGGAACTGCTGTCGTCTGCTGAAAATTTAATGAGCTTATGAATTTCTAATGAATATCCCAGCGGTGGCACCTGCTCGTGTCTGCATACAAGAAACGCGCTTGCCTTGATAACTATTCCCCAATTATCGATAATTTATGAAAGCAATTGAAGTTAACTCAACATGTGTGCACTCAATGTCTATCTATCTGTCTGTCTGTCTGTCTGTCTGGGTGGCGTGTGTGTGTCGGACATACAAATGAGTCGAGTAGGGCCCCGGCCCCAATGGGTGCAAATATAATTCTTATAAATAGACAACAAAAGAGACCCTTGTCGACAGTTGGCAATCATCATCAACATCGTCGTCGTTGTCGTCATCGTCAGCGTCTTCGTCTTCGCCTCCGTCTCCACCTCAGCTTCGTTTCCAGCCAACTAAATAAATATAAACTCAAGACCCAGTGCCAGTCCCATTCCCAAGCTCTTAGTTCTAGTTCCAGCTTCATAGATAATATAAACATACACTGAGAATCGCGAGAAGAACTTGGCATGCAATTTTTAAAAATAAAATTCATTTTGTAATATAAAATATTGCATTGATTAAAATATACAAATATTTGCTTTAAGTAATTTATTTTTAAAAGAGCGCTTAAACCATTTTCTTCATACGAGTTTAGATTGAACATCTTCTACTTACTTCAAGGAATTTCGATTCATATAGCTTGATCTATTCATTAGTCGCATGTCATAAAAATTAGATTATATACTTGTTTAAGACATTTTGATTCATTTCATTCATTTAAACTACAAGTTTTATTAAGTCAAATTAAATTAATTTCAATTGAAACATATTGCTACATAGCTATAGGTCTATAGGTCCATAGGTCCATGTTAATGTCAGTTTACATTAACAAGAACTGCTCCTCCCTTACGACGACATGCTATGCTATTAACAGTATTCTGCACTGTTAATAGCATAACTCCCAGTCCAGTTCTCCTACTGGTTCGCAATCGGCGATTATGAATATTCTTCCTACATTCTTGTCTTTCGACGCTACACTAAAATATAAGACTACGAAGACACAGCTTTAACCCAACAATAAAGTTGAGGAATTACAACCACGACTTTGTACTTTATAATGGGGCTACCACTACAATTCATTTGCACACGTTTTAATATCGACAAAGATTATTTCAAATAAAAATGTAATTCATAAAAAAAAATAACATGATTATATACAACATATATTATATAACTTGACTTGATATATGTATATATATAGGTATATGTATGTATATATGTATTCCTGAATACCTATTTTAAGGAATTCAAAACTCTTTATTTCAATGCTAAAATTATACATTTTTGATATTTTTGTTAGACCTCGAAGAAATTAATTAATTTTAAAACTAATATTAATATTGAATGCTTGAATAAGTAAAATAAAATTTTGGAGAGAGTTATATAGAGATAGAGATAACAAGAGAGAGAGAGAGAGAGAGAGAGAGAGAGAGAGAGAGAGAGAGAGAGAGAGAGAGCTGTTGATATTATTACTGAAGTACTTCATCTATTAATATTTAATAATATTATTAGAATATTATTGTTTTTGAATGCACAGCCTAGAAATATGATTGAACCTCAATATTTGTATAAAGTTCCCAGACTTTATAAAGAGTTAGACCTCATATGACTTATTTCTATTACTTTCTCTCAGTGTAGACGTTGTCTGCATTGCTAGCAACGGCGGCTTTAAATAGTCAACTCCAGTCGCCTGCCGTCGCCTATAACGCCAAAGTCACAAAAACAAGTCAATATTGGCGGCAACAACAACAACAGTCCAATGAAACCAAATAAAAACATTAAATGTATAAATAAAGGAGAAAAAAAAATAAAACATGAAAATAAAATACATTGCATTGTGCGGAAAAGTTGTTTCACAATAAATAGACGCATAGATCGCATGAAAACATGTTCATAAATATTTGTTAGCAGTTATGTTGATACAAATGGTTTGGATTGACGATCGCTCGAATCGATATTGATGTTGACTTTGAGTGGGCACAGAGGAGCGTTCGACAATAGAAGCACGAACAAGAAAGAGTCTTGACACGTTTCCACAGAATTTTTATACGGGCCATAAGAAATTGAAAATTAAACTGCATTCGAGTTGAGATCGTATCGAACTACATAATTGCTTAGTTCACGGAATTATGATGCTTCAATATCAAATTATATAAAGATAGTCTTGAGCAAAAATGTTGAACTAATCTTCATTCATTTTTCTTGTTGTTAAATAAGGAACTACAACGAGCTGAACTAGTTTAGTGCTCTTAACCCAATTCTACAAGTGAAGCATAATTAAACGTGTTTGACTACGTGCAGCCTCCTCGAGTCTAGCCTAACTCATTGGGCGCAAACACACTGACACACCCTATAAAGGCACCTGTTTGTCGCTACGTCTACCAATTCACTTACCACCTCAACATCATTTCTCTTCTAGTTCCAACAAAAATGAACCGAATGCCTACAATAAAAATAGCGCACAATTAACAAGTTCCTAGTGATTTATGCCGACACCGGGATGCTTTCTCTCCCTCTCCCTCGCATTCTCTTGCTCGCTCTCTCGCTCTGGGTACCTTTGCGAGATTTTATGGCACCCCAACCGTGCCGCGAGACAATGCAGCAGATAATTTTTACGAGGCACTCTCACTGCGCCATATGTTGCCGAGTTGGTCAGAAGGGCGCAGGAACAAAGCAAAAAAAAGAAGAAGATATATAAATAAAACAGAATAAAGCACTCTACCTGTGCATAGACAATCCCTGGCGTGGACCTGGCCCTGTCCCAGTCTCAGTTCCTATCCCTATGCCTGACCCTGGTCCGAGTTCCATTCTCGCCCTTTTACGATCGTGTGTAATTAAAAGATTTGGTAAAGGCGTTAGGCATGCGCTCGACAGCCTTGACAGCCCGACCCGCACCCAGACCCGGTCCCAAGGCTCATTAAAGCTGTAAAGTCAATAGAGAAATACGACTACGATGCCGCTGCCGCTGCCGCCGTCTAGGTATATGGCTTAAAAGGGTTGCGACTTTTGTCATTGTTCTGGTGAAATTCAATTTTGATTTGTGGCAATAAAGTTTTCGGCTTGTCATGGCTATTGATTTTTAATTTGCAGCCAAAGTTTGAACATTCTCTGACAGTTTAGCCGGAACTTTTCTAATTGCTGGCACCAAGTTTCCACTGTTCCCTTTTCGATTCCTTCTCCCCGCCTTTGTGCGTTTGCATTTGCGTTTGGCTTTCCATAATTTTGCAGCTGTGCTCCTGGGCCGGGCTATTGAACAAAGCAATATTTGCTCAAGTAATTTTTTGGTCCACAAAACTTGCTCCGTCCGTCCGTTGCCACGTGACCACTTGAGCAGAAGCTGCAAGAGGTGGATCAGCTCCAAGAAGCTGACACTGCAGTTTTTGACTTCTCTTGCGTTTCTATGTTTTTTCTTTACTGTTTTTATACCCTGAGCCCATTGAAAATGGGAAATCAGGGTATAATGGTTTTGTTAAAAGTATGTAACAGGCAGAAGGAGGCGTGGCAGACCCCATAAAGAATATATATTCTTGATCAGGGTGACGAGAAAAGTTGATATAGCCATGTCCGTCTGTCCGTCCGTCCGTCCGTCCGTCCGTCCGTCCGTCCGTCCGTCCGTATGTATGAACGCGTCGATTTCCGAAGATACAAAAGCTAGAGAGTTCATTCTTTTTGTGTTAGGTCCGTATATTGCGCGCGCAGTACGAGTTTGTTTCAGAAATTCGATAACTTGTATATTTGCAAAGTTATCGATAAACGAATTTATCGGGAACCAGTTATAAAATTTTAGCTAATTCATCTTTAGAGTTAGAGTCTCCAAGTCTTCTGCAAATATATAGATACTAATTTAATACAATTTCGGTTTCTGTCAGATTTTGGATTCCGATACCCACTTCGCCCCACCACCCCAAATATGAAAAAAAAAATGCATTTCAAATACTAGTTTGGTTTAACATATAGATATGAATATCATAATCATAATCTGAAGATATCAATACGATTGTCCATCTAGAAACAGAATTATTAATTATCAAATTTTTCTCATTAAAATCCATGCGGCGCAGCAGCAAAGCAGCGAGACAGCAAGACGCTTGCAATGCTTACATAAATGCATACACACATACATGCATACAAGCGTAGATCAGTGTCTATGTGTGCGCGTAGTTTTGCATGCGTGCAGAAACGAATCGAATAATTCTTGGAATATTATTCGTTCGAAGAAGGGCTCAGAGGATTTCGTAGTCGAGCAGTCTCGACTACAGCTTTCTTACTTGTTTTTTTTTTTTTGCTGGTGATTTCCCAGTCACGTACTTCAGCACGTAGCCAACTTTAATCTCTGTTCGCTCGCTTGCTCGCTTTTTCCTTGCGTCTCTAGCTATCTCTATCTAGCTATCCACTAATTTTTGCGTTAAAAGCAGAATTTATGTGCGCACAGCATTCTGCCCTAATACGAAATCAAATACTACTTTTTGAGCCATGAAAATGTGTAGCAAAAAAAAAGAAATGAAAAAAAAAAAACAATGTGGAAAGCTGGGGAAAACATGATTCGCGCTGCATTTCGTTTTTGGCTGGGGCTCATCTTGATTTATGGCCAGGATGTTTGCGCCATTCGCAGCGAGACTTTGGAGACACCATTATTTTGCGTATTTATACAAATGTTTTCCACACACACACACACACACTCACACTCTTATGTGTGTGTTTGGCTGCTGTTATTGGCATCTATAAATCAATAGAAGAAATTTACACGCATATTTTGTGTTACGTGTTGGAAAATTTATACGAAGTTTTGTGCCAGGCCAAGGAACAATATCTGGCCTGGCTGGCATTTTCTTTCGTCTGAATGCGACTGAGAGGGAGGAGAACAGGGGTTGCGAGGGCCATAGAAGTGCCTCAAGTGATTTGCTGCAAAGTTTTTCGGGTGTGGCCAAAAACTTTCCTATTTAGATAAGTTTTGTTTGTTCTTATTGAGCGCAGCCAAACCCAAATCAAATATGAACATGCAGACAGAAAGACATCTTATATAGCTAAACAATAACTGTTCCCTGAAAACCAATATATATTCTATTTGATTATGAGCAGCCATAGAGTTGGGTTGGGGAAACCCTAGAAGTCTCTGCAGCGCCGCATTTGACACCAAAAGAATTTTTAATTAAGGCCGTGCCAACAAACTGAAATAACATTAAAAAAATATATATATAAAAAAAGAACTAAGCTGGCAGCAGTTGCTGCTGCTGCTGCTGCTGCTGTTATTGCTGGTGTGGCAAATGGCAATGAAACGATAACAATAAAAAAATGCAGCTATGGCCATAGAGATATGCGAGATACGCGCAAGAGATACGAGCGGGAGATATATGGGCCTACAATGCGAGTACCCCCGTACGAATATGAGTTTCAGTTTGAGTTTGTCTCTGGATATGGGCATGGGGCATGCAGCAGACGCAGAATGCACATAAAACTTGTCGGCATTGTTGCTGCTGCAACAGAAGGAAGCGGCAGCAGCAGCAGCAGCTACAGCAGCGACAGCAGCGACAACAGCAGCAGCGGCATAAACAACAATGTCATCAACATAATTGTATGTCAAGTGAGCGCAGTGAGAAAAACTTGGGTATGGGGAGTGCCATAAAAAGTAAAATGACAAGATAGAGATAGCACGACCAACTGATAGAGTGAGACAGTGAGTGGGTGAGTGAGTGAGAGGGAAGCGGGTGGCGCAGGAACCACTCGAGACCATGACGAGACAATGCAATCAAAGGAGCCACAAAAGAACCGAGGCAGAGCGAGAGGGAGATATAATGAGAGAGAGAGAGAGCGGGCGAGTCATGAATGAATGACGAGTGCTGCATACGCAATATTAAGTCATTGGTAGGCGCAGTAAGTAGCAAGCCCTGCAGCGAGAGCATATTGATAGCTAGAGAACCTTTGCAACGAGGCGCATTGAGTATGATTAGAAATTGATTCTTATCAAATTTCCAAAGAGGATTGTGCTAAAACTCAGCCTGTATGCGGCGAAATGTGATTAAGACTCGATTCGAGCTGAAGACAAACGCCTTTAAGTTAATTACTCTTGCTGCAACTCCAAGCCACAGTTGACCTGGCGTATTGATTATGGAAGCTCCTGGAAGCGTATCTGTGCATCGCTGACAGACTCTCACGTGGCTTATATAATGTGACTTAGTTTTAGTTAGTTCAACTGATATGCTAAACAGCTCAGACGCAGCTCGCATAAGGGTATTTGCACAATCGTCCATATGCTTGGGGCATATCGGCTTATGTGTGCTGCTTAGACGATGCGGGTCAGAGTCATTTTGTTGCTGACAGCAAACGCTGCTGGTTCTAGTGGCACCTACCGTTCACTTCAGCATTCTCTGCAACAACATCATCATCATCCTGCTCAACAACAATATTGTCATCATTATGATCATCAGGCAACCACATCGCTGCAGTTGGCGTCACATTGGTTTGTGTGTCATTGAAATGAAACGCCGGGCGACGCCTCTTGAGCGGAATTATTATTACCACTTGTAGATGTAAGGTTGTGTGTATGTAAATATACTATATGTATGTGTATATGTAAGTCATAACCATCAGAAGCCGCAACCGCAGCCGTAGCCGGAGCAAAAGCCAGGCCAGCAGCCATTGCCATATCCATTGTTTTCCCACTGCGAGACTTGGTTTGGTTTTGTTTTCTTTTTTCTTGCGTTTTTTTCAAAAGTATTTTTTGTTCACTCTCATGTTGTATGAAACAACTTTGTGTGCAGCCTGCACTCATTTCCACATGAATGCGCCAGCCATGACACATGGGAAGGGTTAGTGCTGGCCACAGGGCGGGCGGCCGGGATGAGCGGGCGGCTGATGGCTGGTGTAAGCCATATGAAGTGACATAAACCGCAAATGTATTTGAAAAATGTCGTTGGAGCCATGCAAATGACTTGAAATCAATAATTATGAGTGAGAGAGTGCGACAAAGAAGGAGAGTGTGAGAACGATTGTGAAAGAGAAAGAATGAGAAAGGCAAATTGATATGTATCCCTAGAGCGTATCTAAAATACGCAAGAATATTTGATTTGTATTTAATATTATCAATATTAAGAAGTAAGAAAATCTATCTAAATTGGAGTTAGTTAAGTTGAGCTAAATTTCCATTAATTTTAAGTTATTTAAAAATTTCCAGCTCTCAAAATTTGGCTTAAATTTTGTATATTTTTTGCTCGATTTCAGAAATTAATTCATTTATGTATTTCTACTATCAGTAGGCATAGCTCACCTTAATTTCCGATTATTCATGAATTCTAGATCTTTAGAAAGTCCTATCTGTCGACCTCAAAGTTTTCTAAATAAGTATCATCCGTGGCCAGTGGGTGGCCGCATTTGAAAGAGTTGGCAACCTACATACCGAAAGAGATAAATAAAATAAACAAAAGAAAATATAAAAAGCATGAATAAATAAAAGTAAAAAAGGCGAGTAAACTACTTATTCAGCACACGTCTGTTAGCTATTTACGGAGTAAAAATTCAAGATCATTCTTTGCATTTCTTTTGCCTAGTTTTGTCCACACACTTGAAGATGGCGATTGGCAGCAAGTGGGCTGCTCTATATAAGGTCACACATGTGTGCCTCCATAGCATGCCCCTAATGTCCACTTAACAGCCTACTTAAATACATGCCATGCATATGAAACCGGACAGCAACAGCAGCAATGGCAGAGCAGCAGCAACAACAACAACAACAACAACTCATCAATGGCAGTCGAGAATCGAGAATCATTAAATGCCAACTGCTGGAAGATGGTCACGATGATGACGATGATGACGACGATGCTGATGATGCTGTGATGATGAAGTTGGTCTGGCAGTGACTTGTGGTTTAGATTGCGTCCATTCGAGCAGCCAATCGTCGAGCGCTTCAAACTCCATATGCGATTGTTAGTCATGCGAACTTTAATTATGGAACGGATCACTTGAGTCTCACCATGGAGACGATAATGTGAGCAAGTCTCATTCCAGCCCAGCGCACTGCCTCTCACTCTCTCACTCTCTGTCTCTCGTCTAGTCCAATCATAGGTTGGCTGGACATGTGGGCTGCCTAAATGTGGCTCATTAAAGTAAATTACAATTTATGTTGCTGCCGTTGTTTGCATGTCGCATTGGGGCGTGGCATCCTGACATGTCTTGCCACGGCTTATTTTTGGCTGCGTTGAGAGGGCTTCAAGGGGCAGTCGCGTTGTAGGCTGATGTCTCTCTAGCCCAGCACAGTTGTGTGCGCGCCGTAATTAATTTTGATAAACGGGCTAAAAGTTGTACGAGTTCGAGGTAACTTGCCGCACGCATTGCTCGTGCATTACGTGACGCACGTCGCTCGCTTGCCGAGGGTAGCTTGGATTTGCTTGAGTGGGGAAAGTCTAAAAGTTCACTTTTAATATTTAAGCTTTTAATTGTTAAGCTTGATTAATGTGCGCTTTGCTCAAGGAATAATAAAAAGCAAGAGTTTGCACTGTAGCAGAACGTTCAAATACTCTGACAGCTCCGATATAGACTTGTAATATAAGATGCAAGATCTGCCAGAGATATGGAAAAGCAACACAATTCCTCAAGTCACATGAAGTCATAAAGTCTCATGAATATACCTAACCTCTAGCTAATAGATTGCCTTGATTTGCAGCTGGCTTTTGAGTTAAGGTTTTAGCATTTATTTTCTTATTAATTAAAAGTCAGCTGATGACTCACCAAATCTGTCGGCCATAACTGGAGATCAATTAAGCCGCCCATAATGCAAATTGCTCGTCAGCTGGCTTTTTTTTTTACAATCTCTTCGATTGCACAGCTGGATAGCAGGGGCACAAAGCCAGTTACTTAGGTGAGCTGTGGGGGAGGGGCAGCTGTAGCTGGTGGCAACATTCAGCCTCATCCCCAACATGAGAAACATGCAACTCGCGACTAAAAATTATTGCCTACTTTGGTGTCATAAATTAAAATCTAACAAAATAAATCAATAAAGATTAAATCTTACATGCATTCACACACACACAGACGCCAAGGCTCTGAGTGAGAGACAGAGTGTAGGCATAATCCAGCTGGCTTTGTATTTGTATCTGTATCGGAATCTGTAATCCGTTGGCCTCCTCTATTTGTATCTGTAACTAACAAATCGTGTGGTCGCATATATATGAAAGCGCCGCCATGTGGTATATTTTGTCATGCATGTAGCTGTATCTATAGCTCTAGCTGTAGCTGTAGCTGTATCTGTAGCTGTAGCTGTGAATGTGTCTGGCAGCCCCTCGAAAACTACTTAAGTATTTAGGTCTCTGTGCGGCTGTCGCTTCGCATTTTGAATGCTGAATGGGTATTTAAATTTCATACAAATTCTATGAGTGCTTGTCTGGCCCCGACCCGGTCCGGATCGAGGCTTGGATCGTGTTTGCTGTAGGCCTGCGCAAAAAATAAATAAAAAACACACGCACACCAAGCTAAAACAAAAAGCAGTTGAAAAATGCAAAAGGCGGCAGTTCAATTCATTCACTTGCACATATATACATATATATACACACACAGACACACACACACATGCATACTCATTCGCTCAGTCAAACCCATATACACTCCAAGCAGACAATCAGACTTTTAGACGGGGTAAAAAGCCGCTTTAAGCTCTCTGTTTCATTCCCAACAACCACATCGCATCCGCATCCGTCGCATCCGTTGCCGGCAGCTACAACAACACCAACAACAATCAGATATAGAAGTTGATAAAGAATGGATGCGCTTTAATAATACGCAAAATAATAACAAGCAGCGAGTACAACAACAACAACAACAACAACAATCCAGCTCTGGCCAGACAATAGACTTTTAGAAAAACAGTTTTTTTCTCCTTCTTTGGCTATGCAGCGAGCATCTTATAAAGGGCGCCTATTGTTGGGACCAGCATAGTCCGTAACTGAGCGCTTTGTCGACGATAATCTTCAACACTGTCGAACCTCAAAGCTGTTGACACAGAACTAAGTAAGTCAGTAAGTACACTTAGCAAAAACTAGGGTAAGTCTAAAAGTGAATATACACACATGTAAATCGAAATTCATAGAGAATTTGTAAATAAGTTAGCAAAAAGTGCTAGAAATTAACAATTTTATTACAAATATTTCTGAAACTAAGTTTTCTTTAGGACTAAGTTCTTATTAATAAATAAATTGCTTGGAGCATAAAATTTACATTTAAAATGCAAGTAAAAAATGTCTTACTTCTATTATTATATATCTAGCCATATTTTAGTATATATTAAACACTCGAATGGTATATAAATTATTAATAAATACAGAGCAAACTTCTTTAATAAATTACCTACTTTTGCCTTTTTACCAAATTAATAATGTATAAAGAATCGTTCAAATGGAACGGAAAGGAATTTTAATTATTTCTATTATTTATGTATTATGTTTTTTTTAGGTCTGTCATAGATTAATTTAAAAACTCATTTTAAGTTAATTGTATTAATTTAAAATGCATTACTTTAAATATAATAAGTTTAGCCATTGCATCAGCGCGGGCAGCTATACATAAATATATAGTAATAGTGATATATATGTATATAAAAGTAATATAATATATAATAAATAAATATATAGTAATAGTGATAATTAAAAAATATTTGTAATTTCAATCAAATAAAATAATCTCTGATATAAATATAAATAAAATTTAATAAATCATAATTTTTTTTGCGTACAAATTTGTCTTCACCAATTCCATTCCATAATTTTTTTCAGTGTAGTTTGACAGCTGTTTAAATTCTGCGATGGGTGGTCCTTAAGCTATGTGAAAAACTAACCGCATATAATTCAGTTATTCCCACACATATATAGTGACTCACATAAGCAGACATATGTATATATTTACATACATGTATATAAGTTTATGTCTGCCATGATTTGCATTTGAAGCAGTTGAGTCGATTGTTTGGTTTCCTGCCAGCTCTTGGATGAAACTATATTATATTCCGAAATTGTCATAGCCACACCTATTTCAGCTGCGGCCCATCCTTTCGCTTCAGTGGCGCGTCATCGTCGAGCTCATCATGACCAGCCGGAATCCGGCTCCACTCAGCCACGACTGAGCAGATAAACGAACTCCGAATTTCGAATTTCGAATGCCGAGCACTTATTATTATTAATAAGTGCACGCTAATGTTTGCTTGATTGGGCGCTCAATCAAATGAAATTCTATACGCATGGCGAGCACAAAAAAAAAGGAAAAAATAAAAAAAATAAAACAGAATGAGAACCTTGACAAACTGAATGCGCAGGCAGGCGGGCGCTTCCATCGGTGAAAAGAGTGGAATATAAATCCTTTTGGACCCGCGCTGCGTATTCACTAATTTCGAGTGCGCTCGTTGCACGCCTCATTTAAGTGGAACGCGTTGCGCATGCAACTCACATGCGAACAAGTAAATATAATTCATAATTGTCGCTCTATTCAGACAGCGAGCGACGGGACAGTAATCAGAAGCCAGCCATGCACCCGAGCACATTAAACGGGGTAGCTGTCCGGGTTCCCCTGGGCTTACTCAGTATATACCCTATAGTAAGGGCTTGGCCTAAGGTAGCTTAGTGTGTTGCTATTAATCGATTGCTCTTTTGTATCCAATTGTTATTATGTCCATCAATCATGGCAACATTTCCGAGCAGATCAAAATGATGCGCACAGTGAGTAGAAGAATTAACTATGTCAGCGGGTAACTCTAAATAAGAGTTTCTGGATTTAGCTAGAATTTGTATCTGTATCTGTATCTGTATCTGTATCTGTATCTGTATCTGTATCTGTATCTGTATCTGTATCTGTATCTGTATCTGTATCTGTATCTGTATCTGTATCTGTATCTGTATCTGTATCTGTATCTGTATCTGTATCTGTATCTGTATCTGTATCTGTATCTGTATCTGTATCTGTATCTGTATCTGTATCTGTATCTGTATCTGTATCTGTATCTGTATCTGTATCTGTATCTGTATCTGTATCTGTATCTGTATCTGTATCTGTATCTGTATCTGTATCTGTATCTGTATCTGTATCTGTATCTGTATCTGTATCTGTATCTGTATCTGTATCTGTATCTGTATCTGTATCTGTATCTGTATCTGTATCTGTATCTGTATCTGTATCTGTATCTGTATCTGTATCTGTATCTGTATCTGTATCTGTATCTGTATCTGTATCTGTATCTGTATCTGTATCTGTATCTGTATCTGTATCTGTATCTGTATCTGTATCTGTATCTGTATCTGTATCTGTATCTGTATCTGTATCTGTATCTGTATCTGTATCTGTATCTGTATCTGTATCTGTATCTGTATCTGTATCTGTATCTGTATCTGTATCTGTATCTGTATCTGTATCTGTATCTGTATCTGTATCTGTATCTGTATCTGTATCTGTATCTGTATCTGTATCTGTATCTGTATCTGTATCTGTATCTGTATCTGTATCTGTATCTGTATCTGTATCTGTATCTGTATCTGTATCTGTATCTGTATCTGTATCTGTATCTGTATCTGTATCTGTATCTGTATCTGTATCTGTATCTGTATCTGTATCTGTATCTGTATCTGTATCTGTTCTGTTCTGTTCTGTATCTGTATCTGTTCTGTTCTGTTCTGTTCTGTTCTGTTCTGTTCTGTTCTGTTCTGTATCTGTATCTGTATCTGTATCTGTATCTGTATCTGTATCTGTATCTGTATCTGTATCTGTATCTGTATCTGTATCTGTATCTGTATCTGTATCTGTATCTGTATCTGTATCTGTATCTGTATCTGTATCTGTATCTGTATCTGTATCTGTATCTGTATCTGTATCTGTATCTGTATCTGTATCTGTATCTGTATCTGTATCTGTATCTGTATCTGTATCTGTATCTGTATCTGTATCTGTATCTGTATCTGTATCTGTATCTGTATCTGTATCTGTATCTGTATCTGTATCTGTATCTGTATCTGTATCTGTATCTGTATCTGTATCTGTATCTGTATCTGTATCTGTATCTGTATCTGTATCTGTATCTGTATCTGTATCTGTATCTGTATCTGTATCTGTATCTGTATTCCCTGAACATTGCCGTAGCTATCTGATAGATACTTGTCTATATTCATTTGTATCTATATTTGATTATCGTATATTAACTTTGTATTTTTATCCGTATCAAAAGTACATACATACTATATATGCATTTGTAACTTCATACGACTGCTTCCATACCTGTCTGTATATATGTATATCGATTCATACTGTATCTGTGGCTGCATCTTGAATGGCATTGCCATCTGGCTCTGCGTTTGGTATGAGCATCTTCACATGTATTTGTGTCTGCATATGGAGCTGATAGCTGATAACTGTCTCGAGTTGCTGCATACGTATTCGGTCAGTGTATTGGTATCTGTAAGTGTATCTGTATCTGCATTTATAGCTCAGCAGCGTAGGGGATTGCGGAAGTGCCATGGCGTCGCAAAGCTGGATGATCCCTGGACGGCACCTTGCTGCGATGTGTGCTGCCACGCCTCCCCCATCTTGCCCCCGCCGGCTGCAGCTTGGTCGTTGCAGTTTAATCGTTTGCACAGCAGCCGCTTTTTGCTTGTCTTAAAATTTACCGTTGCCTGGCATTGTTTGGACTTGGGCCCAAAGGACGAGGCTCAGGTTTTTCGGGATTCGTGTGAATTTCTTGGGATTTGTTGCTGCGATTTTATTGTTGTTGTTGTCGTTTCTTTTATTTTTTGCATTGCTCTTTGTTTGCACAGGCAGGATGTTTGCACCTTCCGCAGCGATAGGTATGCGAGCAGAGGGATGTATCTGGTTGCTTAATGACAGGTTGCCATTGGACCGTGGCAGGGGATTGCTCGAGTTATTAATGCCATTCGAAAGCAATTTAATATATGCATTCTGTTTATTTGAGCTGCTCTAAGCAAACAATTCCCAGCAATCTATTTGCAACCCCTAATGGACATGGAAAACCCTTTAGAAAATTGCTGCCACTCACAATGTAGCTGTGTGTGAGAGAGAGAGAGTGTGTGTGTGTATTAAGTCAAAGCCATGCCGCATTCACTTGAGACCCACAACGAAATGGCATTGGGGCATGGAATAAGTATCCTAAGTATATATGTATATATGTATATATGTATATATGTATATATGTATATATGTATATATGTATATATGTATATATGTATATATGTATATATGTATATATGTATATATGTATATATGTATATATGTATATATGTATATATGTATATATGTATATATATGTGTATGTATGTCTGTGAAGGCAACTGCACATATGCAATCGTATGTAAATACAAAAGTATCTCAAGTAGTAAGCATTTCTCATGGCGACGACGAGGACTGCGTTTTAAGTGCTTGCGAACCGAAATGAAATTTAAATGCGTTGTTCGCGTCTCCTGAAGTGCCGAATTCGAGTGGCACGACAAAGCCGAGCTGTGTATAGCTCTGGATACCTTTGAATTACACTGAATAACTCTTTGAATATCAAACGCAATTTCCATAAATCAAACGAATAAATTGCGCGCACATATCCAAATATATATAAATGGATGTATCTAGAAAGAGACAGAGAGAGAGAGAGACTGAGAGAGAGAGAGAGAAGGAGAAGATCCGTCAAATAAATGGGAGAGTAGACTGCGATCGTTGACCTACGACTGTTTGTTTTTCTGGCTTCTGTCAGCTTCGGTTGCATAAATTTCAAATATTGTATATTTGTTATTTTCATTGAAAAAATGCCATCAATTATACAGCCGACGTTTTCATAATTAAATGTAATATTATAACAATTAAGATACAGATTAAAAGCTAAAAACATGTTTTGCACTGGCGATTTGTATGCAAATGTTTGACTCAGCTGATTTACGGTTTATATAATCGCTGAGTGCATATAAATTAATAATATTACACAAAGTGCATTTGCACATTCCACTAATAATATACAGAATTGTAAGAAATTAAATGCCATATAGGCGGCTCGTAAAGCTTATGCAAATTGCGCTTGATTTCAATGCAATGAAGGGCAACGGAGTATTAACCAAAATATAAAGAAAATGAAAAAATATTTAAAAAAAAAACATGCAAATGCCAAATGTCATTTAGCATTCCCTGAGATGCCATTCCCTTAATATGCAGACCGCCGGAGATGAGCCGGCAGACAGGGCTCAGGCTGCCGCCAGACCTGGATGCCAGCCAGCCAAGCCAAATGGGAGCAGCAGCGACTACAGCAATTGTTGTTGTCGTTGCTGTTGCCGTTGTTGTTGCTGTTGTTGTGTATTTATTTAAGCGCTCTCTCGGTCGCGTTCCACAGCGTATGCTGCCTAGACCCATACAGAGAGCAGGCCCATACAACCAGTCAGTCTAGGGCGAGGCAGCACAGCGCACTTAATCATATTCGATACAGATAAGCTTCACTGCCGGTACGTGCATAGAATTTAAGCATACATAATAATCATCGACAGCCAGGCAGTCAGTCGTCCAGAAAAACAGCAACAATGCCTCTCACTGAGTGACGTATAAGAGGAGAGAAAAAAGGTAAAATCGAAAGAAAAACGAGGCGTGCTGCACACAATATTATCATAAAGCAAACACAGCTAGCAGTGAGCAGTTGGAGAACAGCAGGAGAACAAAGCAAATGCTCAGCTTCTTCTCTCTCTCTCTCACTTGCTCTCTCTCTGTCTCTCTCTCGTATTATTGTTATTATTCTTGACGTTATAGTTGAAATTGCATATACAAAAGGCCAATACTTTGATCGCCAGGCACTAAGTTCAAATTATGCAGCGTCTACCGTTCCCAAAGTTTGCAATGCGCGTTTCAATTTGAACTTGGCTGCCGCTGGGCGACCCTTGGCTGCGGTTACCAGCCAGCTAACCAGCCAACTTATTCATTCGACCAGCTAACAAACCAGCCAAGCAGCCAAGCAGCCAAGCAGCCAAGCAGCCAAGCAGCCAACCAGCCAGTCATCCATTCGAGCAGTCATCCAACCAACCGCAGTCCCATGTCTCTGCGTATCTGAGAGATTTGAGCCCGGCTCTGGCAACATTTGATCTTTGGCTGGCGGCAAGCTATTTTCTCGTTTTCTCAAATTTTTTTTTATTCATTATTTCATTATTTTATTTCTTTTTTTGGTGCCTGCCTGCTTGGAACAGGCTTTGTCTCATGTTTCAGCATATGCCACTGGAAATCCACCGCGATAAAGTGGGAAGGATTTTTGACCAGGCAGAAGGTAAGGCCTGCAGGCTATCAAAATAACTGCGCCCTGACTGTGGCAGAGCTAAAACTTATTTGTTTTTCAATTTCGTTGAAGAAGCTTCATAACAAGGTAAGGACAAGGTAAGGTCTTTATTATGGAATGATGAAAGAGCAGAGTGTAAAAGATGAGCGCAATGGAAATGTTATATGAATAACAAAAAATAAGATAATTGTAGATCAATTATATACGAAGTATTAATAAATATATATATATGATAAATGTGTTGATATGTAATGAGTACATATAATAATTATATTATATATACTATAATCCTTTATTAGTTGAAAATTAAAAATTAAAAAAAAGTATTAAATAAATTTTTATTAAATGAAATTAAATATATATATAAATTTAAAAAAATATAAATAATATAAATAAATTATATTTCTACAGCTCTTCTTTTTTAGTAGAAAATGAATTAAATTTTCTGGCTTTAAGTTTTATTGATAGAAATAGGAAATTTAAAATGTCGTTAGTTTTGCTGCTCATATTCAAGATTTAATAACTCTTTAGAAATGCAGCAAAAATTCAAATAAAATTCATATAAAAGAAGTTTCAGACTTTATGTCGGAATTCACATTCACATTCACATTCTTATTCACATTCTTATTCATTCATCATGTGCATTCTTCTCAGACTTGAATCGATTTTCAGGATTTGCCTTGCTACTCGCACAGGGACAGAGTTTATGCAAATTGCAATTGTATTTTCAAAATTGAGTATTTAAATAATAATAGTAAAATTGAAAAATTGAATAATCGTAATTGAAATGGAAATGGGAAGCATGTTAGGTGCTGTCATGGCAAAGCCTTGCACGTTTTCATTTGATGGCAATGGAAAATCAAATCAATGAAAAGTGAATGAAAAATTGAAAACCGAAATGTAAATAGAAACGATGTGAAGGGCTGGTTGAGCCTGGTGACATTTGCTAAACGCTTAATTGGCATTAAGCACGTAAGGATCAGGGAATACGAAGTGGACCTTGTTATATCCGCCAGTTGACGAGGGGTAAGAGCTGTTGTCAAAGCCAGCCAAGCGTTTGCAATTGTAATTAAGCAGAGGTAGACCGACGCAAAGAGAGAGAGAGAGAGAGGGAGACGGGAGGCAGAGGTTTAAAGTGCTGCCCAGCAACAACAACAACAGCGACTGTGTGTCCTTTCAGCCTGCTACTCGTTCTAAGCTGAAGCGTATTTACTTAGGCGCTCTACGTGCCGTGAGGCAAAGCCTTTAATGCGCTGCTCAAACAAAGATGCGATTTTGAGGCGCTTACGCACGCAGCCAACTGGTCGACTGGTGGAGGAATAAAGGATCTGTCTGGGCTGTAGATCTGGACACAGTTGCTAGAGCGCACCCCTGTCATGTTGCAAGTCATCAGCAACTGCTGCTGCTGCTGCTGCTGTTGCTGTTGTTGCTGTTGATATTATAGCAATTATAATAATTGCGCGCACAAATCGACAGTTACATGACGGCAACTTTAGCTCGTCCTTGGCAACTGCACAGCAACGGCAACGGCAACGACAACAGGAAATTGCATAAAACTAATTCAGTTCTTGTGCGCTCGCTTCCCGTCCTGTCCTTGCACGCTGTCCTGTCGTCAACAGCAGCAGCAGCAGCAGCAGCAGATTTGCATAACTTTTTCAATTTCACAACTCAAGCTGTGGCCGAGGCCGTGGCATATGTGCCAGCAAACATAGACACGCCCACACAAACCACACGCCCCCACACACCAGCAACCGCCGCCCATCTTCAGTTACAGCCGCGTCATCTCTTTTTCCTTCGCTATCGCCATTGGCATCGTCATCGTCATCGTCATCGTCATCGTGGTCGATGCGAATGTCGCTGACATCGTTGCCAGGCTGCTTCTTATTTACGTCAATTGCTTGCGCACTCTGCTCGAGTCCTGCCATGTCGATGCTAGGGAAGGGACAGACTCGGCTGGCAATGACGGCAGCGCTGGCATCTCAACTTCTCCCACCGTGTGATGGGTGTCTTTGGTGTCAATTCGCTGCGTGGCAAATGTCGCTACGCCGGAAAAATCACGGGCCACTTGGTGGGCTGCCATGTGTAAAAGGCTGAAACGAACTCATTTTCATTTTCATTTTTATTTGTAGTTCCATTTTCCTCTGCTCTTGTCTCCATTTACCTGCTTGATGCAAATATCAGTTACTCTTTGAGCTGGTCACCCGGGCCCTTGTCACGTAATTGAGCTGACAATAGCACACCTGGGCCAACGTGTGCCCTAAGCAGGGCTAAACTTTCAACTGAAAACATGGCACATGAGAGGCGCTCAAACTACTTCAACTTATTGGAATTTCCAATTGATTCGCTGAATCCACAGACAAGGTCAGTTCACTTGTTGAACTGTGCCAAAAAACAAGGAATATATGCTATATATCTGCTGAAAATTTCAAGTTTTAAAATTAAACTTAATAATTGAATTTATGAAATTTGATTCAGTTTCAGAGTTTAATTTCTAAAATTTATACAAGTGAAGGTGCTCAGCAGTATGTGTATTATATACATTGTATAGTGTAGAAAGCATTTGTAATATATGTAGTCTAGCTATAAACATGGTATATAATATCTAAATGACTCACACATATCCCATATCTAAGCGGACTCACACACCTAGACAGAGATACGCATACATGGCAAACTGATATGCCCCTTTACACTTCGTGAACGTGTATAGAAAGCAAATTGTATTCTGTGTGGCTGCTTAATACTTGATGTTGTTTACAAATTCATTAGTGAACTAAAGCTAAACTGTTTCGCTCGATTAGCTTGATTTCGCTCAATGCAATGAGAACAGCAGTCAAGTTAGCTTCAAATGCAGCTAAAATTGCTTGCCTGAGGCAGCTGATTCTGAGTTAAATGGCATTTGGATGTATGTATATGCATGTCGTTGCGTTTAGATTATTGTTCTCGCCTTCCTTTATAGATTTGCGTAATAACGAGTTCTCGTACTCGCCGACTTCTAGCATCAAAGCTCTTTCTTTTCAAACGTCTTTGATTGGCTGTCCTCTTTCAGCTCTCCTGTCAAACTGCCTCTTGGTTGCCTTTGCTCGTTCAGCAATATCATAGCCACTCTGTGCGAAGGACATAGCCCTAGCGCTCTCACTCAGCGAGGGCACGTTCAGCATTTATCTCTCTCCTTAGGACAATACATCCTTTAATTGACACTAAAATGCCAACTCACTCGATTAGCGCTCTCTTTAATACTACTGCAACAGTCAAACACAACCAACCCACACAAGGTCATGATATTACACCGATCCAAATCAGTTTCTCATTTCAATTAGCTTTTAGAGGCGAGAATGATAAGGTTTTGCCTACATACCCAATAATAGCATATATTAATAGTTTGATGAATTTAATAATCAATTAAGCTTAGTTGGAGATTAACATTTATGGCTCATTGGGTATTCACATGCTTGGCTTTTCCACATACAAACAAACTCTTGCATTGGGCATTGTTCTGCTTGTCTTTTGTTTGAGCTGTCACTGTGACCCGTCACTGCGAGACGTTACTGTGACCCGTCACTGTTCCCATCATTGTCACTGTCACTGTCACTGCTCGAACACCTAAGCGCAGCGCATCCAATCAACTTTGCTGAGCTCTCTAACTGCTGTTCCTGTTGCTGTTCCTCGACCTTCACTTTAAATCGCATCTTCTCTCTCTCTCTCTCTCACTCTGTGTGTCGTAAAAATAAAAATCTCGCTTCATTTCATTTTCATGGTTTTTGTTACTCCAATTACCAATGCGATTTTGAGTCGTTTGCTCTGTCTCTGTCTCTTTCATTGCCGCTGTCTTGCCTCGTCGCTCACTCACTCTCTCTCTCTCTCTCTCTCTCTGTCGCTCCCTGCGCTTCTGTCATCAGCTTAGCCCATATAACGGGCCACGTTATGTGATATATTGCCTGAATTATGGCCCGGCGAACATTTTGCACCTAAGCTGCGGCGCTGCTTTGTTGTTATTATCCTTGGAAATGGTCGAGCCACCCCCAACGTCCTGTCGCGACCTGTTAGCAAGATTAACGCGACGTGGGCGTGGGCTGCGAACGGGCGCAAAAAGGACGAGCTGCAAAATCAGTCATAATATTTCAAATTTCATAAATTGATGCGTATCACATTAGACGGCAACAACAACAACAAAGCCAAGGATAGCGGCTAACGGTAACGACGTTGTAGCTGCTGTCCTTGCTGTCCTTGCTGTCGTCGCTGTTGTTGTTGTTGCTGCTGTTCAGTGAACAACCCTCGGTAACTGGCTTTGATAAACGCGCCCAAGGGCCCATTGAATTATGTTTTCTTTTGGGTGCCAGAGCTGTGCTGGAGGTGTGGCTGCCACGCCTACATTTCAACGCGCCTCAGCACATATATATATATAGATATGTTCGAGAAAATCCTCTTTGATTTTGCTGCACGATTGATTTTCTTGCCCGCAGCCAAGAAAACGCCGTCATCGGCAGCATTCGTGTCCTTCAATCGCACCTGCGCTTAGTCCTGCCTCGACTTCAATTGCTCCCCAGGCATGCTTAGCTGGAGCGTGGCTTGGTTATCTCATTTCATGGCCTTCGTTTATGCGACTATTTTATTTTTTATTGCTGCTCAGCCATAAAACAATAAAAAGAATGTAAATGCATTTGTATTGAAGTTCGATTGCTTGTGTAGCATCCCTAGCGGGAAATGCTTTTCTAATTAAGTTTTATGACTTGTTCAAAAAAAAGAAAACTTTCCAGATTAAATCGGAGGAAAATGATGTTAAATTAAATTCAAGATGCTCCATTAATTAGATGTACATTGCAAAAAAGAATAAGAAATCCAATAAAATAAAATAGAAAATTCTTTATACATAAAAAAATCATTAAATATTTATTTAAACTAAACTGAAAATCATCAGTGAAAACGCAAAGTGAAATTCAAGCGCCATCTATGTCTGCATATTGAAAAAACAACAGAGTAAGTTTCATAGCAAACAGCTTTGCCTGGTTGATTCGTTAAACTTTTATGCCTAATAGATACAAGATGTTAACATGGCAAGCAGTGCGCTCTGCTAAGGGCACTGCTTCTACATCGTGAGCAGACTTTACAGCAAACTGTTCCACTTGAGCAGAAAGTTAACAGAATGTTGGAACAGCTGATTTTCAACCACTTCAACCAGTTTTAGTCATTACGCGAATTGCATTTGTTTGAACCTTTTAAAATAAAGATTTGTAGTGTAATTATTTGATTATATTCCAAGATGCATGGTCGTGTCAAGGTGCGCACCACAGAGGAGGAGCGCGAGCGTAAAAAGAAGGAGCAGGTGCTCAAGATGCGCGCTTATCGAGCTGCCATGACTCGCATTCAGAAGAAGCGCAGCCTCGGTGAGCTGGATGACGAAATGCTTGGACTAACGGTACAAATACTGCTGCGTAATCCGGATATAACCACGCTGTGGAATATACGACGTGAATGCGTACTAAGGAAAACAGAAGAATTGGGCAGGATTATAAAGGAAAATGAAACAAGCGTGAAGCGTGAGGTGGTAGAAAACGAGGAAAGCGCAAAGCAAGAGGTGCCAGAACTAGGCGATGGAGACGGAGAGGAGAAGCCAGAAGATAAAAAGGAGGTCTTGGCTCAACAGCTCCAATCGATCTACAAAACGGAACTTGATCTAACAGAACAGTGCTTGATGGTCAATCCGAAGTCTTACAATAGCTGGCATCATCGGTGCTGGACATTGGAGCAGAATCCTCAAGCCGATTGGCAGCGGGAGCTGCAGCTGTGCAACAAGTACTTGAAATACGATGAGCGCAATTTTCACACCTGGGACTACAGGCGCTACGTGAGCGAGAAGGCGTCAGTGCCCGCTGAGCAAGAGCTGGACTTTTGCACGGACAAAATCAAAGTGAATTTCTCCAACTACTCCAGCTGGCATCATCGCAGCCTGCTGCTGCCCACACTGTATCCCAACGAGCAGCAGGACCGACCAATGAGTGAGCACAAGCTGAAAGAGGAGCTGGAAATGGTACTGACAGCGGCCTTCACAGACCCCAACGACAGCAGCGCCTGGTTCTATCAGCGCTGGCTGCTGGGCAGCGGAGCGCACAGCGAGCAATCGGCCACAGTGGCTGCTTTCCGCTGCTGGCCCCATAAGGCGCTGCTGTCGCTAAAGAAATCCCATCCAGAGCTATCCCAGCTCACGGTGCAGTTGTGCAGCGCACAGCAAACGTTGCAGCTGCAGCCCTGGACAGCTGTTGATAGCGAGAAGACCCAATGGCAATGCGAGCAGATCATTGAAATCGATCCGAGTCAAGCTTATTTCCTGGATGTTGCTGGTCAACGGATGCAGCTGGCCGTGCAGCCCAGTGATAAGAGCCTTTACTACTTTGTGCCGCCACATGCTAGCTCCAGTTGCAGCAAGGAGCTGCTCGCTGAACTGCAAACCCAGCTACAATCCTGCCTGGATTTGCTCGAATACGAGCCGGACAGCAAGTGGACTTTGCTGACTAGTGCGCTGCTCATGCGCGCCATCGACGTGAATAGTTATCATGAAAAGAGTTTGTCGCATCTGGCCAAACTGGAGCAGGTGGATGCTCTGCGTCAGGGCTACTACAAGGACTTATCTGCTCGCTGGACCATGGAAATGGCTTTGGCCAAATGGCCCACATCGTCCAACTATCCGCAACTATTCGAGATGCCCATCAAAATGTCAAGGACTCCCTATGCTCAGTATCTGATTGTTGCCGACCAAATATCGAGTTGAACTTCTTAGGTGAGACTTAAATCAGTTTAACTCCCAATAATGTTTGTTAATTTTTCAAATCCTATTTGCAGCTCGCCAGGATGTTTACCGATTGCCTTGGTTCTTGGCTTGGTCAGACTTTAGCTTTTGCTACTATCCATACAATATTCCAGTTTAGTGAATGGCTTCTTTATACACACGCTTTGTATATATTTTTATATAATCAACGCCTGAACAACGCTGAACGCAAACTATTTAAATAAACTTCTTTATACGCTGACTAAACGAAGTGCTTAAGCGAATCAATCATATATGGAAAAATCATTTCTCGAATGATGACCAAGTCAATCACATAAATATCTTCGGTTCTTCGTGAAGCTTGCTGAAATTCATGGCGACTTTCATGAGCATCAGCTGCTCACCTGGAAAATTTCCGGCAGCACATGCCTGCAGCCAACGATGCCAAGGGAACTCTGCCTCAGCTCTTGCTTCGACTAGATTTGTTGTTTTTTATTTTTTGGTGGTTCTGTTGCATAAATTATGACACAAGCGTTGGCAGCGAATGGTTTCCCGCGCCCGCAACATTGGCAGCCACATGTCATTACGTGTCTCCTGAACTGACAGCAACATGGGCCACACACAGATAGTGAGTGTGTGCGGCTGAATGCGTAATATTGAGCGCTGCCTTGGCATCAAGGTGTTAATGCATCCGCAACAAGCTGGTTTACCCACACCTGACAGTGCAAATTCCAAGTTAACTTTAAATACAGCTGCCGCTGCTGCTGCTGTAGTTGTTGCTGCGGATGATGCTGCTATTGTTATTGATACTCCGGCTATTGGCGCTGCTCCTTTATATTGCTGTTGTTGATTTTTTAGAGGGAGCTACCATTGTTGCTATCACGTGTGTTGCTTCTGCTATTGCTGCTCCTCTTGTTCCTGCTATTTACTCTGCTGCTGCTGCATCTTCTCGTATTGCAGGTGGAAATAAACGAGCAACTGCTTTAAGGCACGTCACGCACACTCACACACACACACACTCACACGTCATCCATATCATATCCATATCAACAGCAACGTCTTGGCATTTAAATTTCCGCAATCCATGCGCATCTCCATCTCCATCCAACGCCCTTACGACTGCATAATATCATATGCCTTGCTGGCTGCTGTTCGCCTCGACTTGATGCTAATTATATCGCATCTTGTAAATATTTTGACTTGCTGATGCAGTGAAACGTGGCATTCACACGCTGATGCTCATTAAATTATTTGATGCCAACTATTTGTGCAGTGGGCGTGGCTGTGCAAGCGCAAGCCTAGGCGATGAGACATCGCAAACTTAATTAATGAGACGTGGCGACATCTGTGCACAGTCAACACACAGGCAATACAGGATGCGCAGCTGATATAATCTTGGGCACACTAATTGCATTATGGTAGTTCGTGCCGATTGAAATATTGATTGATTGACTAACTAACGCCCTACATACTCTCTTCCCCCCTCTCTCAAGATTTCAATGTAGTTGCAAGTATATTTGTTGACAATATTGCACTTTCCTGTTGAGTTGTTATTGCCAATCAGAAGAATCTTTCTGCATCGATTATTTGATGTCATTGATGCAAATACAAGATGCTTGATGTGACAGCAAATGTTTGAAAACATCTTGACTCTTACGAAAGCTGACTGGATCTTAAATCAAGTGGTAATTGCATATCGAGAACTAAATGATATCTCTTCTGTTTGTGAGTTGGATACGCTTCGCTCAATATGTATTAATACCATAGCTCGCATCGATCTCTTCACGAGATCAAACAGAAGCTGATTATGCTCACTCGCTCTCGCTCTCGCTCTCGCTCTCGCTCTCGCCTTCGTTTTATTTCGTTTTAGCTTTCGGCTGAGCGGCTTGCGTTAATGCGCTTTTCATCGTTTATGGAGCAATAGAGATGCAAAACTGTCGATAGTGATCAATGTTGTTCGCCATCGATAGTGAAAATCATCGATACTATCGATAGTACTATCGAACATTTAATTTAATTGAAATTTACTCCTACAACTACAGAAAACTGCCAAAAAATCTTTATATTATAAACTATCGATACTATCGATAGTGGCATCGATTGTTTTGAATACAGAGCAATACGATTAACCAGACTGAGAAAAGCTTCTTTTCGCTCGCTAACCTACTCTTTGAAGAGCCAATGCAATCGGTGGCTCTCTAAGTTCTTTGCCAAAGTGTGAGTGAAAGACACTTCGTTCATATACATACATATGTATGTATGTATTGAGAAGCTGTCAGCAGATATCTGCGAGTTCTGATAACCTTTTGGGAGTTATTCTACCTAAGAGATGAATATACCCTATTTTTCATGAGTAAACGTTTGATTTAATTTGAAAATAAAACATGTAATAGTAACACACATGCAATGAAAAATTTATATATATTCTAATATAAATTTCCTATCTAATTATATATGAAAGGAGCTACAAACTAAAAATGCTTCATGAGCAATAACACAAATTTTGAATTTGTACTCTGAAACACAGATCTCTCACAGCTTACTTTACTCCGTTTTTACACTATTCCAAATATATGTATGTTGCTATATTTTATTACTTGTAATTGATTTTATCTCCATTAATTAAACTGCCGGAAGCTGTTCAGCTGGTACAACGGCAATTTCTGTTACTTTTATGACCTTAACCAATCTCAGCACACATCGCAGCGGTTCCTTGGATGTTGCTGCTGCTGTTGCTATGTCTTTTGCTATTGCTGTTGCTCTTGCTGTTGTTGTCAAAACTTTAATTGCCAAAAACTTTGCAAAACTCGGCGCAGTGCATTCTGTTCACATTTCCTGTGAGTTTTTCGGCAACGCTGCATTCCGTACGCAACGCAACTAGCCACGCCCCCTTCACAGACTTGCCTCTGGTCGACACAACGGCTGTTGTGCAGTTTCCAGTTGGCAAAGACTTGAACTCTGCTGTTGTCGTCCCCTTGTTTTGTATGCCCTTTTAATTGCCCATTGAAAGTTGTTCACTTGTTAAAATGAACTTTTGCCTTTGGCACCAATACGACTACAACTGCGTCCTAGCCACGACCCCTTGCCACAAGCCACTCGAGCAAGCAAGTGACAAAGTTACAAGCAAAGTGCAAGCAACAAGCAGCGTGAAAGTATGTGTTATGCAATTAAAAAGCTACAGCCAAAGACTCTTTAATCGAATCGCAGTCTATTGAATTTTCTCAAACCCAAACAGCAAACAACATTTCGCAAACTTTTCAGCTTAAAGCAGGTGCTTAGCAAACACTTTAGCTTATGGCTCTTTTTTTACGTTTCTAATAGGGGATAAAGAAAATTTCTGAGGAGTTGCTTGCCCACAAATGCCTCTCCCTATTAACGTTAGCAAACGACAATTTCAGGGAAGACACAGCTACTCAATGGAAGAGGTACTCTGTAAAAGCAGCATGTAGCTGAGATTAGATATAATTGAAAACAGTTAGCACTCTGCCTATCGCAGCAATTCATCTATGATGCAGGGTATATGCCAGTCAAGCACATTTATGCTACGAGGTATAACAAATGTGTAGCAGTTATGCTGCTCATTTGTATTCATGAACGATCCTTTTACCTTGGCTTTATTTGTGTACAGGTTATATAGTATTGCGTTTGCCAAATATAGAATAATTACACTCACACCCACACATGCACATATATAATGTACATATTCGACCGCTGCATTATTTATCCAGTTAACATTTGTTGTTCAACAACGAAGACAGCTATAAATGCCTGTCTATTCATCTCACATATCAACTTTTGTTTGTCGAGCTGCATCATGGTTGCATATTTTGTTAACTCTTTTTTTACAGTTATTTTTAATATGTATTTTTTTGTTTAATTTCCATCTGTCTGCTGTTGGCTTAAGCACATTTGAAGCTCAACAATAGCAGCAGACAGCTAAACACTTTATTTCTCTGATTGTGCAAATGCATTTCCATGTCTGAAAAGTGTCTAGGATTGCGGTCTGTAGTGTAAGTGTGTGTGTGTGTGTGTGTGTGGGATGCATTGTCTGAGGGCGTTTAGACATGAATTATATTTCAGGAACTAAAAGCCATATATAACAAACATAGCTGTGAGTTATGAGTGCAAAGTGTCAAATAAGAGAAATATATAGAGAAAAATTGTGCAACAAATGAGAATGCATAAAACTAAGGCTAGAAAGTACGTATATATGTGAGAGCTGCAAGGAATATTATTGTTTGGATTATTATTTTATCTGAGAGGTAACAGACTCTCTCTCCCTCTCTCTCTCTTTCAATTTGTCTCAATATAACAAGGCATGAGCTCCTCTCTCTCTCTCTCTCTTTCAATTTGTCTCAATATAACAATTTTCCCTGCTTATCTTTCAATGCATGAGCTCCTCTCCTCTCTCTCTCTCTCAACCTACTTACATTTTGATCTCTCTTTCCCCTAATTTTCCCAAAGTCTTAACCAATTTCTATAATTTGCTGTGTCTTCTCTTTCCCACTTTCGCTCTATCTTTATTTCGCTATATTCACATCTGCCTTGATCTATATTTATACATATATCTTTCGCTCTTTCTCTCTCATTTTATCTGTTTTATCTCCGTCTAGCTCTCACTTGTTCTCTCCCGCTGCCTCTCTATTTCACCCTCACTCTCTCATTTCCAAATTTCCAGCATGATTTTCAATTTTCCCATGAAATACTTTACGCTCTCACATTGCCTACGCATAAATTGAGTAATTTCATAATTGATAAGCCTCATTCAATATACGCGCGTGTAACAATGCCATAATAGTCAAGTGGAAGCAACAATGGCGCCGTTGTTTAGCCCTCAACATGCACAACTAACACACACAGGCACACGCACACGCACACATATAGGCACACACACATACTAAATGCATATTTACGCACTATAAACATAATTTACTTGCCATTTAGCTAGATGCACAGTTAATTGAAAACAACAACAATAAAACGAGCAGCTACATAGCAACCCAGCCAGCACCCACTGGCACAGTCTTCCTCCCTCCCTCCCTCCCCGCTCATGACCAACTTTGGGGGCAGCCAAAAGCAAACAACTTGAATTATGCAAGAAGCTGAAAAAGTAGCAACAAAAATTGCAACGAGCGTGAAGCATTCGCCAATCCAATCGGAAAGTGAACTGGGCAGCGTTTGTGATGTCAAATTTAATTGCAATTAATGTTTAGCTAAGCGGAAATGGCACAGCATCCCCTGCATGACACTTCCGGCAAAAGTTGAACAACAATTTTGATGCCACATGCAGCAGCAGCAGCAGTTGCATAAGAGTTTGGACAACGCATGCCACCTGCAGCCGTGCAACTGCAACTGCAACAGTAAGAGTAATAGTAACAGTAATAGTAACAGCAGCAGCCGTTACTTTAAACGGCCGTTATGATGGCTCGCCATTGCAGCCGGAATTCAATTACTTGTGCTCCATAAACCGATTAACTTGTATAAATATTTATATCGCCGCAATGCACTCCCACACACAGTCACTGCTTTTATGGGCAGGGGCGTGGTCGTGGTCGTGGTCGATCGTGTGCCTTTGCATATGCAAACACATTTACAGCAGCGTCCTACCGTGCCGTCCCTTGGCTGTATAGCAATAATTCCATTCAGCATTTGCATTTGTTGGCGTTTATGGTCCACTTAAGTGTTGTCATTCGCATCCATGTATGGCCAAGGATTTAATGATAGCACGCTAGGTGTCATTTACAGGCGACACGGCTGCTCCACTGTGTGTGTGAGAGGCAAGCTCAGAGCCCGATGCAAAGCTGATCGAGCATGGCTTGTTGTACAGTATAATAGAGTGGGCTGCCTCTCCTAGTGTTTAGTAATTGTGATGTCTCTCTCACACACACTCACTCTCCCTCTCTCTTTGTGTTTAATGGGCGACAACACTTGTCAGCAGAATGGGGTTAATCTCATGGCCAGCAGAGCGGGCCAACTGGTGGCTAGACTTTGGTGGCTGATTTATTGGCCAATGCGGCGTTAGGCTAGACGTCACAAATGTCACTTGATGTGGATTTTGTTAATGGCCACAAAAGTGGAGAGTGTTCTGATATGTTATCTCTGTCATACATGTGCCCATAGCAAGCTGTTTGCACTCACTGACTGATTGTCGGCCCGTGCAGTGGCTTAACACTAGCAAAAAACTGTATTGAATGGAAAGTGTTTCTCTTAGACCCAAAATTTGTTCACAGACTTAACTTTATATACATTTATAATTACATATTTAATATCAAACTTTAAATTTGAACTTGTGTTAGTTTTACAACCTGACTGACAGACCATTCGACAGGCATAGGCCAACTCATACAGACATCAGTTTAGGTTTAACCAGGCATTCGCTGCTCAGAGAGCCCATCGTCGATTGTGTTTGAGTTGCAGCTGGTGCAGTCGTGTCTCCAGGGCGGCACGTGTCTCGTACAGGCTTTTGTGGTGCAGCAGCCGCCGCTTGAATGCGTCGCGCTGCAGCTGAGTTAGCTGCTCACGCAGCAAGAGATGATTCGATTGCAGCTGTCGCAGCTGGACGAGCACGTCAACATCGTTCTGGCAGTGATCCACGGCCGTTGAGTGGGCTTTCATTGGATGTTGGCGGCTGTCGAAGACACGAGTTGCTTAGCATGCTGCGGTTATGGGTGTGCATATGTTGGTAGCTGCAAAAGTTAAGCCTAATCACTCTGCCAAAGTTTTTAGCTTCAACATTACGAGCGCCGACAAACGTTTGGCAGCCAGAATGTTGAATGTTTTTGCTCCCGTTCGTTTTTCTTTTCTAGCTGATTGACTTAAAAATTGAAAATTTGCCAACAGTTGGTGAAGTTTTTAGCTGCTGCTGCTGCTGCTAGTGCTGCCTAATGTCTTGGCCGGTTTGCTGAGCAATATTCACTGATGCGTTCGTTAAATTTGCGTAGCCCGCCCGCTGCCCGCTACCCGCCACTCATTCACATCCTTGAAGGTGGGGCAGACAAAATTGCTTTTGTGCTTCAAGCTTTAGTCAAGCGTAAAAATGTCTGCCCAGCAGCTTGCTCGCTGTTTCCCCGTCCCTAACTATAATCCTTACTGGCTTGCTGCTCTTCGATTTCCAACTATCGATTGATTGCGCATTCATTTTCTATTTAGCTTCTCTTACACAAAAAATTCCACTGCACACATGCATACGACGACTTTATCGCCTCAGCTTTGTGGACACACAACGAGCTAAAATTACAATTATGCAAGCATCGCAAATGATTGATTTTGATTGATTAAAGTCGTTAGAGGGCTGCTGCCCTTGTTATGTGGCAGTTTCTTATAGCTTTTATTAAATGTTTTCCATTTGCTGTAGATTGAAAATTCATGCACTAACGCTACGCTCCACAATGGCCAAAACTTTGACATAGCCATCCAGCCCAGCCCAGCCCAGCCCAGCCCAGCCCAGCCCAGCCCAGCTCAGCCCAACCTAATACAATCCTAAACCAAGGCAGCAACATGTTCTGCCTGTGGGCGCCATCGTTGCGTATACGTAATATGCGATGCAGAGGCGCATGTAAATGCATTCGAAGCTGCTCGCTTGCTTGAATATGCTCAACTATTCGACATGTTCTGCAGCTGCTCGACAACTCACATCGCTGAAGTGGAGGGCCAGGCAGCTATTAGGCTTGCAGCTAGTTGTAGGGCGTTCATTAGCAGCCCCCTAAACGTTTTTCACGTTGCACTCAATTGATGTAGGCATAGATGCACAGCTTAAGCTGCCATTTAAGAGCATAGTGCTTACTAAGTAAACATTATAAATTGTGAGTGTGCTAAGTTAACCAAAAGCATATTTCCATTTGCAAATAAAAACACTACAACAGCAGCAGCAGCAGCAGCAGCAGCAGCAGCAGCAGCAGCAGCAGCAGCAGCAGCAGCAGCAGCAGCAGCTGCCTGATGAATGCAGTCAGCGTTAACAAACTAATAAGAACGATGATGATTGCACATCAGGGATAAAGGCAGCTGAATGCGAGAGATTTCAGTGGGTAAACGCACATTGATCATTCAGCAGTCAGAGTGCGTGATGTATATGTAAATCTAGTAATGGCCTTAATATGCAAATGTGCATTGCAAGCAGCTTACCTGGATGGAATCGTTAAATATTAACTGAATTTGACGCTGGGTCGTGACTCGTGCATTAAGACTTTAAAGTGAACTGCGAAGCTGACTCCAAATCCTGACGTTGCCTAATTGAAAATCTATGCCACTAAACTATAAGCCTGCTCTGCTCTGACTGTCTGTCTGTCTCACTGTCTCACTGTTTGTTTGTCTGGTCTGCCACGTTTTCCCACTCCCACCCTCTCTCTCTCTCTCACTCTTGCTTTGCGTTGCCAACTTAATTATTTCAGCGGCACGTCGCCGTCGAATGGCGCTTAAGCCAAAACTCACGACAGCTGCAAGAAGAGTAAATAAAGAATTTCGAAAAAAGAGGCAAGTGGCAAGTGGAATAAACAAAAGTTTGCTGCATGCAACGACAGCGACAGCGACAGCGGCAGCAGCTGCTATTGAAAATCTGTGCTGAAAGATAAAGTTACCAGGCAAACGGATTTAACTGCAACGCCACTTGCGGCAAAGCTGCGGCAGTGGGCGAGCGAGAGTGGGGAGTTCTTGGGGTCAGATGAGTTACAATAAGGACCTAGCCGGAAGATGAAGTGTGTGGGCGTAGGTCTGCGTGTATGTGAATCTCTGTGTGGATGTGTGACCCCATTAAAGCAGCCACGCCCACGCATCCTGCTGCTACTAAAGTTGCAACTCACTCCCCCTCTCTCTCTCTCTTTCAGTTTACCTCCCTCTCTCTCTGTCTCTCTCTCGTTGGCTGTGTGTCTTCACGCTTCACAGTGCATCCAGCGGCATAATATTTACGGACATGATTCATTACCACAATTTCGCTCGAATAACTCAGGGAACTGCCTTTAACCAGCTCAAATATTGGCAACTAGTAACAGGTAACGAGCTTGGCTAATATCTTGGTAATTGAATGAGGCGTTTTACCACCGAATACAAAATGCGGAACACAAAGACTCTCTTAGCCGCGTATCTTTTGAAATGACTTTGGCAACTTTGGCAGGCCAAAAGTAATTAATTTTTACTAAGTTACATTAAGGAAAAAAACATTAAAACATGAAATAACAAGTAAGAAAGCTGTAGTCGAGACTGCTCGACTACGAAATCCCCTGAGCCCTTCTTCGAACGAATAATATTCCAAGAATTATTCGATTCGTTTCTGCACGCATGCAAAACCATGCGCACACATAAACACTGATCTACGCTTGTATGCATGTATGTGTGTATACATGTGTGTAAGCATTGCAAGCGTCTTGCTGTCTCTCTCAGCCTTTGTTGCTGCGCCGCATGGATTTTGATGAGAAAACTTTGATGATTAATAATTCTGTTTCTAGATGGACAATCGTATTGATATTCTCAGATTATTATCATGATATTCATATCTATATGTTAAACCAAACTGCATGTCTCTAGTATTTGAAATGCATTTTTTTCATATTTGGGGGTGGTGGGGCGAAGTGGGGACCGTAATCCAAAATCTGACAAAAACCGAAATTGTATTAAATTAGTATCTATATATATGCAAAAGACTTGGAGACTCTAACTCTTAAGATGAATTAGCTAGAATTTTATAATTGGTTCCCGATAAATTCGTTTATCGATAACTTTTCAAATATACAAGTTATCGAATTTCTGAAACAAACTCGTACTGCGCGTGCAATATACGGACCTAACACAAAAAGAATGAACTCTCTAGCTTTTGTATCTTCGGAAATCGACGCGTTCATACATACGGACGGACGGACGGACAGACGGACATGGCTATTACAACTTTTCTCGTCACCCCGATCAAGAATATATATACTTTGTGGGGTCTGCCACGCCTCCTTCTGCCTGTTACATACTTTTAACAAAACCATTATACCCTGATTTCCCATTTTCAATGGGCTCAGGGTATAAAAATTTAATTATTTAATATAAAGAAAGGCAAAAATAAACCCCACACAAACGGCACAATTAACGCCTGCAACATTAATTGCGTTTTAATGGGCTGCTTGGCTGGCGCAACTCGCATTTGTAGTTGAGTGTTAGCTCGTGCAGGGCCTGGGCCGATGTTGTGTATGTGGTGAGTGCATATGTGTGTGTGTGTGTGTGTGTGAGAGTTGGCTACAACGTGACATGTCAACCGCAGGCGGCGGCTCAAAAGCGTAACAAGAATTTCACCGCGCCTGAGCAACATGACAAGCGACACACACACAGGGGACACGAACACATAAACAGGTAAGAGCCTGTCTGAGTGCTTGAGTACCAGCCTCAAAAGCAGCTTAACAAATACACACGCAGACAGTGCACACACACACACACACACACACACTCAGCCCAGCTCAGAATGAGGGCGAACGGCACGAGGAACGGCCACAGGACGAGGCCAACTATTTACATGTCGCCCTATTATGTCCGGATGCGGACACGACGAACCCACAATCCAAGCTCCCCGCCATCGCCTCGTAGTGCCCAGACCCCAAACCCCATTGCCGTGTGTCTTTTGTGCAGCGTCTCTCTAAGTGACGTGATTTAAATTTTTATGTACTTTGAAATTTTCAACGCTCTGCTCATCGCAGTTGCTAGCTGCTGGCTGCTGGCTGCTGGCTGCTGGCTGCTGACTGTTGTCTGTGACGTCAGCGTGCGCTGCTTCCGGCACACAAATCACGTAATCTGCCCTTTGTGGGTCAAGCATATCTATAAACTCGAAAAGCTCCAGAGCATAAAGAGTAACTGGCAAGCAGCTGCAGCTGGACGAGCACTGTCAGAGATACATGTATTACATGTGTGCTACTCCCAACTTATCCGGGCAACCAGCAAGAGAAAGAGAGAGAGAGAAAATAACATGTAACTCGTCAGAGTCAGGTAAATGTCAAGTGTTTGTCCTCGAAACTGAACAATGGCTCGAATGGGTAGCATTATGATGTCGCAATGTTTACACGAACTGACTAACTGATATGCCGTGGACAGAGCAGCGCCCAGGATGGACTGGCTAATTGAGGAAACTGCAAGCTTGCCAGGCTAAAACTGAATTCTATGAAGTTTGAAAGTTTCACACAATATATGGACACAGGACGATGTAATTAAATGATTAACTGACTAATTTTGTGATAAGTAGCATAGTAAGAGCTTGGAGTTTTCTAGCTTACTTACCAACTGATTTATTTTTATCAAAGTAAAAATATTAAACTATTGAATATTGTTTGACAGTTTAAGTAGAGTCTTAGCCAGGAACTATAAAGTTATAGTGATGGCAAAGAATGTTCATTAATCAATTGTTGAATCATTTGATTAAATTTAGCTTGGCGATTATAAATCGAAATTAATCGAACATAAGTTGTTCAAGCATGAACATGCCACTTATATACAAATATTAAAAATAGGCAATAGTCGATAGCCTGCGCGCTATCTGACGCCGAACAATAAACATGTCATCCCTTAGCTGCAGCCACGTGAGACGTGAGACGTGAGAACGGCTTAGCGATCGAAAAGGGACACTTGACAAAACATCTGTGCACTTGTGTGCATGGAATTAATTGTAGCCTTTCAGTGCCTGGAAGTATTTTTAAGATATATAAGCACTAGGATTTTAAGGAATAAACAGTTCAATTTTTGAATTCGGTAAATGTGGAGTGTTTCATTTCGACTCTCTAACATAAGTGGAAATAATCGATTAATGAAATAATTGATTATTTTTATTTTTATAATAAAGTAGTAATTATTTATTTAGTATTTTATTAGTTATTTAGACTGGAATTCAGGAGCATTTGCTCGGATGTGTGAAAATGACAAATTATCCGCGACAATCCTCTACACAATTGACTTTGCCATCTTGGTACATATGTATGTTTGGATCCACCCGAATGCATCAGAAATGTGTTGCTCTATTCAACTGGCTGTGGTTGTTGGCTTGTGCTAGCCACTTTCATGGTCTGCCTGACAATCAAAATTATCATTGGGTGTCTAAAGAAACAAATCTCAATAAAGAACTGAGAGATGCGAACTCGTTGATATGCTTCTGCTTTAAATGCTTTACATGAAAGTTTTTTATTCCTTTCTTCCAACTTACGATATAGTTAGTTAATTAATTCAATTAATCGATTAACGTTTCAATTAATCGAACCCCCTTTTGCGATACAATTAAATTGCAATTCGAAGCAAAATAAACGATTAATGGACATCATATGATTAATCGTGCCATCACTAGTTATATGACAAGTTCAAAATTTAAAAATTTTATCAATTTGGCATTAAACTGAGTTTTATTTCTCGTCAGTTGTAACTCTGTAAAATTTCAGCTTGCAAAATATCTTCCCTTTAATGGGTTCATTTCATTTGCAATTCAAGCAACTCACTTGACTGAAGTTGTTTGTGTTTGCTGCGTCGCGATATATTTCATTAATATATTAATTTCCTTATATATCAATAAAATGTTTTTATTTGCATGCATATTGCATTTCATCAGCAGTCAGCTGGTTCATCAACAGCTACAACAAACGAATCGAGATTTTAATAATTGCTTAATTTTCTTTTGATCCGAATGCGTTTGCTTTCTGCTGACCCGAGAGAGGGCAAAATGGAATGTGAAACCGAAGCAGAAATGGAAAATATTGTGTCTCATTTGGGAAAAACTGATAGCAGAGGCTTACAGTAATGAGGATGCCATTCATAAGCCCATAAATAGGTGCAGGAGAATGTGGGCAAAGCGTTGCCGATAGGGCAAGGGGAAGGGCAAGGGGAAGCGGCAGGCTCTTATCGCTAGCAAGTGGACATCATTAACCTGGCGGCAGTCACAGTAATTATGTTAACTGCTAATTGCATGGGTTGCGTGGGCTTCGGCGTGAACGTGGCGCCACGCATTCCTACGCTCGTTCAATGCAAACAACGAAAATTAACTGAGCTGAGGCAACAAAAACTCCATTGCAAGGCAACACAAGCAGTGGAGCAGGCACTGAGTGGAGGCGTAGCTGCAAGACGGCGCCTGTGAAATGAAAGGTTTGATTCTATATTTTTTAAACTCTGTGAAGATATTGGCACTTTGTGGATTTAAAAAAAATTCAAATTTGCAGCATTAACTCGTTAGCCACGACTGACGCCTTTTAACTGTTTACCTTTTGCTTCTGTTGGCTGATCAATTTGAAAATTGAAAATTTGCTCGCCGTTGCTTGTTAGAGTTTCGCCAGGCCTTTGTCACTGCCAAGCGCTGAGAACACACTCAACATCACAGTTGCAGCTCGCAGTGCAGTTGCCCCTTCCACGATACGTCTGCTAAGGCAGCCGCTGGCAAAGACATAATTTATATTGTGATTTACGGCCAAAACTGTGTTGGCCAGTGTAATATTTGCATGCAATTGCCGTTGTAGCGATTGCAATATATATCATTGGGGCCAACCGAAAAAATGACAACTACAAATTCGGCCGCTGTTCATGTGGCCAGCACATGGGGGGCGTGACCCCACAGCCCACAGCCCACAGTAGGTAAACAAATATAAACATGCGTGCATGCAGATTGTCACTGAACCCCAGCCAAGTGCACGCCCATTAATAATACACAATTCTCATGTTGTTTACAATTCATTTATGCTAATAGATTTTTTGCAGCTCGGCGGGCGAAAAAATAAAAATCAAAGCAAAAAGTTGCCGCAGCATAAATATGCCGAAATCAAAACTAGCGCAATATTCATATAATTAATTGCATTTGAATCGATATCCAATTTGTGTATTTAATTTCTTGTTTATGGTTATGCATTGTATAAACATTAATTCTATGCCCATATGCATATGCCGCAACCTTAAATCATTCGGCCTTAAAGTCTTTAAAGCCTCGCAAATGGCTAACGAAATATATATTGCGAATTGTCGCTTTGTGTGCTCTGCGCCAAGGCCTAATTAATTATTTTTGAGCAGCGGTTTTGTGTGCTCATTATGAATAGAAATTCTGTGTGCAAATTACTAAAAGTATTATATAGAGGGACAACTGCGGGCTGCGCTAATTGAGCGGCTTAAAAACTATTTGCCAGTAGATCTGAGAGGTAAATATGCAAAACTCTTTCGGATTTCATTCGCAAAGCCCTTCACAGCGCATCAAATTGCAGTGCAAATGAACTGAAAGTGAAAAGCAATTATACAGTGGAAACTCGATTAACGGACAACTTGGGAAATGTCTATAAAACTTGTAATTTGTATTAAAGAAATAAATAGCATCATTTAGCTAGATTGTGATGTGAACTGGTTATAGAAAATAAATAAAATAAAATAATAATGATAATAATTTTTAATAAAATAAAATAAATTGAAATGCCAATTTTCTAGTTAAAGAAGTCAAAATAATAATGTATTGACATCAGTAAATTAAAATAAATATGTATATGTATTAGAGGTGCCAAACTATCGATGGCACTATCGGCACCATCGAGCTACTGAACTATCGATGATTCAAACTATCAAAGTTGGACGATAATATCGATGGTATCAAAAGAGCGATTTACCCATTACCAAGCAAATATTAAAAAGTGTAAAGTTGTAAAGTGTGTAAATTACAATTCGTAAAAGTATATAAATGGATCGCTTTCTAAAACGAGGTAATACTTTTCTCAAATAATTAGTAAGAATGCTTAGAACACTTGTGTCTAATTTTAGGACGCAGTTCTGCAGCAAGTTGCGATTGCAACAGCACCGACAGCGACAAAAATTTTGTATTGGAGAAGCCTGCGCTAAAAAAGAAAAGTAAAATTTCGGATATATGGAATTCTTTTAAAAGATCTGATGATAAGATGACGTCTGTGGAGACGGAAAGAGCTTTCAGCAAGGCGGGAGAAATTGTTTCTGATAGGCGAACACGGCTTAAAGAAGAAAATGTGAACGTTTTATATAAAATTAATATTATAAAATAAAATATATAGTTTTAAAGTGTCGCTTATGAATTAAAATTCAAATGATTTGTTATTTCTTACAAATTTCAATGATTTTCAATCACTGTTTTCTTATTGCGGCTATCGACCACAATCGATGTTTGGAAAATTACTATCGTCCACAATCGATGGCGCCCACCATCGATAGTTTGGCACCTCTAATATGTATATGTATATGTATATGTATATGTATATGTATATGTATATGTATATGTATATGTATATGTATATGTATATGTATATGTATATGTATATGTATATGTATATGTATATGTATATGTATATGTATATGTATATATATATGTATATGTATATGTATATGTATATGTATATGTATATGTATATGTATATGTATATGTATATGTATATGTATATGTATATGTATATGTATATGTATATGTATATGTATATGTATATGTATATGTATATGTATATGTATATGTATATGTATATGTATATGTATATGTATATGTATATGTATATGTATATGTATATGTATATGTATATGTATATGTATATGTATATGTATATGTATATGTATATGTATATGTATATGTATATGTATATGTATATGTATATGTATATGTATATGTATATGTATATGTATATGTATATGTATATGTATATGTATATGTATATGTATATGTATATGTATATGTATATGTATATGTATATGTATATGTATATGTATATGTATATGTATATGTATATGTATATGTATATGTATATGTATATGTATATGTATATGTATATGTATATGTATATGTATATGTATATGTATATGTATATGTATATGTATATGTATATGTATATGTATATGTATATGTATATGTATATGTATATGTATATGTATATGTATATGTATATGTATATGTATATGTATATGTATATGTATATGTATATGTATATGTATATGTATATGTATATGTATATGTATATGTATATGTATATGTATATGTATATGTATATGTATATGTATATGTATATGTATATGTATATGTATATGTATATGTATATGTATATGTATATGTATATGTATATGTATATGTATATGTATATGTATATGTATATGTATATGTATATGTATATGTATATGTATATGTATATGTATATGTATATGTATATGTATATGTATATGTATATGTATATGTATATGTATATGTATATGTATATGTATATGTATATGTATTTGTATTTGTATCATTCAATTCATATGTCAGGCAGTCATAAAGAGAGAGGGAAATTACCACAACTGCTTCGACCTCACTCGTTATCCTGATTAACAATTAATATCGTCCATTAATTCACACATACATAGAAAACCATTTGAGCCGAATGAGCCAAGTACATAATTAAAGTGAAAGTTGCATTTGCATTCCATTGACTAAGACTTTTCCCCAACTCTTACGAAACTAATCCATTTGAGAGCATTTTCGTCCAGCGTACAAGCAATTACCATCTAGAGGTTTACCAGCTGATGTGCGTAGAGTTATGTTGGACTATTAAATCAAATATATATATAAATATGTTTAATATATGCTATTACTATTTAGGAACAACAAATGTGAAGTGGCCATCGTAAACAGACACTGGCAGCAGTGGTTGCCTTTAAAATCAACGCATCCTCAATCAACCAGAGCTTCAAGTCAAGTGGTTTAACCAATGTAAGTGTTATACATATTGTGAATATATGCGTGCGTGTGTGTGTGTGTGTGTGTGTGTAAGCATGATTTAGCCACGTAACGCTCAACACTTGGCCACAACTCACTTAGAGCGTGCCCTGCCACAAATGGCCCTCTAACACTCAGACACTCTGTAATGGGAAGGCGCCCAAGCCGTATTTATGATAACCTGCTCTACCACTCACTGGTGTATTGTGTATATGTATGTGTGCGTGTGCGTGTGCGTGTGTGCGTGTGTGTGTGTGAACGGCTTTCATTGGCACACAAAGCAACCCAATCAGGACCTTAAATCAGCAACAACAAAAGCCAGCCACAATTTCCGCAACTTCAGCATTTGATTGGCAACGGCCAAAAAAGCTGCTTTCAATTTCGAATGGAAACATGTTGCACACCTTTAATCAGTCTGTGGCTAAAACTGTGCCGTTCCAGTTCCACTTTCACATCCACATCCACATCCACATCCACATCTACTTCCACTTCAACTTTGCTTTTTGTGCTCTGTGCGATTGTCTCAACTCATTTTGGCACTCAATGCTATTTGCGTAGCAGCTGAGCGAGCGTCCTGAAAATTTCCAATGCAAAGAGCTTAAGCAAATATCTCGAGGGTAAATGCACACTCACACACATATTTATATAAATATATGTATGTGTGTCTCAAATCTCAAGCATTCAATCTGGGCACATGCATCAACACTCGCGCTCATATGGCAACAGAGCATGCCAGGACCCAAACTTTTTATCAACTGGCCAACTTTGTGAAAACATTGCTGACACTTGAGTGTCGTTGGAGAAACTGGCAAATAAATGCATTGCATAGGGTATGTGGCAGAAAATGTTGCGCTGCTTACAGCATTTGTCTGCTTGTCTATATAATTGACCACTCGAATGGCAACTGCCGATGCTACAGAGAATCTTACTCCTGAATATTATTATTGTTATATAATGTTGTAAAGTACATAGTTGCATTCAAATATGCATTATTCATATTCACATTAATCGAACTGCGTGAAATAAATAAACATTTCAGCATTTACAAATTTCTTAGTAACAATTTGTAATTAGCAAACATTTGTTCAAACTGAATTGCATTTTATTCAATTATAACAAAGTGCAACAATTTTAATATGAAGCAAATACAGTCGAGTCTCGATAATTCGCAATGGCAAGGGAACCGAATTTTTTACGAATCACAGAGGTTTCCGATTTAACGGGGTTTCCATTTAACGGGCTTTAAAAAATCGAAATACGAATTGAGGAGGTTTTTATATTTCACGTCGCTTCAACAATTTTAAAAATAAATCAAATATTTATTTCACTATTGTGTATTTAAAAAAATTAAAAATTAAAATTAATTAATTAAAAATTAAGATTTAAATTGTAATTTGTAATTTTTTATGGTTTGATATTCTTTATAATTATTGTTTCTATTGTGTTTACCAAGCTTATTAAATGATCAATTGCATTATGATATGAAAGAAAAAAAAAGTGTTATGAGAACGTTTGCTTGACATTTCTACGAATCGTCTTCACGCTTCAAATAAAATGAGCAAACTAATGTAAATTCAATGAGAGAAAAACGAAATTTCGCACAAAAGGGCGCCATGCAAAATAGTCTGCGAGACTTAACTTTAACTTCCAGCAAAGTCAAGAATTACGAATTACAAGAGGTTTCGAAACGAATTATAAGAGGCAAGATCATCGCCCAGTAGGCAGAAGGGGACCAAAATGTATGGGATTTTTACGAATTAACAAAGTTTTTTCAAGGGAGTTTCTTACGAAACATTGAGGTTTTCGATTTAGCGGGGTATGAATTATTGAGACTCGACTGTATAAAAATATATAATTAAGCATGTAATTGTCAATACTCAATTGAAGCAGCTTCTGTCAGAGCAAATCTTTGGAGTCTAGTGAAAAATCTGTGCTGCAGCTGAGCTGAGTAAAATTGTAAATGTAAACGCACAATTTCTTGCGTCTCCCAATGGAAAATTTGAGTCTGTCCAGAAAAGACCAAGGCAATATTTTTCACAAAAAAACGAAAGGACATCTACGTTCCAACAACAGATATCAGATTGGGCTCGGAATGTCAGGTACCTGGGTATTATCCTGGACAAAAGACTTACATTCAAAGACCATATAACCAACACAAACAAAAAACTCAAACATTTAATACGTACGCTATATCCCCTTATAAACAGAAACTCGAGACTAAATATGGAAAACAAAATGTTCTTGTTTAGGTCGGTTTTCCAAGCAGTAACTTCTTACGGGGCACCAGTCTGGGCAGATACAGCCAAATGCCACAGCCAAATGTCACACAAAATAAAGCTTTGAAGCTTATCCTAAATCTTCCATGGCAACATTCCACGTATGATCTACACTGTCGAGCCAAGGTTGAACTGGTAGATATCAGATTATCGCGACTATCGCAAAATGTTATAACGAAACACATAACTGACCTGGCATAGCCATGTTTCTCTAGTTTTATTTAGTGTTTCATAAATATCCTCGGGGTTCTTCTATTTCATTGTTGTTTTCCGGCCAATAAATTGTCACTGTACAGTAAAGTGACAATTTATAAAGCAATACTAAGCCCCATATGGAAATATGCGCTTCAAGTCTATGGAATTGCGGCAAAATCAAACCTAAACAAAATAAGAGTTGCACAAGCAAAAATCCTCCGGCAAATCTGCAATGAAAAAGATCTCAAGGTCCCCAAAGTTGGAGACGTAATGCAAGAGGTAGCTGCTAGATACCTTGCAAGACTCGATGGCCACCCAAACCCTTTGGCAAGAAGACTTAACAAAGAAGCCAGAAAAAGAAGACTGAAGAAGTGCCATCCACAGGACCTCCCTGCGAGGTTCCTATAAAAATAATGTTTAATGTAAAAGTGAATGTGATTATTGTGTGATTAGTTAACCAAATTCTGATTGTTGTTTATGTAAATTGTTATTGAAATATCTGTAGTGTTCTACTGTAAATAATTGTACCTTTATGTTCAACTTGTTAAGCTGCCAACTAGGTAGTAGAAAGCATGTTTTGAATAAAATAAAATAAACCTTTTTACCAAAAAAAAAAAAAAAAAAAAAAAATTGTTGTTTTCCCTCAAAATTTATGTTACTATGTACACCGTGTGTTATCAATGCTAATAAATGTCTAAGTAGATAAGGTCTAGTTATTAGTCTAAACTCTTAATTATTATAAGATACATTCACAAAAAAAAAACAACAAAATCTGTAGTAATGAGTGAAATAAATTGAAATTGAAAATTGTATTTATTTGTGAAATCAATAGCCTAGACAAATATTCACTAGTGAATTTGTGAATTAGTGAGAATAAATTCAAATTGCATATCAAGCCTCAAAGCTGCTGCCGACTTTACTTTTCATTTCGAGTTCTTCAGTGTCTCCATCAGCTGAGGAGCAACACTTGTGGCAAATATATTTTATGCAGTATTTAAATGTTGCAAATATTTGCTGGCAACGCCCAGGCATTCACATGCATTTGTTTTGTAAATTTGCAGAGTTTTTGTTTTTTGTTTATCAACTCTGGCAACTGTTTGCTTAGACACAGCCCTGGGCTATTATTGAGACTCTGTGCAATTGCAGTTGATTGCCGAGAGCCTTGTCCCAGCAGACTCTCAACGAGCTGCATGCGTGTGTAATAGAGAGCAGGAAATCCGTTTTAATTAAATTCACATGCAGCATTCCAACTGCAGCTGGAGCGGGCAGTGCACAGGAGCGATATGAGTTGGGCATGTGGCAAGTCTGGCAAGCTGCCTTATTGACGTCAGTCGGCAGCTGCAGCAGTGGCTCATAAAGCGACTTCTTATTGCGTATACGCAGCGTGCGACGAGCTGCATTTAAATACTTTTTAATGACGATACTGAACCTGGCAGCTTCCTTCCCCTTTCCAATTAGCTGTTGCCTATTTGAAGGAGTTTATTTTGAAGCGCGCGGCACTTGAGTTTTAAGCGGCAATCAAGTGATTGTAAGCGTATATTTCATTTCAGCAAAGAGCAGCGGCAAACAGAAGCGAACTGAATGAAAGCAGCAGGGATTCGCTTACCTAGGAGTTGTCTACGCAACGAAGGTATCAGATGTTCGGTGTCATGGGAATGGCATTTCGCTTTTCAATTGCAACTTTTTGTTGTGCGCTTACAGCACATGTCTCTCAATAAAAGATAGAGTTCAGTTTTACCTTGCAGTCGCAGGCGAATCGCCTTTTACAGCATGCGAGAATCCTTTGTGCGCTGCAGACTCAATTATTTGTGCGTTACTTGTGCTGCATGCTACCTCTGGCTACGCATGCCATACAATATAAGCAGAGGGATACGCACACATACCATGCCATTATGGCAATGTATGAAGTGTAAGTTGTATTTGTTTGCTCGGCGCACACAATTGAATTTACCAAATTGCGGAAATAAATGCGCATTTAATATGTAAAAGAACTGGGAAAGTCAGAAGCAGAAGCAGAAGCAGAAGGCGCAGGGCCCGGAGAAGGCAGACAATGCGACCGAGGGGAATCAAAAGATTGCCAAGCTGCTTAATATTAAACGAGGCCCTGAAGATGCCAAATGCGAAGTTGGCAGCACTGCAACAGACTCCAGCATGAATCAAGTCTTTTGTTAATTATGTCATTTCGATATGGGGATTACTTGAAGTGGCAATGAATAATATACTATGTATACTTGGCCCATCAAATATGAATACAAATAAGTCAACTGTTGCACAATCAGATTTGATAAGTGATGCCCAGTGCCAGAATTATTAAATTATTAAAGAGACTCAGCTAAATCAACCCAATCTAATGAATTCTGCTGAGTAAATGTTAAGTTTACCACAAATAGTGGTTTTAACGGTCTATATTGTTGAAACGGTTAACATGTTTGCGTTTAACAGCCATAAGAACAGTCATGCGCAGTCAAGCGACCCCACGCAGCGTTTCACAGCATTCCATTTATCTGGCATTACCCCTCCACGATTGAGTGAGGGGAAAGGCACACGAGTGACAGGCAAGCCGAACGACAGTAGAGCATCGCTTGCAAACGAAGCAAATGAAATGGCACGAAGCTAAATGAGAAAAGGAGCAATTGCAGTCAGAGCCTGAAAATGAAGTGAGAAATGGAACAACAGCAACAGCAAATGTGAGAAATGAAACATCAAGCAAGGGGAGCTGCACACAGCGCACAACAAGGAACGCGAAACATCAGAAATCAGATGAAACTTTAAATTTGTCAAAAAGTGTGCATGTGGCATTGGCACGACTTCTTATGCTGCCGCAACTTAGTTGGACATTTGCATGGCTCGGTGGCGGACGTGCGTGGGCGGACTGAAAACCACGAATGCCAAGCGCACTCTTACGCCAGGCTGATCACATTTAAAGGCAATTCGCGAAATGTGCGAGAGTTTTTAAAAATAAAACTAAATTTGTAACGGACAAGTGGATTGTGTGGCTGTTGGCAGCAAATGACATCCGCCTCAACAGCTGCAGCAGCAATAAATGAACAGCCTTTCCCAGTGTTTGTGAAAATGTGAGGACAACAAATTCAAGTTTTTCTGTGAATTGCAATGCTTCCGTTATCAATCACATTTCGAATCGCTCAGCATTAAAACGGATACAGCAAAGCCAACAACCACAATACGAATAATAAAAGATCTAAAGTCAAAGACGTCAAACAGCGCCTCGAACGCTGATTGCGTCCTTGCACTCGCTCTCAATAAAAAGTCGAATCAAAATACAAGTGAAAGATGCGCGATTCGTGTAAGCTGTGAAGAAGGTGGCAAATCATTTGGAGCAGCATTGAATGCCGCCAGGCACATTGGTGGCACATTGACACACGTGCCACGACGCACCTGTGCGCCACATTCATTATATTATATGATGTAATTTATTGATAGATAATCCGAGGCGACTTTTGACTAAGCTCTGCAGCTCCATCACGCCATTGTGTTTGCATTGTGTGCGCGCTGTGTGAAAAGGTAGATTTCAAACTCATTAAGGCGGGCGACTGAAGCGAAGCTGTCGAGAAGATGTAATAAAAAAATAAGAGAAAAATAAGAGAAAAAAAATAAGAGAACAAGTGAAAAGTGACTGACGGCCAATCAAATAAGTGTTTGATACAGGCTGTAGACCAATATTATACGGAAGTAATTAAATGAAAACTTATTCCTGGCACTTGACACTAATTTCTCATTGTAAAATTGAAAGCAACGTTGACTGGTTGACTGATGGTTGACTTAGACTAAGATTGAGCATTGCTGCAGTCAAAGCTAGCCAATCAAGTGTTTATCTCTTGTGATGAGAAACTGCTATATATTTTACATGAATGGATTGATCATTTGCTGTGGAGCAGTGAGAAATTTTGAAAATTTGTTTAGAAATTAACAGTAGCTGTGCGAAAAATACCTGCAAATATATATTATATATAATTTTAAATCAATTTCTTGCAATAGATTGAAATGTGCTGAAAATTATGTCAGTTACTCAACAAAAACAGCAAGCTAAATGCAACTTGCGGCCTCTGCAGAATAATTAGTCTTTAAGCATCAGTGTTGCGATTCATACTACTTTATTGTTTTAACAGAGAGCGCAGCTTGCACATTAGAGAGCGCATCTAAGTGCGAGCAGAGGGAGAGCGATACTGCTCGCTCTTACAGCAATATCAATTTCTCTGCACACTGGTTACAATCTTATTTATTAACATTAGAGAGCGCATCTAAGTGCGAGCAGAGGGAGAGCGAAACGCCTATGCTCGCTCTTACAGCAATAACAATTGCTCTGCACACTGGTTACAATCTTACTTCTATGCTCGCTCTTACAGCAATATCAATTGCTCTGCACACTGCTTACAATCTTATTTATTAACATTAGAGAGCGCATCTAAGTGCGAGCAGAGCGAGAGCGAAACTCCTATGCTCGCTCTTACAGCAATATCAATTGCTCTGCACACTAAAGTAGAAAAATATTTACAGCAAAGAGCAAAAATATTGCAAACATATTGGAAAAAGCTTTACTTAATCCTTTTTGTTCACCACTTTTGAGATATGTTGCCTGAGCAATATTTCTATGCAAAGCAAGGCCTATCCACACGTAGTTAATAATGCAAGGTTTGAGATAAGTATCTCCTATGTATAGATAGTCTGCAATAAGAACGAATATATCCGCTTTGCTTCACTACGACAAACAATTGAGGTCAAAGGGAACGAGCATAGTGCTTACGTGTTGGGTCTTGGCACATTCTCAGTTTTTGGCTGCTGCATCAGGCGAGTTGTAGCTGCTTTGTGATTTTCATATTGTTTTGTTGTCTGGGTGGGTGGTGAGGCACACGATAATTTTGTAAAAGTTTAAATTGGATGCGGTAGCAGGTGGTCCCCGGAGAGTGTTGAGGTCTCTATTTGCCTGGCCAATATGAGGCTGTGACATATATTTATTGGGCCACAGCAAAATTCAAAGGAAATTAGTTTGCACTGCAAATGGAAGCTAGGTATTTGCATATAGCTACAACAAAATAGGGGCTGGTTAGGGGGCGTTGCTCAGCGCAATTCAACAATTTATTGACTTGCAATCAATGCAGCCTCGAGAGCTAGGCAATGCAATTTCTAGCCAGTCTAGTTAGCTCACCGGCCATTAGGGCTGCAACTAAAATAAATAGCCATTCATCACATAACGCTTGCCAACGGGGGAGTTGGACCAAAAGCTGGTTTTCTGCTTTTGTCTAGCAGCGTTTTTCATGCTCGTTTTGCACTATTTTACTTTTAGTTTTTGGCATTTTCCTTTTTGCTTTGCGGTTGACTTTGCCAAATAAAATGCGAAATATGTTGAGGTTTCGGTTCGAGGCGGGCGAGTCAGAGTCACGTTCGACTCTATGCAAATGCAGCCGAAAGAAACTTTCGGATTGCATTCAAGATATAATTAAATATCAGAAATCGTTATATTGCCAGTGCCAGAGAGAGAGAGAGAGAGAGAGAGAGAGGGAGAGAAATATGTATTCCAAGCTGTGAAGCATGACAAGCTACTTGAGCTAAGGAATCTCGGATTAGAACCAAAAGCAACCCAAAAGCACCAGCAATAACAACATCAACAACAACAACAACAACTTTAAAATAGATAAAACAACAACAATATTAGATACACATATCCAAGGTGTGACACAAAGCAGCCACCAATCTTCGCACGCAATAAAATGCGCTGTCGACGAGCAGCCAAAGCAGCGACAGCAGCAGATGCCGGAGGAGCAGGTGGCGTAGCAAGCGGGCGAGCAAGGCGAGAAGGCGGAGTGGCAGCCAAACTTGCTGGCAGCAGAGCCAGCAGATTTAGCACTGAACCTGGAGTCTGGGGCGCTGCCAGCGTACTGCTGGCATTTCTGGCAGCTGTCAGCTCTCCTGGCATGCACAGCCGTAAGTATAAACATCTTTTACTTTATAGCGCGAATACGTTGTTCCAGGAAACACAACAACATCTAAGGAATGCAAACATATACATATGAGGCAGCTGCTGCTTTTTCGAGAATATTAGATAAGTATATGAGATATTTCAGAACTTTGATTTACAGTGCTCAGACTTGAACTCCAAATAGATATTTTAATAGGTGAGCAAGTGCAAGTAGTAGAAATTTCACTGAAACTGTAAGATTGGCTGAAATACACTTGGATTCGATGAAATTACATATTTTATATAATTTTGTATAGGTCTCTCTGTCTCGTCCGAGTATATGCTGATTAGAATCAGCTCTGTAAGTTGAGTTCTCCTACGAAAATCTGATTGGAGAATCCAGCATGCTACATATCCTTAACTTACATAATAGAATAATAATACAATATAATACAATTACACATAATAATGCAATAATGCAATTAATGACATTTGTTGGGCCCAGCAATCAGCGCTTCATAAGTATTAAGAGCGGCCGTTCGCCGAACGTATTAGCATATAAGAGAATTTGTAAAAATATTGCTCTCTTCTTTTTAGCGTTCATTCGTATTAGCATATAAGAGAATTTGTAAAGAGATTGCTCTCTCCTTTTTAGCATTCATTCGTATTAGCATATAAGAGAATTTGCAAAGAGATTGCTCTCTTCTTTTTAGCGTTCATTCGTATTAGCATATAAGAGAATTTGCAAAGAGATTGCTCTCTTCTTTTTAGCGTTCATTCGTTCTTGCATTGCTTCTCGATCACGCACTGATCTACGTTTCTCTTAAATGCGCAGGCAGGACTACACTCAGCGGCAGCGCAACAACGTCGTCGCCTCACTCGTACGGTATTTTGGCGCCAGACATATTCTATGCTGTAGTCAAATGCTAAGAACGGTTTTACAATATTACGCAGTTGCGTCTTGCAAGCACAGTAAGCGAACTGTGCTTATAATGTGACAGACATGTACAGTGGTCAAAATTCGATAGTATTGCGACATATCGATTGATATTGGTTTTACACACCCAGACGAGTCGACGGTTTAATCAAAACAGTTCAAAAAGTCGAAAGTGTTGAGGAAACTAATCGAAATAGTAATAATATAATTAAAAGCTATTATTCTGACTAATTTCTTGACGAACAGCCTGCCTGGCTGTTTGATTAGCTGCTAGATACACAGATCTAAACCTGCAAGTGGCCCTTACTGTTATTACCCTTTTGTCTTTTTGAATTGTGCGAGTAATAATAAATATCACTTTTGCCTAGATAAAGCTGCAGCTAAGTTGAGTAAACCATATTTTCTCTTAGCTACAGGCACAGCTATAAGTGGATTCGCGTGGTGAAAATCATTTTGGGAACATGCACATAGCCACAGCCTGGCTGCTTAATAAACAGCTTTACATACACGTATGCTTATAAATATGTACATATGTGACTTAGTCATATGTGTATGAGTGTGTGTGTGTATGTGTGATACACAACATTTTTTAGCTACGTGCTTCTCCCTTCGTTTTGTTTTTGTTTATACTCGTTTGACTGTATTTGCATGCATATTTAATTCAATTTCGCACATTTTTGTGCAAGCGTCGGAAGCATTTGCCAAATTTAATTTGCATGATGAGATTTGCCTGGCTGCATTGTCGTTGTTCCATCTCCTGTTGCCATTGCCATTGCCATTGCCATTACTGTTGCTGTTGCCATTGCCATTGCTATTGCCATTACTGTTGCTGTTGCTGTTGGCAACTCGTTTGCACGATTTTTATTAGCTTGGCGTGTTCATTTAATCGAGCTAAGCAAATTTTCATTTATCCGCTTACACATACATATGTATGTATGTACATGCATGCATATACGCATGTACACCTTGACATTTCCTAAACACCTGTCACTGCGCATACATTCTGTACATGCAACAAAAATTCATTACACATACGCACTGAGCATGCCATTACACTGTGTAGAGACTTTTATGAAAATGACTGGCATATCCTCGTCCATTCTGGCTCACTTTGGTCTAATTGAAATACAGCCCATAGACGAAGGAATGCTCACTGCTAGCTGCTCAATATGCAGACCTGAAATTGATTCAGTTTTCGCCTTTGTTTCTACAGGCGGACTTTGTTACGTGCTCAAATTATAATTAATTGAAATTGTGCCGTATGTTGGGATAGTACAATTTGAAGTACTTAATGTTCTTATATACTTCAAGAAAAAGAAAAACCAAGATAAAACAAGTTAAAACTATGCCAACACATTCAGGAAACTGCTGTGATTTGAAAATATTTTGAATGCATTGCAAGCTACTAATTCATGAGCATTTGCAGCCTCATTTGGATTGCTTTGGGCAATAACAATTATATTCATATTCATCCAACTATTTGTTAATTCATATTCATTTGGCAGCAGAGCAGCAGGCAGCACGCAGCACGCAGACCAATCATTCTCAGTTGAGTTATTCCCAAGGCCATGGCGATATCATTAATAACACATGTGTCCATCCACGCACTTGTTTTGTTATATCATTTAATAGAAGCCATAGAAAATGAGAGCGTAGCAAATACCTAAAAAGAAACAAACAATGTGAACTATATAAATAGATACTCAAATAACAGTTAGGCCATCAATCAGCGCAACAGCCACAAGGTCAGAGCTAAAGTCAGATTCTGAATCGGAGAGGGCGGACCCCCACTCTGCCGCTCCCCCTCCCCCTCCCCCATCTGTTAATTACAACACAAGCTAGAACAAACTCCCAACTATATTTTATGCGAGCGCACACATAAGATACAAGTATTTGCCAAGTAAATGCCGGCCAAGACAAATGGCGGTCAAATGTCACATTTAATTTATTTATGGGGCGTCGCAGCAGCGCGCCCTGAAGAGGGGCGAGGGGGCAGGCTTTAATTAAATAACTGCGCTAAGTGAAGCCAAAGAGTTGACGTCGCTAATACAGCCATTAGCCGAATTCGTGCAGAGCTTGTAAATTCTCATTTCCCCGAGATGAAAACAATATTTCATGCTGCTCCGTCCATCTCTCTGCCCATCTGGCCTTGCATTTCCATATACATGTAGAATGTTTCACATTTCATTTCAAATCTCAGCTGAGCAACTCAGTTGGCCCCTGGCCATGTGAACAAGTTTCAAGCGATTTAATTAGGACTCAAAACCTGTTCCAAAAATACCTCTCAGTCTAGCTCAAAACAATGTTGATTATGCAAATCAATATTCATTGAATTTACACATGCCATGCATGTGCCATTCAAGTCTTTCACATTCTGACTGGACAGTAAATAATTTTCCAACAACTAACTTAACGAAATGATTCATGATTGCCTCAATATTGCTAATCAACATGTTACAGAATGCTTAGATAATTGCATCATGCTGTGTCAACAGCAGCCGGCAAAACAATCAGCCCATTGTCAGATTAGGCCAACATATAAGCGTACGTTTATACATATGTATGTATGTCGGAGCTGGCTCTGAGTTGCCTCGTTCCATGGTAGATTTCTATTACACAACTATCGATAATGCTTTGAACGCAGCGAGTCGCAATTGCAATGTTTTCGCTAGACTGAAGTCATGCACTGTTAAAAGACTCTGTATTACACAATCGTGGAAGTCATGTACACACAGCTTTTAATGCTCGTGCCTATGTATCTTCTCTTTCTCTTTACATAGCAACATCGAGCACGCCACGCTCGGCTGAGGCATCTCTCTCGCTCTCGAGCCTCCTGCTTGGCATAGAATTTACCGCTAATCCATATTCCTCTTTTGTCTTTGCTTCTTACGTAGTAGCGACACAGCCACGCTACTGTGAAGTTTGACAATATCGCATTGTGACTGACTAACAACAGAACATCTTTATGTTATTAACATAACATATCCTATTATGCTAATTCTTACGTAAATTAAATAAACATCTGACACATACATACTACATCTGTATGTTCTGGACGCTGAAAATCGTTAGTCAATGCGCGCTTAAATGTAGGCAACACTTTTTGTTCTCGATTTGTAAGCAAGCAAAAATCAAAGTTTTTGCATTGACGACTGCATAATACTCGTTCGTGCAGTAAAATGCATTTTATACATTACTAAAATTACTAAAATTTTTTGTTGAAGAGTTCAACATTTACCCAAGAGATGCAAAGAAGTTTTATTTCAGACTCAAGTGCAGCTCACACCTGCACAGCTCTGCTCAGTCCTTGACATTGATATGTGGGTATATATCGAATTTCAACTCTTTGAATACCGTCTGAATGCTTTCACAACGGACGGAAATTGCTTGAAGCCAAAACGCTCTTTTCGCATAGTGAGCAAGTAAAACACTCTCCTCTTCTCTTACTATTAAGAGTTAAATGTGCGCCACGCCCACTTAGCACTTAAGGCGTGTAATTGTAGAAAAATATAACTTAAGCAGTACGAATCAAAGTAAATGTCGATGTAACGGGAACGCCCCGTCATTTGCTAAAGGAACACGAAAGAAAATGTTCAATTCCTTGCACCTGTCATGGAATACTCTCTAAAATGAAAAGCGAAGTGAAATTAGCGACAGATTTCTAAATAACATACAATAATCAGCAAATATATTATAATTTGATATATGCACATACTTACTATATATAGTCGTGTCTAGGCAGACTTGCCAACGCACAGTTGATAATGTCCTGCGAGCAGGAAGCGACAAGTGCAACCGGAATATATGCAACAAACTTGGCGAAGCATTCACATGCCCCACTTGGCTGGCAGGGCAGCAAACAATGGAAGCGTGCGGCTGTTGATAAAAATGTGGCAAAGCTGTTGATGTAGGTCGGCGACTGCGTGTGTGTGTGTGCATGTGAAAGGGAAAAGAAAAATGTACTCGCTCAGACTTTTCACTCAAGTTTTCACTGTATTTTCTTTATTAGTTTTTTTTTTTTTTTTGTGAAATGTTTTACCAAACCAAAATGCCGCCGGACGTGGCGCAGTCGGAACTAAGCATATTGACTTCTTGACTTACTACAACTGTAGGCATAGCATAGTGTGCGTACGTGTGTGTGTGTGTGTGTGTGAGGGTGCGTGTGACAGCCATTTGAACTGTTCGATTATGCATGAAACTAGTTATGTGTGCTTAAGTTGGCTAGTTCGTGAGCTGTCGTGTGTGTGTGTGTGTGTGTGTTTGCTTGTGTGTTATGACCCCATAAATGACGAGTTATGTCCTCTAATTAATGTGCTAAAATATGCGTATGCCAAATGTGGCAACAGCATTGATTATAACTTCGGCTCTTCTATTATAGCCAAATACATGAATGTGTGGTCGCTTTTTGGTCGTAAAGCTCTTTATATATGTTAGTGTGTAAACGTGTGTGCGTGCGTGTATATATGTGCAAATTATGTAAGGGTGCCAGAGAGCCGTTCGTTTCGTGGCCACGCCGTGCGGCTGCTGCTGCGGCATCTGCTCTCCATTTTTATTTTCTTTTGCAACCCACATCGGATGCTGCCGCTAGCCCAACGTGTGAAGATATGTGCATGGAAATTAAAATAACATTAGGTCAAGCGACCGTGAAAAGGTTTTACCAAAAAATAAATAATAAAATGAATACAAAAATTAAATTAAATAAATTATAATGGGAAGATATTTCTAATATGATATACTATAGCCAAAGCTTAACAGAGCTTTAAGAAAATTGTAAAAAAAATAGATATATATTGAATTAAATAAGCAGCACGTATTTAGAAAGTGATTTCTGAGAAAAATTGTACAAAATGCAGGCGCTGCTTTGAAAGTACAAATAGAAAGTCGCAAGACTCTCAACTGTCAACTCAAAGCAAAGCAAAGGCACTTTAACTGGAATAACACAAATTATTGATGCAACTGGATCTTACGTCTTTAAGAAACAGAGATATTAAACCTTTAGTACATGAATTTGAAAACTATTTAGCTATGCAAATGCCTGACATGGAAAAGTACATAAATGGCCAAATAGCATAAGCCCTTTTGGGAACGATAAACATAACTTGCATCAAATATATTTTAAATACCTAATTTATGTTCAATATGAAATGTTTTTTTCGCGTTAAAATAGTTTGTGATAATATATATTAAATATGTGAATTGCACACTTTATTGATATATGAAAAACACATATTTCTCTTTATATATATTTATACCCTGAACCCATTGAAAATGGGAAATCAGGGTATAATGTTTTTGCTAAAAGTATGTAACAGGCAGCAGGAAGCGTGGCAGACCCCATAAAATATACATATTCTTGATCAGCGTGACGAGAAAAGTTGATCTAGCCATGTCCGTCTGTACGTCCGTCTGTATGTATGAACGCACCGATTTCTGAAGATATATGTAAGAGCTAGAGAGTTCATTCTTTTTGTGTTAGGTCCGTTTATTGCACGCGCAGTACGTGTTTGTTTTAGAAATGCGATAACTTTTATATTTCAAAAGTTATCGATAAACCAGTTTATCGGGAAGCAGTTATAAAATTCTAGCTAATTCATCTTTAGAGTTAGAGCCTCCAAGTCTTCTGCATATATATAGATACTAATTTAGTACAATTTCAATTTTTGTCAGATTTTAGATTCCAATCCCTAATTCCTTATTTGATAAAATTTGTTCAAGTTTTTGTTTGCAAATTACTTTACTTGTTATGAAACCACGCTTAACTGGCTGCCGCACATTCTAGAATCAACTAAAGCTAGGAAAACACACTTTAAGCAAGCGGCACCCAGAGACACACGCACACACACTCAGAGTAATAAACAGCGACTTGTTTGTGTCATGTGTAATTAATAACAAAGCAAATTACCCAGGCAAAATGAAACAGAAAGTAGCTAGTTTGCATGGTATATAAGCTGTAATAAGGTTACACAACGCGTAATTAGGCTGGCCGTGTTTAGCTGGCCAACACACAATTAGGTCAAAGCCTAATAGGTATGCGCAGCCCTTGGGCTACCTTAAAGCCAACAGCTTGAAGTCGCAAGTTTAAAATCATCTCAAAGTTCCTACACAAATCAAACAGAAATCGCAAAGGTTCTGTGTTGCTTGTGACTCTCTCGAAGAGTCAACGTTAATTCGTTTCGTTCCGAGCAATATAACAATTCGATAGATCATTTCATATAAAGAGCAAGCAATATATTCACATTTTAGCCGGGGACTGTTCCATTCCTTTGCACTCCAGTGAGTGCGTACTTTCAGGCGCCAACTGATAACAAAGCCGTATTTTCGGCACAACAGAAATCCCACTTGCCCCGCCCACTTTAACGAAACGACCTAAATTATAGCCAAACAATTTGTTTTTGTTTTGTTAGCCGCTCTGAATGGGCGAACGCTCAGCCAAACGTTTCACTAATCATTTGTTTAATGATTGTAAAGAAATTTGCAATTTATATGGAAGACGCCGACACAACATTTGTGACAAACAAACTCTTTAAACGATTCAACAATTAAAAAATAAATAAAAAATAAAGTAATCATAGAGTAAAACCGGAAAAGCCAAAATCAGTTGATGCGGTTTACACAACTGTTCAACTAATTACCACAGCAAATGTTGTTGCAGCTTTAGTTTGCCGTTGTTGTGCTTTTCGTTTCAATTTATTTCGCATTATTTTTATAAACTTTTTGCCCAGCAACAAAAAAATAGTTTTTAATTGCAGCGCTATGTGTGAGTGCAGAACTAGTTAAATTCGCTACAAACACCGAATGAGATTACAATAAAAAGTTGCACAAATTTGCACAAAATTTGTTAATTATGCGATTGAACAGAGCTGAGCAGCTAGTGCTGAATAGCGTTTTCCTTAAAGTGAACAATGTGAAACAAGTCAAAATTAATGTAAAAATAGTAATATTAATAATAAAAGCCTTGGCTACTCAGTGCAGCTGCGCAACTGTTGAAAACTATTTCAGCAAATGGTTTGCAGCTCTCGACTAAAGCGATTTCATTAAAAATTGTAACTAATGCGAGCTCTACTTTCTTCTTCTTGCTGCCATGTGTGTGTGTGTTTATATTTAGCATTACATTATTTACATAATAAATACTTGGCAATAATTTGTTGTGCTTTGCGTAAACTTGCTGCTCGAGGCGAAAAGCTGACTGCTCAAATACGAGACGGCAACTGCGTGGAAAATGGAAGGGCAAAATGAAAATGGAAATGGTATTAAGCTCAGTGCGTGCCGCAAAGTAGGCGTAGTCGAAGCACACCAATCGCGAGTGGGCGTAATCGTCTGCCTGCAGGAGCCGAGGCGTGCACCATACAAGAGAGACTTGAGCTTTTTTTTATTTTAGTTTTATTTTAAGGTTTTTTTCCGTAAGAGCCATCTGCGCCATTGGAAATTGGCCGTGAGCAAAACAAAGCTGATTTGATGTGGCAACATAAACTGCGTCTCCTGACAGCCAGAATCAATTTATTAATTTAAAGAACAAGCAGAAATATTAGGCGTATTAAACTGAATGAAACATTTTGATAGCAGCTGCAGACAGAGAAAATAATCGTCGTCGAGTATTTACTTAACTTGAAAGCAGCCACCGACCTGCCAGCACAAGCAAGCAGCAATCCTTTCGAGTTTACGAATAGCAGAAGCTAAGGTGGAATCTTGTGAGCAACAACAGCAACTGCACATTGAGGTCGAGTACAATGCGAGTCGAGATTCACGCTATCAAAAACAAAGTCGAAGCCACGGCAGCCAGCCTATGACAATAGTCAAGCACACTCGGGCCCATCAGCTGCAGCAAGAGCAGTTCATTGCGTTCAAGCTGCACTCAAAGTAGTCTAAAAAGCATGTGGAAGAGCAAAAGTCACAGCAGTTGCCCTGGACGACGACGCAACAGGCGTGGAAAACTGAATCGTCAAAAACGTCTTAGCTGAAGATAAGCTTGCAACTGCCTCAGCCAGGGCTAGCAACTGAGAGTGCAACAGTCAAATTGTTGCACACGCGCCACAATCTCAAAGCAATACTGGCCCCACAGAAGCAACAACTGTTAACAGCTCAAGCTCAAGTGGTTTTGATGATTCGCGCAACGCATCTGCCAAGTGGGTGGCATGGAGACGTATCTGTGCCACAAGCTGTGAGAAGTGGATCCGACCTGACCGCATCAGTCAAATCCAACGACAACCGCAGGGCATCAATGTAGCCATGCTCGGGCCAGTTGGACAGATTTGTGGCTCTGCCTTCTGCGGTTGCTTAGTACAGGCTTCTTCTGCTTCGTGCTGCTTTCCTGGAAGTCCACCCAACTCAAGGCATAGTTGCGGCTTCGTTGGAATTTATAAATCCCTCTGATGTTTAGCTTCAAGTAAAATATATTTGTGGCTAAGGAAATCAAATATTCAATAAAATTCTGACTACGACTTTAAGTATTCAATGAACAGAATTTGATTGTGGAAAATTTCATTATCACCCAATCCTAATTTCACTTATCTACACAATCAAATTAAATGCGCTTAATGCTGAAAATTATGCACAAACTGGCATTGTGGATATATGTTTGATTTGAATCACAATTCATGAATTGATTCGAAATTACACATTGTCTTAGGGCTGCATTTGGGTGCATTCGAGTAGAACTAAATTTCAATCAACACTCGCTCAATGCAAATTATTGTCTATTCGCAATAATTTAATAAATCCAGAACACGCTTTGCTCTCTAAGCATTTATAACTGTTAAGCCTGCAGCTAATCAGACGCAATATATGTGTATATAGGCATACGAGTAGGAAGAAGAGAAAAGTACTGTATATTTCAATTGCTTTCATATTCTACATATACAGATAAGCATTGGGTAATTTCCTATCAATTATATCTCAATATTAATATCTCAAGAGAAGACAACGCGCCATGCCATAAGGCAAAACTTATTCTAAATTTGTTAAGTGAAATAGGACTTAATGTCCTAGATTGGCCACCTCAGAGTCCTGAAAACCTATGGGCTTATATCGAGCGATTATTTCTGAGATTGGAGACCTCTGGAAGGATATTTCTCTGGACTATATACATAAATTGGTTGATTCAGTTCCTAGACATCTCCAAAAATTTATTAGTGCTTAGGGAGGATATATTTTGTATTCATTTTGAGAAACATTAAGTGGAAACATAAAATTTTGTGAACTTTTGCATTCTTTTTCATATGTCAAAATACTTTTGATTTCACGATTTTGTTTGTATTGCTAATGTTTATTAAAACAAATCACTTTGGGTTTAAAATACAATAGATATTCATATCTTCTCAGCATAAATATTATTTATTTTTTTATTGGCATTAAAAAAAGTTAAAAAAACTTATTGGCCTACATTTTTGTTTGTCAAAATATGCCGGCGACTGTATATATTTTTTCATTTACAAAGAAAACTACTCGCAATTATGAACAAGTAAGAAAGCTGTAGTCGGGACTGCTCGACTGCGAAATCCCCTGAGCCCTTCTTCGAACGAATCATCCCCGCATAAGAAACTGTACATGCAAAAACACGAGCACACACACAAACGCTGATCTACGCTTGTACGCCTGTATGTGTGTAGGCATTGCAGGCGGCTTGCTGTCTCGCTGCCTCTCTTACTGGGCTGCCATAGCTTCTTTGATTAATAATTCTGTTTCTAGACGGACAATGGTATGCAAACGTTCAGATTATGATCATGACATTAATATTTATATGCTAAACCAAACTGTATGTCTCTAGAATTTGAAATACATTTTTTACACATTTGGGGGTGTAGGGGCGAATTGGAATCCGGAATCCAAAATCTGACAAAAACCGAAATTGTATTAAATTAGTATCTATATATATACAGAAGGCTCTAACTCTAAAGATGAACGAGATATAATTTTATAACTGATTCTCGATAAAGTGTTTTATCGATAACTTTTGAAATATAAAAGTTATCGAATTTCTGAAACAAACTCGTACTGCGTGAGCAGTATACGGTCCTAACACAAAAAGAATGAACTCTCTAGCTGTTGTATCTTCGGAAATCGACGCGTAAACATACGGACAGACGGACATGGCTATATCAACTTTTCTCGTCACCCTGATCAAGAATATGTATACTTTATGGGGTCTGCCACGCCCTCTGCTGCCTGTTACATACATTTTCACAAAACCATTATACCCTGATTTCCCTTTTTTAATGGGCTCAGTGTATATAAATAAAAATCCTAACATTCATGTTAGGTAAGAGTATCTCTGAGCATTAGTCAGGTTCTCTAGTTCCATTTATATTAGGATTATTAATAATGTATATATGCATTAGAACACATATTAAAACATTTAGTGAAACACAAATATTTGCAGTCAAGATTTGTCAATCTTTTCTCTTAGTCACAGAGATAAACAGGAATTATATGCGCTGTTTTCAAGCAGGGTATGGAATTGTGTGTCAACTCTGATTATTTACTGTTCAGGGCACAAAGAAGGCATTTGTAATGTAATCACATTGAACTTGCCGTCTCTTACACTGTCACTCACGTATAGTCAAAGGAACAGCAGAAGCCTGATTAGGCGAGTCTCACTCATGTCCTCATTCTTGACCTATTTCGCAGCTCTGGCGGCAAGTGCCTCGACTCTTGGCGACAACTCGTCGCTAATTGCGGCAATGAACAGAGCAACAGACACTACCACAGCTGCTGCAGCCATGCCGGCCAATCAATTGGACATTGAGCTAGAGAGCAGCACAACGGAACAGCAAACGGCGGATACTTGGAGTGAGCGACCCGATACGGCAACATTGACAAAAGGCTTCTCGATACCCACGTATTTGCCACCTTTTCCGGATTTCATTGCTGCTGATTTGCCACAAACAACGTTGACAACGTCGACAACGACGAAGCTGGGGCCCAATCGAATCCCCGCGGACCAGCTCATTGATGATATGGACTCCATGCAATCGGGCCTTGATAAGCAACAGCCACAGCTCCAGCCACAGCCACATATGCGTCTGCATGCCTACGATAGTGAACAAAAGGAGCAGCAGTTGCGACGAGAGAAGGAACTGGCACGTGAGCGGGAGCAGCTGCCCAAGCGTCACCTCAGTCTCCCGTCTCGTAACATTACCGTGCAGGTCGGCCAGCATGCCTACCTGCCGTGTCAGGTGAGTGGGCGGCGAGTTAATTATCTTGATTGAAATGCCATATCCCTTCGGCCATTACAGCTGCATCAGCACTCAAACAAGCCGCTCTCCTGGATACGCTTACGGGATGAACATATCATAGCCGTGGATCACACAACATTCATCAATGACGCACGCTTCGCAGCGCTACTTCAGGCGGCTCATGCAAATCTAACCAGCAGCCTTCTGGACGCTGTCAATGGCAGCAGCAGCAGCAGCAGCAGCAGCCTTGGGTGGACGCTGCTCATCAAATATGTCAATCTGCAGGATACGGGCTGGTATGAATGCCAGCTAGCCACCGAGCCCAAAATGAGCGCCAAAGTCCAGCTCTTTGTGATAAGTAAGTCGGCTAAGTCAAGTGCAATCGATTAGCTACAAACACAATTGAAGGAAGACAGTTGTTTGTCAGCTCAAGCACGTGTGATTAGCTTTCTATCTAAATAATACATATTTTTTATTAAAGAAAACAAAGCTTTGACAGCATGAAACCATTTCACACTAAAACCAATTCTCTTTGCAATGCAGCACCCAAAACAGAGCTTATTGGCGATAAGCAGCGCTTCGTAAAGGCCGGCAGCAGAGTGGAACTTCACTGCATTGTGCGTGGCACCTTGGAGGCACCAAAGTATATAGTCTGGTATAGGGAGAAACAGCAGGTGATGTCTGACAACGAGCCAGGGGACAACGAGAATGGCTGGTACACGCAGATCGATCGAAATATCTTTGGCAGCACCGAGCACAGCAGCAATACGGTAAGACCAATACTGTGAGAATGTTGTTAAGATATTGATAATTTGCACACACAGATTGGCAGCCTAGTAATACCTGTAGTGCGTAAGGCTCATTCCGGCAACTACACTTGCGAGCCGGAAAATAGTGAAGCAATTTCCGTACAGCTGCATGTGCTCAGTGGTAAGCAATTACCCATATAGACACACATGATATATAGTTGTATCACTTATTTTATTCACTTATTTCATTCACTCCGCAGGTGAATATTCCGCATCGGCAATTATGTCCGCAGCATCTGGGTTGTATAAGCATGGCCATGGCTTCAATAGTTTTCATCAATGGCTTATCTTTCTGCTGCTGGCCATTCACAAGACATGAGCATGAGCATGAGCATGGCAGCCATCCAATTGGAGCATTATCTGTTTAATAATACTGATAAGATTCATTTCTAGGTAAATTGCACAACCTTTTCAAGTAATTACTATTTAAAGACACTTGTGAAGGTGTTTGCGAAGTTTTCTCAGATCATTTCAGCACCGTATTTTATACACTTTCTAGATATAATGTGTCATGTCCTTTGTTAATGCTTTTGAAATTAGATTGCTAAGCATTTTTAACTTTAAGTATTCGATTGTGTTAATGACGAAATAAATTTGCGTAAATAAAGCCAAAGGCGTACTAAGTAAGAATCTTGAAATTCATGAACAACTTTTGACTTTCATTTGCCCTACGACTCAATTGAACTTCATTAAACTAGATATTGCTTTGGGCAAGTTTAAAGGTTAAATTACATTCTAGTAAAAGCTAATAAAAAAGCGCTGCTTAAGAGTGCTGTAAATATTTTATTTAAATAGTTACTTGCTCTCTTTAGCTTACTTTAAAGACTAATAAACTTACATAGAAAGGAGAAAGCAATAGATAGACAGTAAAACAATATGTTTTTTTTTAACAAGTGACACGACTCACTCTCATCACTTCTTTACTCAGTTGCTACTGCTATGATGAGATCAAAAGCATTGCTATATGCTGTCCTATTCATATGCACTCTCGCTGCACAAATCAAGTCCTTTAAAGGGCGAATACTTCGTAGGCTAGTAAACACAGCAAATGCAGCCCACACAAAAGACGAACTTTTCTAATTAGTTGACCTCGGCTAAAACTCAATTTGATCATTTCGATCGCGAAGGATGTGGCCGATGGACAGAATGAACGCTCACAAGAGTAATTTGATTTACAGTCTGTCAAGAAACTCTTCACACAATGGAAAAAAATTCAACTTTATATTCAAAAATAAAGAGTTTTTGTTTAATTTAGCTCATTTTTTTTAATGGTTAACTGTTTAATAGGTATTTTTATAACAAATTACAAAAAACAGAAACAAAAACAATAAGGGTGAAACTTAAAAAACAATAAAAACTTAGATTACTCATATTTGACACTGTCAAGAAACTCTTTTTCCACTGTGTAAAGAGTTTCTTGATAGACTGTATGTTGCCCGCAACTGCGTAATGGCGGCACACTAATACAATAACAGCATAGAACATTTCACCAACTAGTTCATGGAAAGTGCTACTTATTGCTCTCTTGCTCTAACTCTGACAAAATATCAGCCAGGGAGTCAATATATTTTACCTGCTGAACATGGTGTAAATTAATAAGAGCAGAGCAAACAAAACATGTCCCCACCTTAAAGCTATTTAAGACTTAATTAATGTATTATAATTATTCGGCTCATTCCCGCGCTAAGCCGTCACACCAATACACCAATGCAATAACAGCAATTACACCAACCATTTATGTATGTACATCTGTTCGCTGCCTGAGCGCATTCAGCTGAATGAGCTTCTAACAGGTAACGGGATCCAAAGCATTTCACTACAAATGCGTAACAGTAGCGACTATTTCTCGCATGCTACACTCTATGTTCACTGCTTTCTCTATATTGAGTGCGTTATTTAAGCACTTGTAGTTGTATTAGCAATATTGAGAACTGTTTATGTAAATTGCGAACTAGCACTTTAAGTGAGAACAATGTTCTCTCTCTCTCTCTCTCTCTCTTTTATTTGTCAAATTCGTCTTTATGTTTGCTTCTGCAGTTGCAGTTCAAGTTTTTCGCTTTCTTTTCAAGAACTATAAATTTTCTTAAGCGTTGTTGCTCCAATTTAAACTTACGAACTATTTACCATATTTTATCAAGAAAATTATCTGCGCACACACTTACCATATAAATCTATTTATATAGGCACACTTCGAGATGCGAATAAAATAAAAAATAAAAAAAAATTTAAAAAAAAGCGAGCCGTAATTCAGGTCGAAATAGATGGAGAAGAAAAGTTGCAGATTGTGAGGAAACTGCTGACGCCTTTTGTTTCGCTTTTCTTTTGCCTTGTGGAATCTGGCTTTATAATTTTCCGCGCTATTCTTGATTGTCGTCCCCACGGCTCCGCCTGTGAGCCAAGCCGAGCTCATTTATCAACGCGGCTGACCAAAGCCAAAGAGAAAACGATGAAGAGGAAACAAGAGCCGCAGCTAAAGTTTTATGGCAAACTTTGAATTTTCTTGCCACATTTTCACCTTACGCTTTTCTTATTTCCTCGCCACAGCCACTCAACAAACAATTTACAGCTGGACAGCAGGAAAGCAGCTTGCAGAAAAAGGCAAAACTTACAGGTGGGGCGAGTAAAGTTGAGACCTAATCACTTTTTGATTTATTTCGAGCTTAAAGTTCGGCATTTGTGGAGTCTGCAATTGTCTGTTCTATTAGAGCTCTGAAAATTTCACAAATATGAAATTAATTGAAATTATATTTATCAAATAATAAATGCAGGACCACATAGGACATATATGTACATATATAAGGCAACATTCATTAAATAGTTTGCATTCGCTTTTCCAAATGACTAAATAAATGTCAAACTCTTTTTTTAACTCTTGCTGAATGTGCGAGAGCAGTACAAAACGATTCCGACATGTAACAAATATACATATACATATATATATATATATAAATTATGTCTTTAAATTTAATTAATTTTTGTTTTAAAATAACTAAAATAATTGTTTTCTATATTTTTATCTAGGTTTCTTAATAAACAAAATATATTTTATTTTATTAATTAAAAATAATAATGTTTCTAAAATTTTAATTTTTATATTTAATCTTCCCACATCTTCAAAGTATAATTTCTACACAATTTAAATCTGTATTTTTCTATCTTTAATCTCACATTTTGTAGACTTTGCTCATGTGCAGAGCGAACGAAGCTCATAGTATCCTCACACCTGTCCACACGCCTCTTATCCATCCTCAGCCATCTTGATGTCATATTTCTGTGGCTGTAAAGTGTTTAAAAGTTGCTTGAAACTTGTCTCAAAACTTTCGTCATGGAAATTTGAATAAGAAACAGCTCATAATCTTTGCCTATCCAATTAACTCCTGTAGGCGTCACATATATCCAAAAACTTCTTTAAGACAAGCCGGGCTATAATTAAATGTTTCAGTTTAAACTTATTTTACTTGTAGCCCAACGTTTTGGTAAATATTTGATGTACCTCAACTTACGCATTTTATATCCCCTGAAAATTAAAATTTATTACATACATATATATGTACATATGTCTGTTCTTAGCACCAACTAAATTAAAACTTTTTTTTGTATTACCTGTGAATGTGTCATGAAAAATTCATTTCGCTATGTCAGGTCGCGCACCTGTTGCCACTGAGGACAGTTGCATGCGCATGCTTTGAAATTCAAAAACTGTTCCTAGCGCCAAAAGGTATAAACTGTTCCCAACAAACAGCAACGAGTAAAAACAGCTGATTAAAGTCGTATATGCTATAATGCGAAAAATAAATCAAGATTTAAATTGTAAATTTATATAATAAATTTAATAAACTTTTATTTGCATTAATATGCACAACTTTATAGATATATATTTATATATATTTTTAAATTTGTTTTAAAACTAAACGCGCTTAAATTTGAACTAAAAATCAAATCCTTACAATTTTTGTTTTGTTCTTTATTATATATATAGATATATGTTATAGTTGGAATGCACAAAAATAATTTTGTCGCTCATATATGTTTTGTTGTTTCCGAATAAATTGCATACTATATAGTAATATATATTTTGTATTTTAAAGCCTTTAGGTTCTTGTGTTATGAAATCCTATCTGATTTTAAATTGGTTCCTTTTGTTTATGAATTAGTTTCTTTTTTTTTTTTTTATTTGTTGCTTTAAAAGGTGTACGAAAAAAGTTGTAATTAAAAATATATTTGTTTTATATATATATGTGTGTGAATTCTTCGTCTTGTAAATATACATTTGTGTTTCGTTTTTCTACTTTTGTTTATTTTTAATAATAATTGAATTGGACCATTTGTTATATGACGTCGTGGCTTATCGCTTACTTTAATATATGTATAAGAATAATTTTATTAATAATAATAAACACTTCTTGTTGTTCCGCACAATTCCCAGGTAAATGTATCATAACTAACAACGCACGTTCTCTTTTAGATGTCTATCGATAAAAGTAAATACACTAAATATTTTCATTTGATGCAACAGTTTGTCATATATATGTAAATATATGTAGATTTATCTTATATATGTGCACATATATATATATGTATATATTCGCATTATGCTTTACAATGTGGCTCGCCCAACTTTCGTTGCCCTGTCTAGGCTTTCAATATCTTTCTATATGTATATATATATATATTGTGTATATGTAGACTATGGTTTTATATGCTAATTTTGCTTTTCACTAATTGAATTCAGTTAACGATATCAACTCATTTTCAGCTACTCATACTACGCAACTATTTTATCTATATAGATCGTAATGCAAAAACTATTGGATGCTAAGCAAATTCGTTAGGTTTTGTCATATGTCTGCTATGTGTGGTCCATACATATTTGTGTATATATATATATATTTGTAGTTATATAGCGCTATTGGCCCCCAATTCGACTGAGTGGTTCGGTATGTATGTTTGTGTATGTGTGTACTGCTGCTTATGATTCTTTTGATATATGGTTTCCAGCTGCTTTCAATGAACTGCATCAATGTCTCGTTGCGCTCGCGATATTTTCAGCTTATCCTTGGGCGTATTATCCTCGCCCGATTCGAGTGCAAACATCTTCATTTTCTCCTTAAACGACAGCTTCTCTGGCACCGCATCGCCGGCACGCTGTTGCTGCTGCTGTTGTTGCTTCTCAGCCAAGCGACGTGTTCGAGGATCTCTGTTGATGTATATTTAATACAGATCGTTGGCAAATGTACCGTTAATATCTGACAGTTGTAACTCACCTGTACACCTCCTGGGCGCCTATGACGCCAGGCGTTGATTGCACTGTGGTATTCCAGAGCGCCGCATCCGGCGTCGCAGGCATCGAGGGCAACATGGAGACATCCACATTGTGTTGCATGTACTGTGGGACGAAATCGTATAAGTATAAATAAAATATTATTGAGCATTATACACTTACACTTGCATCCTCCCGTATGGTATCTAAATCCTGATGCTCCAGCGTGTAACTATCCAACAGGTATTGTTGCTGCTGCTGTTGCAGTTGTTGTTGCAGCAGCTGCTGTTGCTGTTGCTGCTGCTGGTGTTGCTGGCTCACCAAGTTGTTGTCCTCGTCATGGAAGCTCACGCGTTTGTTGTCCCGCTGCAGCAACGGCGGCGGCGTGCCAAGACTCATGCCCGTTCCCGCGCCCGTTGCTGACACATAGGCGGCATTCAATTCCATTGCACTCAGCGGCGATGCTTGCATTGTGTTATTGTTCAAGCTGTTGTTATTGTTGTTGTTATTTGTAATGCCATGCATTGTCGCCTTCTTCACCTCCACGGCGGCTGCCTGATTGCTGGTGGCCGTTTTCAGCAGCCCCATCGATGAGGTGGAGGACGCGATGCCCCCAACGCTGCTGCGCAGCTTCTGCTGTGACATGATCAAATAGGAGCTATTGCGCTCTGGTGGCGGTGGCGGCGGCACTGAACCATCCAATGCTGTCTCATTATTGTTGTCCTTGTCCAGCATGCTCATCTGAGTCAGATCTTTGGCCAAACTGGATATGGGATGCTCAGTTTGCAGATGCCGTTCGTCCGCAAAGCTAGCCGATTTCTGAGACTTCGATGGCGAAGAGGGCGCACCCACAGAGCTGCCAGCGCTGCCGCCGTCCGTGTAGCGATTGTGTTTCAATATGCTCTTCGGCTGTGGTTGCGTGGCTGTTGCTGTTGAAGCTACTGTTGCAGCAGCTACTGGAGCTGCTGCTGGTAATGCTGATGTTGTTATCGATTCAACTGGACTGCTCTCCCCGATCTCGGTCAGCTTGATCTCTGTCTGACGGTAGCTGGTGATGGGCGTTTGTATGGCACTGGCCTGTACCTGACCGCTCGCTGACAAACGGAACAACTCTTGCACATTGTCCTTGTCGTAGGCCTGGTCTTGTTCCTCCTCTTGCTCCTGCAGCTCCTGTGCACGCCGCTCAAAGTCCCGCTCCAGTATCAACGTCTTCAACTGCTCCTCCTGCTGTGGACTACGCGCCAATATGGCCGACAGCTCTGCGATCTGCTGTTCACGCCATTGCCGGATGTGTTCGCGACGCATTTCCAAATCCTTTTCGCGCTCCTCTCTCTCCCAGGGATTGCTGCCGCTGTGTAGTGAACGGGCTGCCGCTTGGTTGCCCGGCAAATAACTGCCTTTCGGTGGATCTAAAGTGCTGGCCACATAATTCATGCCCGGCGCCAGCTGCTGCGTTGCCTTGAACAGCGGATGCGTAGCTGTCGGTGGTAATGGAGGCTTATCCTCGCCCATCACATGACTGGGCAGATAGCCTGTCTGTTGTTGCTGCTGCCGCTGTTGCTGCAGCTGTTGTTGCTGTTGTTGCTGTTGTTGCTGCTGTTGCTGTTGCTGTGGTTTGGGTGCGGTGGTAGGTGGTCCAACTGACTTGCTGGGCGATTGTAGGCTGCCTATGGGCTTTGGTGGCAGCGTTATAAAGTTTGGCGATGGCTGTTGCTGCTGCTGCTGCAGCTCATAGAGTGCTGCGGCCTCATGCAGCTGACTGCGTCGCGCATGTTGCTGATAGTCGAGACCACCATTTTGATAACCCGACACAAATTCGTTTACATTCTGCATGCTCTGGCTGCCGCTCATAGGTGGCTGTTGCTGAGACAGCTGCTGCTGCTGCTGCTGCTGTTGCTGTTGCTGTTGATGGTGCTGCTGCTGGTACATGTTGCTGATGTTGGGCATGGATGGTGCCAACATTTGCTGCATGCGCAGCGTGTGCTGAAAGTTTGGTTGATTCTTTGCACGATTGTTCAATGTCAGCTGCTGTCCATTTAGATTGCTGCTGCTGTGTGCGAATTGCTGATGTTGCAGAGCATGTTGCTGCTGTTGTTGCTGTTGCTGCTGTTGCAGCTGCTGCTGTGCACTTTGCTGGCTGTGATAATAGGCGGAAACGGGACGACTAGGCAGATTAGCACCAGCCTGCAAATGTTGTTGGTAGGGTGAGGCCTGTTGTTGTTGTTGTTGTTGTTGTTGTTGCTGCTGCTGCTGCTGCTGCTGCTGCTGTTGTTGTTGTTGTTGCTGTTGTTGCAGTGTGATAGCATGCGGGGAATTGCCATTGTACGCGCTCATGGTGGGATGTGCAGACATACTGGGTCTGTAAGCAATAAATAAAAATTATTTATACAAAATATACAAATATTGGCGCTGACAGCAACTGTTGCTGTTGTGAGTCACATGTGTTGCTGTTAGCCGAGTTGCCATATTGCGAATGCTTCGTGTTCTTGTGTCTGTGCCGGCATTAAAAAAAAACAACAACTGTGTTTTGTGTTCAGCGTGCTGTTGCTCTTGCTCATGAGCTGCTGTTGCAGGTGCGCCTGTACAACAGCAACACGCACTCAGCAGCAAGTCGAACATGAATAATAACAATAACAATAATAACAACAATACCAACTCACGTACATGTCGCATTTCTAGCAGTTGATATTCACTTTGTATGGGTATAAAGCCGTACAGAAATTTCTTTAAACGCAATGTCATCCTATAAAAGTCCACGTATATATTTTCAGCCAATTAACTTGGAATGAAGCAACCATATCAATCGTTGCTTTTACTATATACTATATGTATATATGGTTGAGGGTATTAAATCTGAATTGATTGCATTTAAGCGCATAAACATAAAAACTAACTGGAAAACTAAATATGAAATTGACAAACAAAAACAAAATAAACAACAGAATAATCTAGTCCAGCACTATCGATACGCTCCCTTCGACAAATATAGACAGCAGATAAACAATACAAGTAATATGATGCTATCTTTATAACTAGTTTTACATAAAGGACTCTAGGCTTATCGAATCCCACATCTCGTACACTTACCGCTCGCTCAAAATTGGTTGACTTTGATTTTGTGCACGATACACGCTTAAATTCTGGTAGAAGCCTTGCTCGTTGCCATTTCCATTTCCATTTCCATTTGCATTCGGATTCAGATTCAGATTGGGATTATTGTGAATGCCATTTGGCTGACCTCCATTGTTATGCAAACTGTGCGTGCTTCGTGACTTGGAATTGGCCAGCGCTGTATGTGGGTGGGGAGGAGAGCAGAGAGAAGTCAATTAGAGCAAAGAACAAAGAGCAAAGAACAAGAACATTGATGAGACTGGGTTGTGGCTGAACGGATTGAGGTAGGTCTGAGCAGACACACTTACATATGTTGCCAGATCCTGTGTGATGATGCAGAGCCGGCACCGATTTACTATTGGAGGATAGGTGTGCAGCTAGGGGATTCATGATGTTGTTGCCGTTGCCCATGTTGTTGCTGTTGTGACTGTGTGTTTGGCTACTGTTGATGTTGCTATTGCTCAGATTTAGGTGCTGATTGAGACTGTGACTTGTATGGCTATTGGCAATGAGCGGGCCGCCAATGCCGCCCAACGACTTGGACGACTCGGCGCCGCCCATGCGACTCAAATCGCGCTCGGACATGCGGCGATTACCTGACGATCCATAACCATAATCCATGAGATTAGTTTTGCAGGACAGGGTATTGGTGCAGTTGTTGAAAGATTGCCAAAGAGATAGATTCGATTTAGTAATCAACAATATAAACAGCTAACTAATTATATATGTGTGTGTATGGGAGTGTGTGTGTGTGTGTGTGCAAATGTAATCAATTTTAATGCATTGTGCATATAAAATGTAATTAACATGTGCAAATACAAATACAACTACAATTTCAACTACACTTTAAAAAAATAAATAAATTACAATATAAAAACGAGTGAATAATTTAAATACAACTGCGTCTGCTGTTTGCGCGCTATAAAAAACAGATTGTAAATAAATTGTATTATGCTGAAATAATAACAATAGAGTAACAACAACAACAACAACATGCATTTTAAAGCTAGAAAAAGGGACAAGGCTGAAACTGAAATCTTACACATGGAATATTTTCAAAATAATATATTAAATATTACAAATTATATATATTTACATTGAATATATATATATATTTTACTGTAAGCGCAATAATCTAAAGCAAGTCATATATTATAAATATCTCTAATAAATGTACGAAGCTTAAAAACTCTTGCATATTGCTAAAGAATAAATTATTTGATTTACATTAAATTGATTTACAGAATTTCAATTAGAAATTTTCTCTGAAGAAGCTATATAAAAAGTTTTCAGTATGGAAAATGATTTATTCCAGCGAAATATTATTAGAGCAAAAAGTTATTTTAGATTGTGAAATCAAGAGCATAAAGAATACCAACTCTAGGGCTTTTTGAATATATATTGAAATATGTAAGATGAAAATTAAAAATTAAATTAAATTAATAAATGAAAATTAATATGAGAACTTAAACAATTTCCTGTTCATTAAATACTATGATATAGTGATTAAACTGGCTGCAGCAAAGAGCTATACAACTGAGAGACCAATTAGACATGAGCAGACTTACAGAAATGAAATCTGTACATCATACAGAGAATATATATAGCAATATATGTATATAACTATATGCATATATATGTAGTGTTGCTAGTTGAACTTCTAATCAATAATAACTTGCTTGGCAATCAAATGATACATGTAAATATATAAACTGAACAAACTAATCAAAGTGTACAACAAATTGGAGTAGAACCTCGGTGCATTGCATTTGGATTGTCATCTGTGGGCGGAGCAGCAAATCGTTGTGGCATTTGTTACCATTCCTTGCCCAGTTTCTGGCCTGGCCACAGCATTTGCATCGGCATTAGCATCGTTGTCGCAAACGCAATCGGAGGAGGAACAGGAATAGGAGCATGATTCATCATCGTTCTCCTCATCGCTGCAGCTGCAGCCGCAATCGTTGTTGATGTTGCTGCTGCTGCTGCTGCTGCTGGCTAGAGAGAGCAGCAATTTGGCTGTGGAGGGCGGTGAGGCAGGTGGCTGACGATGTTGTTGATGGTGGTGGTGGCGGTGGTGGTGGTGGTGTTGATGAGGATGCTGCTGGCGGGTCTGTTGATGTTGATAGTGTTGAGGGCGTTGCTTTTGCCGCTGCTGCTTGTTGCGTTTCATTTGTCGCACACTATGAGACTGACGATTGTTGCACATGACGCTGCGACGACAGGGCAGCTGACGTGCCAAAGCCAAGGGCTGTGACTGTGACTGTGACTGGGTCTGGGACGGGGTTTGCTCGGAAGAAAGTGGCTCTTTGTCTGCCTCCTGGCAACTGTCATAACACTTGAAAGTGGCCGTCACGCTGCTGTTGTCATTGTTGTTGCTGCTGCTACTTGCTGTCGGCCGGCAATGGGCGCAACAAGGACAATCACAGCTTAGCTGCGACTGTTGCTGCTGCTGCTGCTGCTGCTGCTCCTCTTGCTGTGGCGGCTTCTCTGGCAGCTGCACGTTGTAATCCTTCCCAGCGCTGCCAAATAGGCTCCATTCCTTTAATTGCTTCAGTATGTCGCCCTGCTCATTCTGTGTAAGCCGCCGACGCTCTGCGACGGCCAGCGCCGACGTTGACTTGGATTTGGATTTGCTGCTGGGCGCCAAACTCTGCTGGGCATTCAAATAGGCTGCCATTTCGCGCACTTTGCCCTGGCCAAGAGGCGACAGGAAACTGGGACTGAGATTCGTATGGCTGGAAGCGCGACGTGTGCTGCCTATAGCGTAATTGCTGCTGCTGGAAATGTCTGTGGTGCTTGGCTTAAGAGTTGTGCTGGCACAATATTGATTGCTTTTATGTACATTTTGTGTGCGGGAACAAGCACAGGAACTGTCACTAGGAACTTGTATGCTGACTATTGGGACAACAGTTGTTGTTGCTGTTGTGCTTGTTGTTGTTGCTGCTGACCTTTTATGCGAGCGCTCTGCATTGAGCTGACGTCGACACGGCGGCTGGTTGCTGCGGCTGTTGCTGCTGTCGCAGCAGCGGCATGCGCTCTATGGACTCGGTGGAGGAACGTTGACTATTTGAACCAGAGCCACCGGAACTGTAGTCCACTGCCGAGCAATTGGTAGAACGTTTTGTGTTTAGCTCACGTCGGATTTTCTGTATGAGCGGCATACGCTCGCTCGCCTGCTGCTCGCCGAGCAGCGACTCCGACGAGGAGTTGCTGATGGCGAAATTGCTGATGGCATCGTGGGTGTGATATTTGCGATCGATGCTGGGCGCCACACTCGCCGGTTGCTGCTGCTCCAGATCAAAGCTAACGGTTTTGCGATAGCCCGCAGCCGGATTACGCTTGACCGAAGAGGAAGAAGTTGCATGGCTGCCGCTGCTGCTGGCCAGGCAAGGACGCTGTTGCTGCTGTTGCTGTTGTTGCTGTCGACCGATTGTTGGTTGCTCCTCTTCGTCGTCTATGAAGGGTATGTCGCCCGAGTCGGCCATGGAGGCAATACTCTCCTCGTTGAGCGGCTGGTGGGCATCGCTGTAGCTGGCGAAATTGGTAAAAGATTCTTGGGAATTGCGCACCTCGGGCTCAGCTGGCGCCGGATCATCCTGGTACTCTTCGATGAATATCGAAGGCGGCGGTGTGCGGCGTAGCGGACGCATTGGACTGAAATGCGGAGCCGCAACAGGCGGCTGATAGTAGCCAGCAGCCGGTTCATTCGACACATACAGATTGCTGGCCGAGCGGGCAATGGGTCGAGTATCCCTGTACCTCGGATCAATGTGCAGCTGATGGCCCAATGCGCACAACTCCTCCTGCAAGCAGGAGGCGCTCAGCCGACGCACTGGCGGCGACACGGAACGCATGCAGGCAAAGGACTCGCGTCGACTACGATTCAGACTATCATCCGAAATGGAGTTGCTGTAATAACGCGCCTGCTGCTGATACGACGAGTGACGACGTTGTTGCAGTTGATATTGTTGTTGTTGTTGCTGCTGCTGCTGCTGCTGTTGCAGTTGCAAATAGTTGCTGCTACTACTAGTTGGTTCTTTGGCAGCATGTTTGAAGAGCGAATGCGTAGGAATAGGGGGATTAGCTTACACAACACTATGCGAGAATTTCATTCTCTATGTATGTGTGTCTATGTGTGTGTGTGTCTATGTGTGTGTGTAGGTGTATCGATTGTGTACTTTTATTTATATTATATTCATATACTGGCTTTATAGCAGCTACCCAGCACCATGTTTAGTATAACTAATGTGTGTATGATTAATATATATATATATATATATGTGTGTGTGTATTGGTTGGGCGTGGCCTGAGCTCCAGCTACTCACCACGCTGTATAACGGGACTAGGCTGCTGCAGAAGCGTTGCCAACCCATGGTAAATGGCGCCCTGCTTGGCCACCTCCAAGCTGACAACGGGACCCGTGCGCACCAAGTAATCCGCAGCACTGCACAAATACAATATTTTTAGATATAGAATAACTGAAGTGCTCCTAGCTTGGTCTTACCGCTCCTGTGTGATGCCAATTAGGCTTTGGCCATCGACACGCAGCAGCTGATCGCCAGCCTGTAGCCTGCCATCCGCATCGGCCGCACCGCCTGGCACGACGCTCTTAATGTAGATGCCCAGACGCTCCTGACCCGCACCTTTGGCGGCAACGATAGACAGGCCCATGCCGTTGCTGTTCTTGTGCAACTTGATGAGCTGCACCTCGGGCTGGGGCAGCTTGTTGGACATGGCACTGGAGCTGCGTGCCTGCTGGACAAATGAATAGAGAGAGAGAGAGAGAGAGATATTAGGAGACATAAATTAAGAGCTTTAGCTGTCAACACTCACATTAAATTGATGCATATACACCGTCCACAGTCCAATCGATGTGGGCTGTGCAGCCAGCCGACACATGCCCTGTTGCTGTAGAGGATTCAGAAAGTCAACCAGGCCGGTGGGTATGCCGCGCACCACATCGCAGCTGAAGCCATCGTCGGGCAGCAGCAGTGCCAAATGCAGTTCGGGTGATTCCTCCAGTCGCACCTCACGTCCATCGGCGCGCGTCAACTCATCGGCTACAGATTCGGCCATGCGTATGGCCGTGTCAACTAGATTGCGTGGTATTTTCTCCTGTTGCAGCAGCGCGCCCATTTGCAAGGAGTTCAGGCGAAAGCAGGAGCAGGCTAATTGCTGTATTTCCTCCACAGAGGATTTGGGCGCCTGCAAGAATTGCGCGCACTGATTGATCTTAGCCAGATGACAATCGGCAGCCAACTCTAACCCCTGGCGCTCAGCCCATAGCTCCAACAGCTGCAGGCGCTCCGTCATCACCTTGCCCCACTCGCCGGTGCACAAGTGCGAATTGGCCACAATCTAAGAGAAGAGAGATAGAGGGAGAGGTAGAGGTAGAGTGAAACTCATAAATTTTGGATTCTTTTTAATGCATTTAGAGGCCTGTTGGCGGATAGCTCAAGTCCACCTGTCAGCGCCGCTCACCGTATTGAAGCATATGACATTGATGTAGTGGAACAGCTGCGAGAACAGCTGAATGGTCAAGGCGGCATTCACACGACAGCGTCGCAGCAATGCCATCGCCGAGCCAAGCACTGTTAGCACCAGACCCGCCGCGGAATCATGATCAATCGTCTCCGAGAGAAATTGATTCAGAGTCTGCGACAGCTCCAAGCGAAAGCAATTGACCAGATTACGAAATGCCGTCTGCACCGCCTCGGCGAGCACCTCCTGTGCCTGCACGCTAAAGGCGCTGATGTGACGATCCGATTTGAGGAAATGCAGAAACTCCGAACTGTTCGCCATCCAAAAGGCGAGTATGCGTGGATCTGTGTACTGCTCCTGGACAACGCCATAGACCAGATTCGCCACATGATGCAAAAATATGGTCAGCTTGTGGGCGCGCTCAGTGGGCTGCAATTCGGGACGATAGTGGGTGGAGGCGCGATATCTGCAACGAGAACCAATCGATGCCATGTTAATTAGCAACTACAAACAGAAGATTTACGAATGCTGTTACCCTGCACTGATGCAAAGTGGGGTATATTGTATCTATGTACGAGTCAAAGGTCATTTAAATAATATTTGCTAATGATTTAAGCTGAGAATTAATGCCATTTCGATTCCCTGGAGGCAGCAGTTAAGCAGCACACTCTTAGTCCCTGCTTCATTTTCATACATCGAACTTCAAAATCGATATTTTTCAATATCTTCCGCCCAGCTTGTGCCATATTTCCCACACTTTTTACCCCAAATTGCTTTAATATTTGCTGTCAACCCAAAAAAAACATGTCAAATATTATTATTTTTTTAAATCCACAGGAAAGATTGTGAAAGCCGAAAGCTGGAATGCATCTTTTGATTGAATTTTTCATGCCTAGCATGAGTTTCATATATTTATTTCATGCGCTCTACTTTTTTGTGGCCTTGTCAAGCGTCATCCGAACTGCCATCGACTGGTGTTTGGGCAACGCCAGCATGTGGCTGCCACAGCGTTGCAATTTCCTGTGTTTACAATACGAAACCCTCCACTGCTTCCCACTTAGCCCAACGACCAACAGAAGCTAGCATTAATATTAATAGCGCACAAATTGGGTCAGCAGTCGAGATAAATCATCATAATTGATAATGAATTGCCGATATTGGATGCAACACAGTTGGGAATTTAGCAAATTGGACAGCGTCTGCTTCAAGTGGCCAAGTCAAGTCATGCAAAGGACACACATATATCATGTTGCCTACAGCAATATGGCATTGTCTTGATTTGAGCTAAGGAATGGCTGCTTGGATGCATGCATAAGTTATTGTTGAAGATTACTTTAATGCTTTGACATCATTTCACACATTTGTATAAGCGCAATTAGTATAAGCTACTGTCTTTCTATTCAATTTATTTTGGAAAGTTCTCTTTATTTCAACTTCTTAAAGGATACTACTACTAATTGGCACTATCATTACTTAATCTACTTGCTTTATTAGTGTTGTTCATTTCAAATATTGAATAAATAATCTGATTCAAATATCAAGATAACGAACTTCTTAACTTCTAACTCTTTTGCTATGCAAATCTTGCTAATCTTGTGCTTAACTAACTTTGAATACCAAGAAAGTTTGTATAAACTGTATTGAATTGATTCTTAGTACTTATTGGGCTTATTCTTATGCCAGTTCAGTTTATAAGCATTAACAAAACTTCAAGCAGTTACAAATCTAAAGGCAAAGGCTTCCACTGTTCTTACTTAAACTAGAAAAGCCTCTCAAGGTTGAGCTCATTTTTGTCTAACTAACAAAATTTTGCCTTTCAATTTTGTCAAGCTTAAAGAAATGTCAGCAGTAATTACTTAAATATGCAAGTATAAACTGCTAAATATCTAATATTGATTTAGTATATACATATGTATATAAATATTGAGTGGAATATTATGATTATTTATGCATATATACCAAATAAAATTCAATTATATATTAACTCAGATATTTAACAATATTAGACATCAATGAAAGTTAGCAAAGCTTGCAGTTCAGCATATACATACATATATAGAGCACAAAACACGGTCAGGCAAACATCAAACAGTTATCAAAGCAATTACTTACCTGGCACACAGGTAGAGCGAATAGACAGGTGCCAGCTTGAAGTGCGGCACATTCACATCCAATTCGCTGATGATGTGACGCAGAAAGTGCTCCTGATGTGTTTCGGGAAACTCTAGAACAGCGGGCAAAATTGGCTCCTGACCCTGGGCATCTGCCGAGCCGCTGCCGCCAGCGCCGGCCATATGACCGCCAGCACCTGGCAATTTGGGCGATCTGAATGAGGTTTCCAGCCAAGAAATGATAAAAATTAGTAAAGCAGCGCATATTAAAGAGCATATTTATAGCATATATATACATACGGCAGTTATGTATATAGAAAGAAATTGAATTACAAATAAAATACAAGCGCACAGAAACATAAAGAAAATGCACAGGTGATACATAAAGGTGTATTTGATGTGTATGTGTATGTGTGTTGAGAGTGTGTTAAGTTTGGCTGCTTCAAGAGAGTTATTGAGAAAGTTTCTTTCTTGTTAAGCTGCATTCAACATTTTGCTTACCTGTCCTGACTGTTGGAGCCATTCGATTTCATGCTCGATATGGACTTGATTTCATTCTCCAGATTACCTTCTAAACTTTGACCATCATAATTGCCAGCTGGATTGGATAACTGTTGCTGCTGCTGCTGCTGCTGACGCTGCTGCTGTTGCTGCTCCTGGCTCCCATGCTTGCTGTCCACCACATCTCGCAGAGCGTGCGTGTCCGCTGAGCTGCTGTGATAGCCGGCGTTTGATTGATTCAATTGTTGATGCTGCTCATACTCGCTCTTCTGCGTCTAAATGAATGAAGAGAAATAGAATTGCTTGGCTCCCGTTCGTTGCGCGACTAGCCACAAGGCTGTTCAACAACATCAACCACTCACCGAACTAAGTGCTCCATCCTCATCGTTCCACGAGCCCGGAGATGTGGGCGAGCGACTATAAATCCCATTTGTTTGTTATTGTTGTGAAGGTGTATGTGTGTGTGTATTGGTGTATTGGTGTGTTGGTGTGTGTGGTGCATGGCAGGATTAATGTTGTACACAAACAATAATAGCAAACAGCACGTAACAAACAAAAAGCCACAAAAGGCGCCAACATATAAAAATATATGAAATTAAACAAATAAAAAACAAAAACACAAAATGAATTCGTATCAATATTAAATGGATCACAGGGACATAATGAATCCTTAAAGTTTGAGATAAACATTGAAAAATTGAGATTGCGAAATTCTCATTCAATTTAAACCGAATGAGTTCAGCATAAGTTGTAACCGCTCTTCTATAATTCTAATGGAAAATGTTTATAGAACTTATAGAGCAAAGACGATAAACACTTCTGTAGTTCTGTCATTAATATGAAATTATAGATCAGAATGTTTATTTAGTAGCTCAAATTAGTTCAATGGAACTTGTTGTTCATTTGTAATTAAATAGAGCTAAAAAGTTCGTTTGAACATATCGTACACGAACAACGAATAAATTAGTTCAAGAATATTCACAAGAAGAAGAGCCGTAGCAGCAAGAGCAATGAAAATATGCTCTGTCTGCCGCTCTCGCTTATGACGGCAGCCATAGCAGAGCCATAGTCGAACGAAAAAATGTAAGAGTTCTGCTCTCCTCTCGGAGTTTGTTGTGTTCAAATCAATTGCGATAGCAATAGCACAAAACGAAATTAACGACTACGCTTCGACAGAGCAGTAGCCGAAAAACGTGAGCGAGAAGAGAGCAGAGTAAACGCAATTGACTTTTTTGCTGCGGCTCTTTGTGCCGTTATTCTTATTGCACTTCGGCCTTCGATCGTAAACATGGCGCAGCAAAAGAAAACTCTAAACGTTTTTAATTATTTTGTTGAAAGTGATGAGCAGCATGTTAAATGCACAAAATGTTTTCGCATATTGAAAAATGATCGTGTTTTTAATTTCGGCACTGAATAAAATATTATGATTTATGTACAAGTATGTATGTACATATTTGTATGTATGTAATCCGCTTTACGAACTAATAGAATGTTTAGTTCCGGAGCAGCATACAGTTCAATAGAACTTATTGCTCTTGAATATAATACGAGTTAATTGAGCTCATCGAAAACTAAAGTATTGTATAACGCTAGAAGAAACCCAATTGTTTCTGAGCAATACAATAGTTTAAATACAATTACTGATCACTAAAATTGTTCAGTTTTATTCAATTCCACTCGCAATTAATCTGAACTCAAACTTCTAAAAAGTTTACAGTTTATAATATGTTTTTGCTTCTCAACTGAACTCATTTCAATGCTTTACTCAAATGAAATTTGATTATAAAAGCCACGAAACGCAACATTTTGTAATATTAGAACACAGAAATTAAAGCGCAGCATTTATTTAAAGTGATGCGAAAATACACGTTGCACACTCACCTTTCGTAGAGGCAGGCCGAGTCCAGCTGTGATTGCGACAGGGCCAGATTGTAGCGTCCATCTGTGGGCGAGTCCAGGAATCGATACGAGGCGACTCTGCCGAACATGACAACCGAACCGTTCTGCAAAAGAGTTGAAGTGCCCATTAATTGTACATATTGTAAACACAGACAGACACGTAAAATATATAATGGGATTTAATTGTGGCATGTATTTCAGGCCTTTCAATTACATTAATCGGAGGCGATTAAGTACTTTAATTAAATTATGCAGCAATTAACATATTTAATTAAAAAAAACAAGCACATCAGTTATTTAATCGCAGCGCGTGCTTACGCACTGACAGTTTTCGTGGCACTGCAAAGATTCGAAAATTCCGATTGGAAAATATGTGGGGCGTTTCGAAATTTGGTGCCATCGATAGAGACGCCCCCTTTTCAAGTGCCCTGAACATGGGGTATACGCGCTGGGGCATTCAGCTTGTCAACTGTTGATAGCGCAACTGTTAATCAATCCCATTTGTACAAACTTTTTCTTTACTGTGGAAAATTAATTAAAACATTTTCAACTGTTTTTTTTTTTTCACAAACACAAAAGTTTTTTTTTTTTTTTTAATTTTTTGTTGTTTTTTGAAAAGCGAATTTTTATTTGTACTTTTGTTTATTTATATATATATATATATATAATGGCATTTGTAAATATTCGTATTTGGGTTCAATGAACCGCAACTGAATCCAATTTGCAATGCAAAACACCAAATTCATGTCAAGAAAAAATAAATATAGTGAACGACTGTGAGATACTCTGTTTAGACTAGAAAAAAGCATAGGTTGTACTGTAAAAGACTATTGAACGTGCCCTAAGGGTGACAGATGTAGATGAAGACAGTTTTCATGATATTATTACAGTGTAAGCTTTAACACTATAAGTTCAAAGAAAATGATTTTGAAACTCTCATTTGGAAATTAAATCGTACAAATAGAACTGCATAAGCTTTGGTAATCTTTACTTGACAATAGCTAACACAACAACAATATTTACAAAATTTATTCTTAGGAAAAATATGATATTCTCAGACTGTAATATAATATAAGATCTTGCAGTCTTTGAAGCAATCTCTGAACAAGATATCTATGATCCACGCCATTAATATTCCACGTTATTAATATTTAAACTCACACTTGTAAACATGAGAGTTTATTATCAATGTTTTACCTATCAGCCGTTGTATAGTTCTCTTGACACTTCGAACTGATCAAATTGATTCAGTGAATTACACAAAATTAATGTTTAGCTAACTTTCACACACATATAGCCCGCGCTTTTCCTCCCACCTCTATACATAGGCGTCTCTGGAGACAGTTTGACGTTATTGCCCAACATTTGAGGCTTCTCTCGAGTGGCCCAATGAGGGTACTATCTCTGTCTCTGTCTCTGTCTCTGTCTCTGTCTCTGTTTCTGTCATTGCCTCTATCTCTGCTGTGTCTGTCGATGGGGGTTTGGGGGCACCAGCAAGTTTGCTTTTGTTTATTTGGCTTCGAATTCATCAAGCGGAAAGTCAGAAAAGTTTTTACACTGCGCACAGGCAATTTGTTGTGTTGTTGGTTGTGCATTTGGCAAAATGCGTGAGAACGCAGAGTCAACTTAATTCGCTGTTCGTTGTTGTTATTCTGTTTATGTTTTATGTGCGTCGAAAAGTTGTCAAAACAAAAGATAAATCAACTGCGCCCCGAACGCTTCTTCTGTTGTTCTGAGCATCTAAAACGTGCTCTCGACAATGACAAAACCGAGCAACGGGCTACGACTGTTGATAATGAACTTGAGCTGCGAATGCTTGTGCAATACAAAACCTATCAAAAAACCCATTTGAAGCAGAGCACAGAGTTTAGTTTTCCGCCAAAAGGGTCGTTGTTAGAGCTCAGGGGTTTAAATCGTGAACAAGACTTAACCAAAGTAAATCAATTGGCAAATTTTAAGCAAGTTGAAAAAATATTTAACAATATAAATACATCCATATAATAAATTATACATATAGTAAATTCCTAGAAGAAAATTTGGTATTCGTTTCACATGTAACGAATTTCTTCTATTTTTATTTTTATATCTAATTTAAGCATTTTTATCCAATTTAATTATATCTAAGTAACTCTGGCAATCACATAATAATTTTGTAAACTGAGAGACAAGCAATAAATATTGTTTAAGTTTTAAATGCTGTCATTTGTACTTTAGCATGTTATCCCTAAATAAACCCGTCTCAGCTGTATTTCATGTCAGCGATTCTTTTGTGTTTTATCTGTGGAAAATATCTTAGCTTACTGCCGCTGTTGGCTTTTGCCACTTGGAAACTTGGCTTTTATTATTTGGGCAAGCGAATCTCTTTCGTTTTCCTGCACTGTCGTCATGAACATTAACATGGGCAGTAAAATGCGAAATGCCTGTACGGCAAACACTGTAAATGGGAAATGGAATTGCGTGACAAATGCCAACAGGCAGCAGTAGCAGCAGCAGCAGGAGCAGCTCGAGTAGCAGGATGCAGAAACAGGAAGAGCAGCAGCGGAAATCTGACAACAGAAGCGAAAACTTTCACTGGGTCAAGGTTGACAGCGCAAAGTACAAAACTTTGTCGTTTTTTCCAAAAAAGAAATTCAAACAAATTGCGTATACACCACATATGACAAAGACAGCAAGAGAGAAAGAGATGAAAGAGATGAAGAGACGTCAGGCACACTAAAAGGAAATGTTTACAAATTAGTGCATGTCAGCGCCTTAATTAGTTGTGACCTCACCGCAACCAGTTGCAAATTAAGATGAAAATGTCTACTCACATGCAATATGGTCGGCTGACTAATGTGATGTCCGTTGACGAAGGTCAGCGCGTCCGTGTGCAGAGGCGTCACCGTGCAAACGCCCTCCAGCAGCGAGATGAGACAATGCCTCGGCTGTATGGAGGGCCCAAAGAGCTGCAGGCAATTGGTGTTCGCTGACCCAACCTCGACCGGATCGCTGCCCAGCTTAATGCGACGACCACCATCGCCGCTGTGCGTCACTTCAACTAGGACGGGTCCTTCGCGATCGCTGGACAAATGATTTGCACCGTTCGCAGAGCCCAATGGCTTTTTCTTGCGTCGACGCGGCTGCGAATCTGCCGGACGGCGACGCACATGAAACATGATAGAACCTGCAACAGCAAAGAGAGAGGAAAAAGCCATTAAAAATATTATATATATAATATATACTGGAAGTCTAGTTGGTAAACTTGAGCTACCGAAAGTCCTGTGCAACGTCAGCTCTTGCAGCCTTAAATCTTAAGTTAAGACAAAATATATATATATTGACACTACAGCTGCCACAAGACCAAGGCACAAGCTGAAGCAATTGCAGCTGTGCAAATTTGTTTAGAAAAGCAACAAATACACACACACAATAGCAAGAGAGCGCACAGTGGTGGCAACGCACATTGGGATGGGTGTCACAATACATATAAACTTACATATATACATAAGAAAGAGAAAGAGAGTAATTGTATGTGCCTTATTTTGATTTGCCTTTGCTTAATCACTATACACAATATTGCTGGCCAGCAGTGTTCCATTGCAATATCCCACTGCTCATCTCTTATATAAACCGAGCACAATTTGACTCATCAACCCCAAAATAGTTATTTCCAAACATGAAATCAAATCATATTCAGTCTTCATCAATTTCCGCTTTCATATGAAACACTGCAAAAAAACTGAAACTAATTGACATTTGGTTAGCTTATATCTGCAGCAGACTGACTGATGCCAAAGTGCAGCACTTGGAGAAAATGAATGGTAATAACTGAAATATTCTTGTTGAATAGTCTGAAATTGAATACGAGCAAATACAAATACAAACTCAAATCAAAATCTCACTCAAATTTCATTTCACTTGACCTATAGATTCTTTATCTGTAGGTTTTCTCTGAGTGTACATTTAGCATTTGTATATATGAAAGTCCAACATAATAAAATCATTTTTCAATTAACGGTCAGGTAAACTCTGAATAAAGCTTTTGCATAGTTTACAGTTTCAGCTAGTATGAGTACATAGAGTCGTACATATACTATGCATATGGAATTAGGTCAAATTTGTTAGTTAACAAGCTTAACTGGAAATTTCGCACTAAAATGAAATTGCAAGGCTCGGAATTTTCCGATTACTACGTAATAATGGTTTGCTGCTGTTGTGCAGTTTTCGTGCAGTCTGAAACTTCCTCAAGTGAAATATTTCTGGTTTTCTCCAAGTGTATTCATGTGCGCTGTTGTCTCTGTGACTATTGCAGTTGAACAAAGTCGGCGGCAGCTGCTTAGTTTGGCTTTGTTGTCTGTTGTGGCATTTTGTACAGAATGTTAAACGAACCATGCAAAATATGATGCCGTAGAGATGATGCCACCTCGGTTGCGCCGGATGCATGTTAGCTTTACATTCAAACCGAAGGCAACAATGTGAGCTGAAGAGACGACTGGCCAGACAGCCAAACAGCCAAACAAGGAGAACAAGTCTTGTCTATCGGGATCTGTGAATGGAATCTGGGGCATGTCGAGCCACAAAAAACTTATTAAAACAAAACTGAACTCAGTTCGTGTGGTTCGAGCACGGGGCGTATGAGTAACGTAGAAATTGAATTTTGCCACCGGGGATGAAAAAAGAAAAGAAAAGAATCGTTACACTTTTTCATTTTACAAACAGTACAGTATGAAAAAAAAAAAAAACAAAGAGTAAACACACACAACGAAAACACTAACAACATTGAAAATTGTGTGTTATACCTTTTCTGCGCCACCAAAAGAACCACATCTGAATAATATATCTGGATATATGTTGCGTTTCGAACCTCTTTGCTATGTTTTGCTCTAACTGTCGTTTTTTGCATGTAAATAAATATTATTTTATGCAAACAGCAGCATCTTCTGCGGCAGCAACAGCTGAGAAACTAAATAAACACAAAAATACCTTTAGTTTCTATAAAAAAGAAAGTAAAAAACTGCATAGGTAAAGCGAGCTTATGCATGAAACGACATCTCAATTCGATATTCGTATTTTCTAAATAAATAAATCAAAAAATAAACTTTTGATAAGTTTGCAAGCGTAGAGCAGATTTTCAGCAACTGCAGCTCACAACCACTTTGAATGTCAAGGTCCAAGGCTAAGAAACAGCAATGTAAACTCAAGAAACTTTATTTTACTGAGAATATATATACATATATATATCCTTCTAAATATAAAAGGTTTATGCTAAAAATACATTGGAAAGCTGCAGCAGGTAGCAAAACATAAGCAATTAAAAAAGCTTGGTGCAGAGCAAGCCAAAGGTAAAAGCTAGAGTCATACAATACACCCACGCACACACACACACACACACACACACACACACACACACAAATTAAACACACTCTGAATGTTGACAGTTAAAATATCAATGCTCAGCAAAGGACTAAGGATGTCTGCGAGCCATGAAATTGATTTGGTCAACAATGCGTCAGGATCATGGACAACAGCTCACATGTGTATGCAACTTGTGTCTAGCTGTGGGGCGCGTGTGTGTGTGCATGTGTGTGTGTGTGTGTGCGGCTGCGTGCATAAGTGCGCATAAATTGGCAACAGGGACAAAAGCAGCAAAAAAATGTTTGCAATGCCAAAGCTGAAAACAATGAACAATGCAAGACAACAAAAGGGTCGTAGCGTCGAGGCTGGCCGTGCAAATTGCATAACGAGTTGAGCGAGTGAAATGCCACGCCCCCTGACACCCACACCCACCGCAGGTATGCCACAGTTATGTTGCCACACAATCCCTTCAGATCAATCTCCCCTTCTCTATCTCTCTGCTTCGCTTCTATGAGTGGCTTTGAGCTTGTAAATTCATTTTTATTAACGCAACTTTCTCTATAATGAGCTCTGTAATTTATGGAATCGATGTCAAATGTAGCGAGTTTAGTTTTAACTATTGAATATCCTGTAAATGAGGTTGTTTCTTATAAGAGAATTATTATTTGATGCACTTTGGATTTGTGACAAAGTCATGAAGACGACTCTTAGCTTAAGCAAAATTTAGATATCTAGAATATTAATATTAGCAATAATATTTCTACACAAAACCCATAAACTTAACACTGAATGAAGAGAGAAAAATAATTGAATTCAATTGAGTAAATTTTTCTTCTCAAATTCTTAAACGTCTTCAGCTCTCTACTTTAACTTGAGATATTCCAATAGCTAGCTATTTGTTTAGCCTAATTGACTGGCATTGATATGCTGACCCATCGAGCGGATGGCGAATGGTTGCTGAGGACTGGCAGCAGCCTGTGCCCAGCAGTCAAATTAGTCAAATTAGCCATAAAACGTGGCAAAGTTTTTGACAAGAAACCAAAGCTAGTTGAATCTGGTCTTCGGTCTGCTGAATGTTAAGCTGTTTAACTTCCACATGCCAGACACACACACACACACACACGCACGAACGCATATAGACAGCTGTTCAAGTAGTCCAAGCACTTAACCACACGCACAGACACACTGAAGTTGAGGCTCACGTTGCGCAAATTAAAACAATGAAAATTGAATGAGCCAAGTTTGTGTGTCGCCCAAGGGACTCTGTGCTTAAGACTGGACGACACATAAAGTCATTTCAAATGGCGACAACTATGTAATGAACGCAATCTCCTGTGCACAAAGATATGGCCAAGCATTACTAGCATCCTACTAAAATAGTTCAGTATATATGTATGCTGCTCACTATTCAATCTTGAAGATTAGACAGCGCTTTTAGCAGCTAGAGCTAATGAGAGCCAGTGACCTGCAAGTGGGAGATATACAGATCAAAGAAGTGTATTAAAATCAGTTATAGTCTTTATCCCAAGCTGAAGTCCCAAGGACAAGTCTTTCAGCATACAAAATAGCGCATTGTGTTCTGGCAGCCATAAAGCCGAAAGATATTTAATTGAAAAATGTTGAGGGTGAAAGCTGATTTTTGATCTTAATTAATTGTTAATTGTATTCGTAAAAACTAATTACTTTAAATCTTGCTAAAACCTAATTAATCAAAGAATATTCTTAAGAAAGAATTATAGTAAGATTTAAAGGGAATGTGGAAGAGTGAGAGAAAAAGAGGAAATACAAAATATCTGTGAAACGATAACAGATATAACTTAAAGAGAAAATAAGCGACTTAAACTTGAATCCTATAAAAGAGAATTTTCACATTTTAAAATATTAGCAGAGCATTTAAATTGCTTGGAGCTGCATTTCCTTTCAACTTTAATATTGAATAAAGCTCTGCTTTAACAAAACCAAAAACTGTAGAAACAAAATCAAATTACGCGCCCCTTTATGGGACATGACCTTTAGCAACTCCCATCGAGACAATCGTCTCTCCAAGCAGCCAGTCAGCCAGCCAGCTGAATTGGGCGACATTTTGGCCTCATTTGAACGCACTTTTGTGCTGGGCCATTTGGCCAAGTGCCGCCCGAGGTGGCGAACAGCAATTTTTGCTAGACAATTTGGCAGCTGGCGCAACAAGAGCAACGGAGACAGTAAAAATATAATTGCCACACTCAGAGTCGGCCGCAGAATAAGTGGCAGGGACGCAAGCGGAATATGATTTAATTTTGTGGCTGCAATTTCTGTCAGAATACACAAATTGAATTTCGCTAGATATTTGAAATGGCTTGACAACCCTAAACAAAATTGATGACTTCGTCTGGCTAACGCAGCTTGTCCTTTGGCCAAAGAAAGAGTCAACAACATAAAAAACATTTCGAGCACTTCATGCAGGATAGCTGCTGTCATAACTTACAAAATTTATTGATTTTTGTTCTGTCTGTTTGTTTTGGCAGGGCCATGGACGGGTTTACGCCAAACCAAATACCATATATGGCGCAATTTATAAAGAATTACATTTTATATTACTTTACTCTTTTATTCCATTGTACATAGCTTTTGAAATTAATGGTCCGGGCTTTGCTCCCCTGTTGCCCATTTATTAATTTTTTTTTTTACTCTGAACTATATGAGCCATGACAAGAGGTAGGCAACATATGTATAAAAAATAATAACACCGTAAAATATAAAATAAATAAATAAATGTAAACCATGTGCCCTCAAAAGAATGCACTCAGGACTAAATAAAAAAATACTCCTGTGTCTGCATGAAATTTAAATTAAAATCAAAATGAAACTGCTGACGTACACGAATTTCAATTTAATAAAGTTCACAAAAAAGTCGACAACAAATATTTAGAGGTACTCAACAGCACTTTTGAAATGCACGCAAGAAAATGAAATAATTTTGTTATATGTATATACAAATATTTTCATTAATAACTATTTTCTTTGGCTGTGCTTCGAGTGACTAACCGAATGTTGAACACTAAAGCCGGGCTAAGCCGTTGCTGCTGCTGCTGCTGCTGCTAGACGCCGGTCGGTCACAACAATACGTACGCAAGGCACAAGGATAACTGAGAACTTAACACGGAGAACCGAACACCAAACGCCGAGCACCGAGCACGGAGCAGTCAGCACTGAGCATTCCCAGCCAACAGCGCGTATGAGCAATGCGACCGTTGGCTGACTCAGTCACTTACTGACTGACTGACTGACTAGCCGACTAGCTGACGAGCTGACTGACTGACTCACTTAGAAAATGTCAGTGGAAGCGACTTACAGAATGAATGAATGAATGAAATAACGATAAAAGTAACATTGAGCAAGGTCAACTGCCAGATACCCTACACAAATGAACTAAAAGATGAAATGCTTATATATTTCATGTATGTATGTAGGATATAAATAAATCACTAAAGTCAATCGATTTCAAAAAAGTTCTTGACGATATGGAACAAATCTGACAAATAGCAGAAACTTTTCAAATTCAAAAAGAAATCGACAAAAATAAAGAATTTTAATTAAAAATTTAAAATTTGTCTACAATCAAATAAATAATATAATCATTTAATATATAATCATCTTTTCTTGCATATAGCATGCTGGCTTACCTAGGATAATACCCATTGCTTTGCGGCTACAGGGTATCAAAATAAACAGCGTTTGGCTGCGTGTATGTGTATCTGTATGTGGCTTTCTTTGTATGTGTATGTACAATAACATTTAGTTTACACTGCATTCAATAAGTATGCTGCTTGTGTGTATATCTAGCTACGTGTCGGGGGTGTAACTGTATTTGTTGTGGGTTATCTTTGCGCTTATTCGTGTATGTGCTTAAGTGCGTTCCACAAAGTTACTTATGTATGCGTGTTTCAGGACACACACACATATATAAACGGCCATATACACATACATATATACACACAAGCACGCAAGAACCAAGAGCATGCAGCCAGAGCAGCTAATTAAAGGCTCTACTGATTTAAGATTCCATTTGCAATTGGGAAATTCATGGTTTAGATTAGACGGAAACCTGTTGTCCGTTATCAGTTATAGATGCCTATAATTATCTGACAGATTAGTGTTATAAATAATATTATAATAAGTTACAGCTGTCGTTAATATCTATAGACAATATTTATGTTTCATTCAAAGAAGCTATTCCGCATTGCAACACAAGAAACTTTTGATTAAAATGATATAATAAATTATCGATAAATATGTGAAATTTTCAAGCTGGAGTCAAAGATAAGAAATGATAAACAGCTAGCTTGACTAATGATATCTTAAGGCCAGCCATAAATGTTGTTGCTTGATATAAGCTAACGTGAACTTTCCGAAAGCATTTTGCAATTGTGCAAATTAAACTATCGATAAATGTTATACTACGTAACTTACAAGTGCTCGGCTATCAATTTGATATCTACTTGAACTACACATGCACACGCGCTAAGAGCTCAGCGTTCGAGCACATAAATCAAACTGTGTATATCATCATCATCATAATTTGACGCTCTCTCAAGCAATCGATAAGCCCAACCCTACACGAGCAGGTCGAAAGAATAGAGATGTCTGTTTGTAGTGTGCACACACTCCTACACATACATCGTCTCTCTGTGTGTGTGTGTGTCTGTTGTATATGTGTGCACATAAAAGTTGAGATATGTATACTTGAAGCTACTTTGGGGCTAACGAGCATCGCTCAGTTAACGTCTTGATTGTCGGCCAACTTGCACTAGAAAGCTGAATTCGTCTCTGGGCTTGTATTGTTTTTACTTATTTTCGGTACGCTGAGATATTCAACGAGAGCAATAAACTCAGCTCAGCCATAAACATGAAAAGCTATGACATTTGATTGTCATCATCTTTCCAGCCATCACTGAGATGAGAGCAAAAGTAAATGTATTATATAGACGACCCCCTATAAAGTAAGGGAGCCATTTTCCAAAAATTCCGAACACTAATCGCAGAAATCAGTGAACGGGGGTAATATTATATCATTGGTGTCAGCAGCAATATCCTCACTAGACGTTCATTGGACATTTCTGCTCCCCAAGACAAGGAAGGACGATTGTTGCCAAATGCCAGAGACCTTAAGCCTCGCCAGTGATAACCATTTGAGAATTGTAAGCGCTGAAAAAGCACGCAAATTCACGCGCGAATTGTTGCATATTTCGTTGCGTCAAATCTGATCCGTGCAATGATCGAGCAACTGCATCATAAAACGATCACATAAACCGGTTCCCACAAAACTTTGGGTGCTGCACTTACGACAAAGCTTGTTTTCTTTGCCGGCAGGGTGGTTCATAGTCTACGCCAATCAAAAACAACCCCTAAGCCAGCAACTACTAGCTATCTACATAGATCTACACAGATCATCTATATCTACAACACAATAAAATTCATCGACATCGTTTCTGTCACGCACAAATCAACTCCAATTTGCTAGCAAAATAAATAAATGAATTTCAGTACAAGCAAAATTTATGAATATATCACATACATACATTTGTATACATAAATATATAGATATATTTTTTAATAGACATAGACACATGTCTGTCTATGATGAGCTTTTGGGAATGAACCAAAATGTAAAATTTGCATGTTGTTAGCTCTGATTCTATTGCCCATGTGTGTGTGTGTGTATGTGTGTGTGTGTGTGTGCTTGGGTGCTATTTCTGACACTTTGCTCTTGCTGTTTGGACCAGTTCCATCTCACGTGTCTGGCTCACTTTCATCAACAATCAACTTTAGCCGACAAGTGACAGGCGAATGAAATTTGAACAGCAATTGAGCACAACAATCAGCAGAATTTTGATGAGAATTGTTGACAACGAAATGTTCCTGCTGACAGACATATTCACTGGAAAACTAGATGGATTTTCCAGCAGAGTTCAACTAGTTAGAGCTACATATATCATATAGCAAATAAAATTTGGTTAAGTAAGCAAAAATTGCCTTCAGTTTCCAGCATTTCGTTCTAAACAGTAATCCAATTCATAAATAATGAATTAAAGCTCAAGTTGGGAAACAGCCAGATGTGCCCTTTCCGTAGTTCAATACGGATTATTGAGAATAGTGTGCTTTTCCATTTCCAGAGAAAACACTTTAAAGGCAATTCAATTGGAAATAACGGCCTGGCAACTTTGATGACTTGTTTCCTCTTATAAAGTACATTTATGCTCGCATCCTGAACTTGAACTTTGATTCAATTGAATTTATTTAGTTTATCAATTTATTGCTTGACGAATTGCAACAACCACAACTATTCTACTTTACATGTAAATATAAAATAGTTCAGACTCGGAAAATGGCATAAGCTTCCCATTTTCCAATCCAATTACTGCTTAAAAGCCAAGCGCCTTTTACAAATTTCTAATGGCATTTATGCCGCCGCTCTTAAAGCTTAAAAGCCCCTGCAAGGACAACAAGAACAAGAGCAATCTATAAAACAGAAAGGAAGCAAAAAAAAAAAAATGAGAACAAGTTTCTAACCCAATTTACTGTCTTCTGGCTTCGCAGCGCTATCAAATTCCTGAGCGCAAAGCAGACTGTGAGAAGCGAGGAGGGAGTAGTAATAGAAGCAGGAGAAAAAGTTTAGTCTGTAGCACGACCTTCACAATGAACTGCAGTAAATGAGACAACAGCAGAGAGGGAGAGATAAACAACGACCGGTGGATAGAGAAAGAGTGAGAGTGAGAGAGACGGCGAGGCTTATGAGCTAGAGACTATAGCAACAACAACAAAAAATGTCGCTCAGAAGCTATTAACATTATGCGCGTGCATTTTTGCAAACCTTACGACAAAATATGAGTAGGTGGACGTGGCAGCATATTTATGAACAGCCACGTTTTTCTAGTCCACAGAGCTTCATTAGAGACCTTATCAATTTGCCACAATGTTTGATTTCCATTATTTGTACCGATTTGTTTTTATTGTCGAGTAAATGTTTTCCCTTCTCTCTCTCTCTCTTTTGTGTAAATCGAAATGTCAGCAGGATATTTAGAAGCGCCGCGGTCAGCTGGCCTGAATAATAGATGCATTTGTCCTCGTAAGCACACGTCATTTGGTCGTGGGCATTGGCCAACAGAATAGCTTATCGGCTGTTTGTATTGATGTGTGCAAGGACATTAGGTTAAATTCTTTCAATTGTAGCAAATGAATCAGGATTGTAATTAAATAACATTTTGTTAGCTTACGTCATTTCCATGGCCATTAAATATCAATGCATAATTGCAGGGTATAATTACATTTGACTATGCATATTAATTTCCTTAATTAAATTCAATAAGTCACTTTCAAAGTTCGAAAAAGTTTTCTCTTTTTTTTTTGTATGCGCTGGTCCAGCCATCAATTATGCAGCAGGTCCTTTGACGAGAGACAGAAATTCAGTTGGGCTCCGTCAGGTTTTTCAGTCAAAAATGCAACGAATAATTCAGTTTGCATAAAGTAATCAAAGTTTTGACATTTCACATTTCATAGCATACTTTTTTGGTGCTCCAACATTTCATTAGCAAAGGGAAATGGGAATTGAAAAGCCAAATGGAAAACGATTGGCTGACAGCTTAAAAAAAATCATTCAGAATTTCGTGCATTTTACTTTCCACTTACGTCTTATGCCCCAATCCATCATTTTGTCGTCCCCTCTGCTACTGTTTTTATTGTTGTTCTTGAATATTAAATGGCAGGCGCTGCTGCTGCTCTAGTTGTTAATGTTGTTGTTCGGTTGCAACGAGACGCCAAACGGGCAACATTAGCGCCAAGATGAGCTGGACATCGAAACCGGCTGCGACTAAGCAGCAGTCGGAAACGTTTATGACTACATAGCTTACAATAAATATAGAAAGAAAAAAAACACTTTGCAACACGCGAACAAATTGAATTGAACCGTTTCTAATTTTGACAATTTTATGTATGCCTCAAGGAGACGCCAGGACGCACGTAAAGATGGCAGCAACACGGCTCAGCTACAACAACAATAACAACAACATAGGAACTGTTACCGCCTCTAGGGCGCTAGGGCGCTGCCGCGCTGCCAACAGCGTTGTCGAAATCCGAAAGCTATTTCAAATCTCAATTCCGCTTCTTAATTTTCCCGGGCTATGCTGCTGGCCCGAGCAGCGCTTACTTCATGACTGAAACCGAAAACCCAAGCCGAAAAACTGAACCCAAGCACACAGACACAATGCGCTGCTGACGGCGACGGCGACGGCGACGTCGACGTCGACAGCGACAGCAAAGTGTGACTGTGACGGTGCCGAATGTGCATGGTGCAGATAACAGTGGGAGCTGTAAGCGGGTGGAGCGAATATAAGAGCAAGAGCGTGCGAGAGAGTGAGAGAGAGAAACACGACTAGGCAAACATCGGTGCTTCGGCAGTCGAGCACTCGATTCGGGTGCCACGACATTGACGAGGACGTTGACAACGACAACAACAGCAACAACAAGTGGACCAAGTAGAGCGCCGTGTGCGAAAACATTTCAAGTGACCACGGTGCCAAGACAGCTTTTATTGTTGTTTTTGTTGTTGCTGTTGCTGGCGAACAGGTGGCAGCGTTCGTAATCGAAAATGTAGTCATAAAAAATAACATTATCCTAAAAGGCACTCGTCAGATACACCACACTCATAATGAACAAAAGCGAGAGAGCTAGCCAACGAGTGAGCGTAGGACGAATTAGAGAAAGGAAGAAGCGCACAATTAAGCATTTGCACAGTAGTCGAAACCAAAATAATAACAGCTAAATATATACAAGTTTTTAAGTACGTTAATTCAAAGTTTTCACAACCCCAAAACGAGGCTATGCAGCTAAATGCAACTTAAGAGCGCATAATACTGCAACATTGATCCCACTGTGCGAAGCACACAACAAAATATAGGACGACGACCCAAATGTAAGATAAGAGCATTGAATGAGCTTAAGCGCTGCAACGAACTTACATTAGCACTCTCACTCCCACACATTATTGAAAGAACATTAAGAGAACCCAAGAGAGTTGACTACAAAGAGAAAGTGCCGCTATTACAACAACAACAACAGCCAATGACATTGAAATGCTGTTCAAATGCCAAAAACAAATCGTTTAAGTAGGCAGCTTATCAGACAGTCAGTCAGACAGACAGAGAGAGAGAGAGAGGGAGAGAGAGGGAGAGACACGCATGCATGCAGAGAGGGAGAAACGTTGTTAAACGGTAAATGGAATTCAAATACCAAAGTGAATTAAAGTCATGCATTTGCAATTAGAATCAATTGCAATTATTTTAGTGGTTTACCGAGTGTATACTTAATCCCCGCTTGTCTCAATTGCAAATAGCTGAAGTGGAATACTGGATTATAAACTACTGTAAAAATGTTTACCTTAGTCCTTTGGGTAATTAAGCTCCAACAAATTGTTTATTTGCATAAAAGCGTAAAAATGAGAACGAATAAACATCTTTAAGGAAATTGTGACGTTTAAGTAAAATTTATTAGACGCAGCCAAAGTGAGCCATGAACTTAAGACAATGTATCAAACAGAGAAAGCTCCAGGGGACTCGAACAGCGTCTGTGAGCCAGACAGAGACAGAGCTCATAAAATATTTACACAAATGTGGTCGCATTTACATTTTACACCTTTGAATTGCACACACCGCACGCCAATCAAGAGTGAGAGCGCTGTAGGCAATGAGTGTTAGTATACGGGCATGTGCTGGTGTATGTATGTGTGTGTGTGTGTGTGTGTATGTCTATATGTGTAGCGCAGAGCAGCAGCAGCAGTCGTTGCTGCTGGCGCCAACATGTGATTGCCACTGGCTGCTCTGCCAGCCTTAGAACTCCTCATTTGTTGCTCTGTGTGTGTGCATATATCTCTTTCCCTCTCTCGCTCTCACTCTCTCTGTGTGTGTGTCTGAGGACAACATTTCCGGCCACATTCATTTTTTTTTTTTTTTTTTTGCTGCCCTTATTTAAATGTCAGTTATGTTTGCCGTTTTACTTTATGGTTGCTCTTATTATTGTTGTTGGTCGACATTGAATTCCCAGCGGCCTTATTGTGTAGAAAGTTTGTCATTTATGTAAATGTGTGTGTCTGTGTGTGTATGCCTCTATTGCTGTGTGTAAGGAAGTCCTTCACCTACGTACGCATTGTTTGATGTTCCCCCAATGAACATCCATATTTTTCGTGACACACGACAAGTCTCAAGATGAATTCTTGTAATTAACAAATTCATGAACATAAGCATAAAAAAACAAACTAACTATGTTATTAAATTTGCTTTCTTACAAGTTTTTCGCACAATATTTTATTGCCGGTTTTTAACGGACATATTCAAAATGTGTGTTTGCCGGCAAGTAATAAAAGCTTGTAGCATTGAGCTTTTGTCTGGCTCGAGCTGCTGTGCCGTAGGTTTGTGTATTGGCTAAGTTCATTTTTATAGCACATCTTTTAGGTTATAGTAGAAAAGTTTAGAAATTGTAAATATTTTTAAAAACATGTTTAGTTTTATATTTTATATAGTGCCAAAAAGAGTGATTGATATAGAAATAAATGAATTACTTTTTGTATGAATTTTTCTGATATACATACGTTCAAAAATGTTTATAATTATATTTTAAAAATATTAATTAATTAATAATAAAACGGAAATATTATCAAAAAGATTTCTCAGACTTATGACATTTAAACTGACGTGCAACACTTACGCAGCCTATCACACAGCTCATCTTTCATTTTTTTTTTTTTTTATATTAATTAAATTAAATTTTATTTTTATTTTTTTTTTTTTTTTTAAATAATTCCCCGCTTGGATGCAACACACTGAAATACCAGCAAAGAACTGAAACAAGTTGAAAACTTCTATAAAATATCGAAACACGAAACTAAGAAAATAACAACAAAGCCAAAATTATTGTTATACCCTGAGCCCATTGAAAATGGGAAATCAGGGTATAATGGTTTTGTTAAAAGTATGTAACAGGCAGAAGGAGGCGTGGCAGACCCCACAAAGTATATATATTCTTGATCAGGGTGACGAGAAGAGTTGATATAGCCATGTCCGTCCGTCTGTCCGTCCGTCCGTCCGTCCGTCCGTCCGTCCGTCCGTCCGTCCGTCCGTCCGTCCGTCCGTCCGTCCGTCCGTATGTATGAACGCGTCGATTTCCGAAGATACAAAAGCTAGAGAGTTCATTCTTTTTGTGTTAGGTCCGTATATTGCACGCGCAGTACGAGTTTGTTTCAGAAATTCGATAACTTGTATATTTGAAAAGTTATCGATAAACGAATTTATCGGGAACCAGTTATAAAATTCTTGCTAATTCATCTTTAGAGTTAGACCCTCCAAATCTTCTGCATATATATAGATACTAATTTAATACAATTTCGGTTTTTGTCAGATTTTGGATTCCGGTGCCCACTTCGCCCCACCACCCCCCAAATATGAAAAAAATTCATTTCAAATAGTAGAGACATGCAGTTTGGTTTAGCATATAGATATGAATATCATAATCATAATCTAAAGATATCAATACGATTGTCCATCTAGAAACCGAATTATTAATCATCAAAGTTTTCTCATCAAAATCCATGCGGCGCAGCAACAAAGGCAGAGAGAGACAGCAAGACGCTTGCAATGCTTACACACATGCATACACACATACATGCATACACATGTAGATCAATGTCTATGTGTGCGTGTGGTTTTGCATGCGTGTAGAAACGAATCGAATAATTCTTGGAATATTATTCGTTCGAAGAAGGGCTCAGGGTATTTCGTAGCGAGCAGTCTCGACTACAGCTTTCTTACTTGTTGTTATTATTGTTGTTGCCGTCAGTCAGTCAGTCAGCGTAGTCAGCATAATTATTGATAAAACAAATGCAATATTTATGAATGAGTTGTTACTCATTCCCTCGCCCACAACGGGGCTGGCATACTAAGTGATTTTCAATGGCCTACAAACAGGCAAAAGGACTCACCGCGAGACGTCGGATGATTCATGAGTATTGATAAGGGGCACTCGTCGTCGTCAAGTATGTACTCCGTGCCATCGCTGTTAACCTGAGACGATTAGAGAGGATAAGCATAGAAAATGAACATATTTAATGATTTGTCATAGCTCAGCCCACCTGTACGAGGCAATAGTGCAAGGGATCTGCCTTTTCCAAGCCATATTTGCTCAGCATCTCCCTGACCACCGCCTGGGCGCAGTCGCGTATCGAGAGCAGCAGCGTCTTGTAGGGCACATCCTGGCACAGGCTCTCGCCATAGATTTTCAGTGTGCCGCCCGTGTCGGGTCCGCCGTCGCGTGACCGAAACTGCTGCAGCTTCTTCTCCAGCTTTTGCTGTCGTCGGCGCCGCATCACCGCCTCCGGATTTGAGATCGAGCGTGTGAACGACGTCTCCGGCAGCTCTGTGTATAGCTTGCCGGCCACAGCATCGCCAGCCTCGCCATTACCTGCGCCGCCTGCATTGCCGTTCATGTGCGCCGCTGCGTTGCCCACGCTGCCAACGCCGTTGCCCATGGCGCCCAGCTGGCCGCCATTGGAGAGCGGCACGTCTGAGCCGAGCTTGGCCAGCTTCTCCTTCTTTTTCTGCTCCTTTTTCTCACGCTTCGAGAGCTTGCGCTTGAAATTCAATTCCGACTGTTCAATGGGCTGTAAAACACAAAAGTTCTTATTAATTAGTAGCAATTAAGAACGGACACCTCGACCGAGTCTGAGAGATATCCTATAAATAATTATCTCTAATTATTATCGAAAAGATATTTTATAAAGTACTTAAGCGCGCTGACGTTCATGTTGAATAATCTCAGCTATAAGTTATATATTTACAATACTTATCTATATCTAATTTGAACTCTGGCTCAATACATTCTAAATATAAGTTAACGATACTTTAGATTGATCAAATTGGCTTGAATGTTGAATGTTAATACTCTTTCGCTTTCTCTCACTCTCCCACGCCCTCTCTCTCTGCCTATGTTATACACATTTTCTTAATTCTAACAACATCGATATATAAACATTATTTTGTCTTTGTGTCGAGTGAATCTAACAGGTTTGCAGTACATCGGATTAATTATAATTCAGCAATACAATTTAAACTACATTCATCGGCCCTAACGCCGATTAAAGCTCAGCATATCTTTGCATTAGCCTGCATGGCTTTCTACTATTAATTGCCTGCCGGATTATACGCTGTAATCTAATCTACTTTTCATTACTATTCTAAATGCCACACACCGTTGTCTTCTGATCGATGTTCTTGAGCAGAAAGCGTCCCTCGCGATCGTCAATATGCCAATTGAGCTGAACGAGCAGCGGCTTTTCATCCGGATTCAGGCGACGCTCCTCGCCATTGGCGTGCACCTCGTAGAGGGCATAATTGGGCACGGATAACATGCGCATGTCCGGACGAAATTTCTCAATTAATGTGTCTGTAAGAAATCATGGAATTAGTATATCAATAATTAATGCAGAGCAACAGAGCAACCGACCTATGACATCTGTGACTGTCGCATCGCTGGCAACGCGAATGCATTTGGTGGCTACCTTTTGTCCGGCATCTTGGAAGTAGAAGCGCATCACGCCGTGGAAGAGCAGATTCTGGAAATAAACCAATAATAATTATAGATGGAAATTTATAGCTTCCAGCAAATATGCAATTCTACTCACCTCATCCGGCTCGGAGAGCGCAAAGAGATCCAATCGATTGGCATTCCATTGCTGTATAACTGAACGTACTGCCTCGCGATCCAACATTTTCTTATCATGTGACATGCCGAGAGAGGGCGGGGAGTGCAGAGTAAGCGAGAGTGGACAGAAAGAGAGAGACAGAGAGTTGAGGGGAGATAATGTGGAATTTGTGGAATGTTTATCGTATTTGTGACTCCAGTGTGACGTCGTTTCTCTATTCCAGTGCTCCGTCAGCTAACTGTAAAGGAGAGCAACGAAAAATTGGGTTAAAATTAGATTCTAGGTTTACAACTTCCACAAGGCATCGTAAAATGCAAGCTGCATTCGCAGATGCATTGCACAACAAAATAAAATCGCTGCTGTAACGGGCTGGTCACGACTAAATGAATACCCTAGTAATTCAGTAAGATCTGCTGTATCTAATGGCACATTGAAAGGAAAGCAAATAACCTGACAATTTTTTAGTTGCTTTTTGAGTTTTTAATTATTATAAAATCTTAAAAAAATCTATTATTTTATAAGATAAAACATTAGACTACAAACAGACATTAAAATTCTGTTGTTACTTCTTTCAGTTTAGACTTTATACATGCCATAAAGACTTCTCTGCATGCCATACTCCAAAATTTCCTTGATATCTTATGAAGCTCTTCTGTAAGATATATGCCTTATATGCCTTTCCGTTACAAACTCAATATACTCTATAACTAAAACAGTTGGCATTATTTAAGATTAAATATAGTTATTATACGGCTTTTAGGCATACATTCACACATGTTACTGAGCACCCGTTCAGAGCCAGCACATGGCGCATGCTGTTCACATTCTGCTGCCAATTATGTTGCTCCTCTCTTGACCGCTGACCCCACGACCACCACGTAAAACAGCTTCATCGGTGCAGAAAATGTTTCGAGTCTCTAATAAAAAGTACAAATAGCCTCAACTTGTTTATGGGGCGTGGCTATGGCGTTCAAAGTTCAGATGTTACAAAAAGAAAAAAGACAGAACGAAGACAAAAAAGCGGAACTATGCCTGAAACAATTCAACGACACCCCTCGCCCTCAACACTGTCCCCTACGTATAACTGCTTTATGTCTTGATATCTGTTGCTGCCGTTGGACTCTCTTCTAGCTATTCTTCTTCTAGCTATTCTACCGCTTCTTCTTGCTGTCGTTCTATATAGTTTAATAACCGTCAACGGTTCCGCTTCGCAGAATTCGTCGTTCGTTGCGCACAAAGAGTTAAGGGGTGGGGTGCAGGGGTGAAATTTAACGGAAAAAAATAAAATATATAAATGCAACCACATAGAACTATAAGAAAACTTTGGAGTAAAGCAATTTTTATAGCAGACAGACAAAGGCCAGCTCGAGAGCGAGGGAGAGGCAGCTCAAGAGGACGAGGGCGATATCGTATTGCCTGTTGTAATTATACCAAAAATTTGTAGTAATGTTGCCCAGCAACTGACTTGCAGTAACCTGCCCAGTTCCTGTTGCTTTGCTGTCAGAAGGAAGCGAAGGAACTGCATTCGTGCATAACGAACAATGCTTTACCCTGTATTCAACGGAAAATTGATTAATGAAAATGCATTGGAGAAATATTAAGTAATAGAAGCGCTAGAGTCAAAAAGAAATAGTTTCATTGAAAAACAAAAATAAAACAAAAAATTATGCTTCATATTGTATAACCAGCAATGGAGAATTTTACATTTATATCAAGCAATATACAGGATATACTATATTCGAGCATAAGCATAGAAGTTATCTCAAACTCAAAAAATATAAGAGAATTGTATTCTCTAATATATACAGGGTATGTATGTAGTCGCGATCGGATAACTACAGACATAAAAGTTATTTGAAAGAATAAAAATAATTGATCAACTTTTTACAGTCATTTCAATAGAGTTGTATAGTTTACAGGGTATATTCGCGTCAGGCAAGTGTGTATATTCTTTCAGTGTTTTGGCATTTTATTTAATTTTGCTTCTTCTTTCTTTTTTAACTACATTTCAATGGTTGTTGTTTGGCTAGTCGCTTAGTCGGTTGCCGAGCTGTTTCTAGGGGTTGCTTAGGGGTTGCAATTCCTGTCAATATTTATGCAGTTTATTTAGAAATATTTTCAGATTTCTATATGTATATCTATTTGTACAGGAAATTCCAATGCTATATTATAGTTAACTATAATTTGCTTTCAAATTATAGTGCAATTGTCAAAAATAACGACAACACTGCAAATGTTTTCTTTCCGTTTTTTGGTTTGTTTCTTTTTTTTGTAATTATTTAGACAGTTTTACAACATTATTAAAAAGACATAAAAATGTCATTTAACACTGAGCACTGAGTCAACTAAACAAACAACTTGTTGTGCACTGAGCCTAAAGATTGCGAGAATTGATAAAAATGGAAGTAAGACGGAAAACCGCAAAGGCAACAATAAAAAATAAATAAATTTAAACAAGGCAAAAGAGCGAAAAGAAAGGTAAAGAAAAACTGTCGCCAGATAAATGGGCAGACCAACAGATATATATATATATAAACAAAAGTACCGCAAGAGAAGAAACAAAGGCCACGTCAAATGAGGTGAATGTACCCAAGTTCTTTATCCATTTGGGTGCGACAAAAGCTCAGTTGAAATGCTTCTTAGGCTAGTTCAAACAATCTAAGCAATAGCAATAAATATGGATGCAAAATATATATCGTGAGTAGATAAAATCCTCAATATCAACTATCAACGCTTAGTTCAAGTTTCAAAACGCCACAATTGCTGTCGTCTGGTTTTGTTCCGCAATCAATCGACTAATTGAGTTACCTTTGAGTGGCGCCTAATTAAAAGTCAATAAGCAACAACAGAGTGTAAGTCAAGTACATCAACAACTACAGGGCACATCTGCCATCGTTCGATGACAGAGCGTTAAATGTGTGCCTCCATCGGCCGAGTTAAGGCTTTGGGCCAAGTACCGCAAAATGTGATTGGGCGACAACAACAACAGCAACGAAATTTTTAGCCATGACACAAACCTTTCCGCTCTTCCCTTTCTCTATTGCTTTGATGTGCTTTTCTTTGGCTTCTTCTTCAACTGTGCGGCCGAGGCTTAAAACTAGCCTGTGATACTTTTGCACTTAGCTGACCAACAAGAGTCAGCAGAAAACACAAACGTGTTCAGGTGATCGACGTGCAGATACCCTGCATATGAGGGGATATATATTAGGAATTTTAGCATAGCTGAGCAAGTAATTCAAATAAGAAGAGAGAAAGGAGAAAATAACGAAAGTATATCAAAGATAGTTCAGAGATAGAAAAAGAAACAAAAACGAAAAAGAGTGCGAAAATCGGAAATCGCTTTTATAGAAGATAGAGAGAGAGAGAGAGAGAGAGAGAGAGAGTGAGTGAGAGAGAGAGAGTGAGAGAGTGAGTGAGTGAGAGAGAGAGAGTGAGTGAGAGAGAGAGAGAGTGAGAGAGAGAGAGAGTGAGAGAGAGAGAGAGAGAGAGAGAGTGAGAGTGAGAGAGAGAGAGAGAAATGGATTCAGAAATGTAGAATCAAAAAAAAAAATATTCAGAAAAATAACTATAGAGAGAAAGGAAATTAAATAGATTGAGAGCAAAAAACGAGGGCCATAAAAAGCGAAAGAGAGAAGTAGAGAGAAGAAAGAAAGATGAGAAAAAATAAAATAGAGCAAAAATACAAATATATGTATATGTATATAAAAATAAATACAAAAAAATAAATAAATATACACGCGAAAGAAATGTCATTAGTTTAGAGCAAAAGAAAGTATTTTAGGCGCACTTCATGAAAATCGCCGAGAAAGGCGCATTGTTGTCAACATATTCAGTTCAAAATTATCCAGATTTCGTAATTGTGGGTTCACCAACCAAGTCTCATAGCTAATAATACCCTACGTCGACCGCGCAATTTTGCTTTATAATCCAATTTAAACGGCGTCATTTGCCGGTTAACGTTTGAAAAAATTGTTGGCGACATTTGTTATGAAAAGCGTATACAGATATGTGTACATATACATATGCATGTATGTATATATCTTTGAAAGTATCTTATTTTCTTGTCATTTGCTATTTAACTGTGTGTAACTGTTGTTGGCGCTGTATTGTTGTCTTGGCGCTGCTTTTGTTGTTTCACTAGCCAAAATAAACATAAACACAAGCCTTTGCTTTTCCATTTTTTTTTCTCTCTCCTTCTCTTTACATATATTTGTATGTGCGAAACAGAAAACTTGAACAGAGAAAAAAAAACAGCCGGCGAATGCGAGCCGGCATCAAATGGCATACCAAAGTGGTTGTTGACTCTTTTTTTTTTTCGTACGTCCTCTGTAGTTGCTGAAAGTGGGTAAAGCAGGCTGGAAGTGTGGATATGTAAAATGCTAATAAAAAGGTTTTTAGCAAGATTAAAATATACAAATATATCGCTATATATATTTCAAATATATAAACTGAAACAATTTCATCACAAATTATGAACTCATCATCATCTGAATTAATTTCAGCAGTCGAAACTAAGCGAATTTAATTCGAATAAAAAAGGCAATAATTACAGCGTATCTCCGCGTCATTCACTTGTACTTCTGGCACGCCTGTTTGCTTCATGCTCTGTACTTTATTACATGCCCAACACTTTTTCGCCAGGCACCAAACGCAGGTGAGTTATTTAGATTTTGTTGTTTTTTTTTTTTTTTTTTTGTTCTGCTCAGGCAACAGAATATGAGTCAAGTTTTCTCTACGTTGCTTCTGTTGCTGCTTAATTGGTAACTGGAATTGGGTTGAGCATTTTAATGAGCCACAATGTGTGGTTAGCATGAATCAACCAGGCAAACCGAGTTAGATTTGAATTGAAATTGAGGATGCCCGAACAGGAAGGAACAAGCATGTTAATGATCGTGACTAATCGACATGGATTCGTTTCATTCATTGTCCAAAATTGCGCTAGAACAAGACGAACTACTACGACGAGAGTTCAATGTATCTGTAATTTACATTTGTCACGATCCGTCGTGATCACAAAAAAGAAGCACACACACACGCAGATATATCAAAACACCATGTACAAGAGTTCAAGCAACAAACCCAATTACAACTCTCCACAACAATCACAATTTGTGTGAGAATTTGTTCTGGAATTTCGTTCTTCAAGATTCTTCAATTGAGCATGAATCATACTTGATTTCACAATTGAAATTTGTGAAAAATAAACAGAAGTTGCTCTTTATAGAGCATAAAGAGAGGGCCAAATTGAAAGTGGAATATGCCTGTATGAAAGAGGTAGAGAAGCATCTCAGATCTTATGCAAATTATATTTGTATGTCCAACAATAGTAAGAATGGATTAGCAAGAAGTAAATTACTTCTATGTTTGGGCACTACTTCTATGTTTAAATATTCTAGAATCTTGATGCTTTAAACGTATTTAATGAATTTAGTATTTGATTTACGTTTTAATCATTTTTTCAAAATAAATGGAAATTTTGTAGATCAAGCATTTGTATGAAATCACCAAAGCCTGAAGAAACATACAAAAAATATTAATAAATGAAAGTGTATGAGGTTTTTCTTAGGTATTTCTAAAATAAATAATATACTAAATATATTTTATAACAGTAGAATAGTTTATAATGAACAAATTCAAGTCGGCAATAATTAATTTTATATTGAAATTCAATTTTCTAATTAAGTCCACACACACCTTTTCATCGTGTGCCTTGTTTAATTGTTGCATTTAATTAGGGGAACTGCATTTAACCCAATTACAAGTAAAGTGTTAACACCTTTTGGGCCGTGCCATAGCCTCAAAATACAAAGACTAGTAAAACGTAATTATTCATGCCTCACTTCAACTGCAACATCGAACAGCTCGCTCGTCTACAACCTTATAGAGATGGCCGCACCTCACATATGTATGTAAATGCTGCTGCTATGCATACATAATTAGTTGGATTTCTGTGTGAGAATATGCATAGAAAATGGTAAATATTCCTATATAGATGTATGGGCATATTCATTATATATTTACTCAGCTATGCCCAGCCTACGATCAGCAAATCAAAATTAATAAAACGCGCATGCAAATATGCAAAAGAGTTGCAGGGCGAGCGAGAGAGAGAGAGATAGAGAGAGAGATAGAGAGAGAGACAGATCATTTGCTAGCAATCAGACGCATTGCTCATACGCCGCTTGAGCTTGTTATTTCTCTTCAGATTTTTTTCATTTTTATTCTGCGTGCAGCGAATTTGAATGCTTCAATGAAATCAAAATAATTATATGGACAAAGAGCAAAGACGGGTGTGCTAGCTAGACTAGTAGATAGCCCGAAATGAAATATCCACATACCAAATGAAGCGTTGAAGTCAAGTCGATATATATATAAATTATCTGTGGCTGATAACGATTTCATGGAAATTCTGAATCCTATTTTATTTAGTTTCGAGCGGACTGCCAGATATAGGCCAATATCAAGTATATATATGTATATTCATTAAGCCTTCACTTGCCTACTGCATATGCCCTGTTTACTCTTTTTCAATGAAATCAGTGTATAAATGAACGCATGTATATAATAAAGTCAGACAATCCATAAACGGAAACTATTAATCAACTTTCACTTGTTTGTCGTGTTAGTTTTTTTTTTTTTTTTTTTCAAATTTGAAATCTCAGAGCGCAGTTTTCGTTTGGCCTTATTTGGACCAGGTTTACTAATGAGAAGTTCAATGTTTGTTTATATTTTTATGCGTGTTTGATTTCTCGTTAATTTTTTGCTCATCGTTTAGTAGAGAGGCAACAGGTTATTGACTGATTATGCCCATGGCTCTATCTGCATGCCATTATCTTGATTACGTCTTGATTGGCTGATTGCACAGGTGTCATGAACGAAACGAAAACTTGATTTTATCCCTCTTTAATTTGTCATTTAAAAGCTGTTGTTCTTTTTTTCTTTGATAAATATATCTATATACATAATGCTAATTTGCTATCTTATCTGTCAATAGGCATCAAAGCTTTCAGTTTTTATAGTTTCTGAATTTGTTTGGCTTTTTTTTATATTATCATTATTATCTGTTGCTGTTGAGGTAGCAGCAGGTTTCGCTTCTGCCTCAATAGATACACTCTTCTTTAAGTAAACTCTATGCAAACTATTTCATTGTTTGCTCTATAGAAATATTGCACAATTCGCAGAAACGTGATGTCATAGCGAAACGCAACTGAATCGAGACATAAGTCTCACTCTCTCTCTCTCTCTTTCTCTCTCACACACACACACACATGGTTTCTTAGCCCCGTCTCTATCACACTCATTTGCTTATGCAATATTTATCGCAGCTACAGCATTATTCATTCACATAATTTTTTTACAGAGCTTTATTTTTTGTATTTTTCAAGCTAAACAAAGAGAAATTTTTGTATTTGTTTAATTAAAAGTGCGAACTCTTTTTTTATGAACATTTTTTGTTGCCATAAAAACTAACAACAAAAACAACTTGGGCTGGTCAAAAGCGTCTAAAACTTGTCTCTAAATGTGGTTTTCATTGTTGTTGCTGTTGTTGCAATTTTCCATTACAATTGCTGCTGCTGCTGCTGCTGCAGTCTAATTAGGCCAGGAAGCAATTTAAACGCTGACTGTGCTTGGTTTAATACACTTAAAAATAATCTGTAGGTAGTTGTTTATACACCATAGAGAGACCATATATAGGAGACAGTGCCCCCAGCTATTAGAAACGTTGACTGGCTGCATATTTAATGTGGGAAAATTCATAAAGTCTGTTAACTGTCCGGAACCCGCTTTTGATGTTGATTACCCGCCAGCAGCAGCCAAATGGTGAGGCACTTATAACCTAATGACAATATATATATATATATATGTGTGTGTGTATATAGCCACATAAGATAGTACCAGTATGAAAGTGCGACCATCTTCTCTAGCCGACTCCCGACCCCACCCACTCACATGGCTCGTCGCACTTCTTGGAAATGCGCAACTTTCACTGCGCCAAACAACGCCCATAAAGAGACCCAGCGAGCAAACAGATTCAACCACAGCCAATCGACATTAAAGACAGACGATAAGACGAAGAGACAATGCGACAATTGACAATCGGCAATAAAATTTCAATTAACGTGAAAATGTCAAATGCTTGAGAAAATGAAATAAAAACAAAACTGAAACATTCAAGTGAAAATCAAGTGAAAACCAGAAAGAACAATTAGCCATAGAAAGCTGAATGAAACTTGAATTCCCAAATTGATGGATAAGATGGATAGCAATCTTCTCTATAGTTTTTCCTTTTTTCTAAAGTATAGAACAATAAGCTATACTCTTCTACTATAACTATAAAATATGAATATTTATTTTTGTATTACTTATTTTGTTTCGTATTAATTATTTATTATTTTTAATTATTTAATTTTTTTTTAATATGAAAAAATAATTGAAAGAATATAAACTCTTGCAAGATTTTTATTGTGAAAAAAAAAAAATTATTAAGCAACAATATAAATATAGCTATTTAAGTATTATAAAATTTATAAGTGCATATATATTTTTGGAAAAACAGTACTTCATAGAGTAACTAATCTAGCTGCTATATCAGCTGCTCAAACCTGCATTACCCTTGACAAGGGTATTTTATTTGCAACATTTTATAATTAAATTGGCCTTCTATGAATGCAGCAGTCGAGGGTTTTAAGTGTGGCCACAAAATTGTTATTGGCTGCTTAGCCGGGGAGTGGGAGCTTACGAATTACGAGAGCAGTGGGCAGAGAGGCATATTCCCCCCAAAGCCAATTTGTCGTGTTGTTCGTTTGGCAAATGTCAGTCAGACAGACGCCTGCTGTTGGATTGTCACTCAACTCAATCCAATCATAATGTAAACACATACTCGCATATAGCTATGCACATCTATTAAATCCTAACCGGTTTAGAATAAAGCTGTGTATATGTGTGTATGTGTGTGTGTGTGTGTGTGTGTGTGTGTGAGGAATGTGCAACGCTTCGCTGCCGCAGCTGAGCACGTTACAAAAGTCCATGTGCTTGTGCTTGTGCTTGTGCTTGTGCTTGTGCTTGTGCTTGTGCTTGTGCTTGTGCTTGTGCTTGTGCATGTTTAATTCATATGCAACTGCCTTGTGCATTGCGCAGTCGCAACTGTCAACTGTCCGACACATTGACCAATAGTATCGTATATCCCCTCTCCTACTCGCCCCTCCCCATCTGGCGCGCTCTGCCTCTTAACATCATTGGCAAGATTTGTATGCTTAATTATGTTTTACAGCAATTAACATTTCATTTCATTTATTATTTTTTGTTGTACACTTTAACCTCGGGTCAAGGTTTCTTTTATCATGCTTGCCTCACAGAATAAGTGTTCGATTTACTTGTAATCTCTGTCTCCTGCTCCCCCCACCGCTCGAACCCACTTACTTTCGCTTGATTCGCGAGTTTGGCTTGTAACTTTCGCTTTTGCGTAATTCAATAGGGCCATAGGCCGAGGCCAATATGGTAGAATGATTGCGGCTTAACGTGAAAGTCCGAGCTGTAAGTAGACTGAACAGCTGTAGCTAATTTATCAATGATCTGTCTATGCCTAACTTGTGCATATAATTAGTTCATTTTAGCCTTACAAGTTTCGAATCAACAGCAGAATATGCATTATTAGTATGATTAAATTTGGATATGACATTTTGCTGCCTAGATTATTCCCGTATTCAAATTATAGAGTTTTATAGCATAGCTCCTATATCCTCAATTTATCTGTGTTTTGTTTACATAGATATGGCGTAGCTTTAATTCTATTCGCTTTATATACGAAAGAGCCAGGCTCGAGCTAATATTATTAAATTACTTTTTCTACTATCACTTTAATTATTAATCGTATTTTTTGCTCATTAAATACTTGCTTTGTTGCTCATATGCTGTACATTTGGTCAGTAAATTATGTATATAATATATTCCCAAAAACCTTCTCAGTTACTGTTAACAAAATAAAAATAAATTAAAAAACAAGTAATTTGTTTGCAACAGCAGCTGTTTCGCTTGCAATGTTGTTGACCCACAAAATGCAGCATGGATAAAAATCTTTGTAATTACGTGTAAAACAAACTGCGCAGATCAACAGCAGCAGCAGCAGCAGCCGCCAAAGAGATGCCAAGCGTGAAATTTGCAGCTGTTACAACCGGGATTTAAGGCCAGCTAGACATCAACAACATGAGGTTTAAGAGGTGCAAACATCTTGTGCAAACAACCTCCATTTGTAAAGTGCAAACCAAAAAGCAAATAGCCAAAAAGGTAATCAGCTGACGACCAGAGAAATAATTAGTCAAAATGAAGAGCAGCAGGCGGCACTTGAGAAGCAGCAAACAACAAAAAATACATAATCATAAAGACAGACAGACGGGCAGACAGACGCACATTAAGTCTACATTATGCATGCATTCGAGAGCTGAGACAAACCACTCAAGCACACAGACAGACAGACAGAGAGACAGACAGAGAGACAGACAGACAGACAGACAGACGGGCGGACACATAATCTCTATTCTTTCGAGAAGAGCGTCCCAAAGACAATCGAATCGAATATAAGAGAGATTTGTATATTAATTTGTTCTTTTTTGCTGCTGCCTATAAATGTATGTAGATAGGTAGACATTGTGCTATATGGAATAATGATATATAAGTTTATAGATATAGATAGAAAGATATGTAAATGTGAACAGATAGAAATATATACATATGTATGTGTAGACAGATGGAAGTAGAACAATAAAGGAGACATAAGAACACAGAAGATTGGCAAGTAAATAGATATATTTATACTATATAAAAATAGACGGATAAGCCAACTTTTAACATAAATTTATAATAGAAATAATAAAAAAAAATATTTTTACAACTTATAAAAATATTGATACAAATAGTAATCAAAAAATAAATTTCATGATCAATATTATTATTCAGATATTGTTAGAGGCAAAAGATAAATAGATAGAAATAATAAATTAGTAAACATTTAACAACAATAACTACTTATTTTAATAAACTAAATAATTTCAGTATTTAGCTGAATATTCTTTCTTAATATTATTGCATTCCATCCACCTATATTAGAGAATATATACATAGCTTTATCTTTACCGAATTCCATCTATATATTTCAAGTAGCGACTAATTGCAGTATATTACGTTGCTAACAGCAGTTAGCTATGAAGATACCTTTGTACATTTAGAACGGAATGTTTGGGCTGGTAACTGTCAACTTGCTGTTTACGTTAGGGGTGGGTAACGAACGAACCCTCGACAAGGTAGAGCTGACAACAGACACAGACAGAGACACAGACCAGGTATAAAAACACGCCAAACACGCCAGCAAAATCAAGATCAGCCACACAGGCAGGTAGCTAGGCCACAAATAAGGAGCGTATATTACAAAGGAGACAGAGGGAGAGAGAGAGAGTCAGAGTGAGGGAAAAGGAGATAGAAACAGAGACAAGGTAAGCAGGGTCGGTGCACCGGCGCAGAACGTGGTGACTGTGTGTGTGTGTGTTGGAAAAGCCGTTCAGTTTCAGTTTTATGAATTATACCAATTGACAATTTGAGGGCAGCATTCCAGAGCTGAATAAAATGAAATAAAAGTACAGTCATTCAAGAGGATGCTCACGCATGCGCACCCTGTTGCATACTGTTCTTACTCCTTGTTGGCCATTGTCGCACCTTTTTCTCGCTTACTGCTGTCCATCAATCAACAAATCCATACATCAATCAATCATACGCCACTCGGCATACCGAGCGATGAATATGAAAAGTCAGCGAATCGTGTGTGTAAGCAAATGTTTCGATTATGAGTTTCGAGTGCCTGACTCAACCTACAAAAATACAAATAATAAACTTCTCCCTCTGCTGATGCTGTTCCCTGTGAGAGAGCCAGGCCAACAAAAGATATATAGAGATTTCTGTCAAAGATTTCCATTTGCTTAGCTGTGAACTGATTGCTAATGGCTTTCAAAGAAAGTTCATTCCTAAATATATAACAAATAATATTAATCTATATAAATGTACGATAAAAATAAAACTATTTCATTAAAGCATACCTAACATTCTCCTAAGTTTCTTCCACACTACATACTAAACATATTTACCATGCATATGTAAAGTTCTCAGCAAGATATGTATAGAGATTCTGCAATTCTTCTAGCTAATTTTTTGTTACATATGCCAATAATGCCAGTTATGTACGCAGAGGGAGCTCTCTTTTATTGTCTGCTCAGATGGAACTGGGAGTTCTTTCAGCTGCTGTTGTTATAGGTAATACGAGCCCTGTGAGTCTATGTGTGTGGAATGTGCGGGAAGAGACTCGACCACAGTGCCTACAGAGCACGAGAGAGAAGGAGAAGAGGGTCTATCATATAGTGGGAACTGGAAATGAATTTCATGAATTGCATGCAGCAGTTTGCTATGCTGCTGGGCAGTCACTCGGATGGATGAGGGCGTTGTTTGTGCAATTGCGGTGTTTCGCTCCCGTCCCCCACTTCACTCCTCAAGTTGTTGTCGTTGTTTGCTTGGTCAACAACTTTCTCACACGCCAAAGACGAGGCAAATCGAGTCGAGTCGAGGCGAGTCGAGACGAGAGGAGATAGCGGAAGACACAAGCTGTCGTAGATCTTTTCAAATGCATGAAACCGCACACAAAATGCAAATAAAGTGGAACTTTATGTGTGCTACATACATACGTGTATATATGTATTTGGATTTGTACATTTATACATACACACATGTATATATAGATCGGGACTCGGACAATAGCTCATGGACATTCAGCTCAAAATCACGGTCAGGCGGTAGAAAAACAAAATATAAAGAAAAACAAGTTTCGCTGTTGGCGCATACGATTTGCGAAACGGGTTTCAAGCTTCCCAGTCAGAAGGGGCGGCATTGGGCGTGGCACTGAGCGCACTAAATCAACGCAAATGTCTAATACATTTGGCGCTCCTTTTTGCTTTTCCTTTTTTCATATTTTATGTTTGCATTTGTTTCTGAAACTGATATAGAAATCAAATTTATTCATTATTATGGAATATCGTATATTCAAATATTTTTCTGAATTATGCTGGACAAGGTTTATATTTAAATTATATTTATATTTAATTATTCTAAAACATTTCTTATGCAAGCTTTTTAATATATTTTCTATAATATTTTCATAAACAATTCTCTGAGGAAAAATAACATTCCATGATAAACCGTCTCAGATTTTCCCTCTTCCAGCAGAATTTCTACGTTTCATAAACAGAAATCGTTCGATTTTTTCTTCCCTTTTTTTCGTCCACTTATTATTTTTGATTTCGCACGAATCGAACGCAATTTGAAATTCTAATTTGTTTATAGAACAGCAAAAAGCAGAAGGCAACAGCTGCGCCGCAAAAAGCTCGCATTTCCAGCTAAGGCCAAAGCATAATAAACTATAATTTGCGCAAAAAACAATAAGCCGTCAGCGATGGAGATTCCAATTCTCAAATTCTGATACCGAAAACGATGCCAAAACGAAACCGAAAGTAAACAAAAGCAAGAAGAAACAGAAACCGCTGCATGCATATGCCCAAAAATAAACATTCTGTGAGACTCCAATTACGAGCATTGCAAAAGGGGTAAAATTAAAAATACAAATAAAATTCATCACAGAATTAATAAATAAATCTAGACTCGCATGCTAGCTTAATAGTTAAGGTTTAGAGCTAAGTGTCATAAACAAAAAGCAGTAATTGAGCTGAATTTTAAATTAACTAAATAAATAATAAAACAAATAAAAATATATTTAAAACAAAAAATTGTTAAAATTAATATACTAATATGAATGTAATAAAAAATAAAATAAATTATAAAACAAAGAGTGACAAGTTTTTATATTGGTTTATAATTTACAAAGCAAAGCTAGAAATGCGTCTTAACTATGGACGACTTTATTGGAATTCTTTAAATCAGTTACACTCATTGATATACATACATATATAATATATACATATGTGCGTGTGTGTGTGTCACACTTATTGCGGCACACTCAAAAGTGCGCCCCAATTTTATACTAAACACACACAAACACGTTTAACTAATATGCTTTTGATGTATTGTTTATCAATGGGCAAATATTTGATACCGAGCCTATGTCGTAATTAGATTAGCTGGCACCTGTAACTACACACACACACAGACGCACACGCACACACACTCGCACGTGTGCCAGTTTCTCTCTCTCTCTCTCTTTCGGTCTGCTTGGGCAGTTTTTGGTTGGGATCGCTCGGCCCACTTTTGTTGTTGTTTCACTTGTTTTGGTTTGTGTTTTGCTTTCGACTTTATTTAGTTTGACTTCTCATATTTGCTTTGCACATTTTCTTGGAATTATTTCGGTTTTATTTACCCACTTTTTTGTTGAGCATTCTTATCTGTTTGCTCTAAATGCAATTGCATTGTTTGTAATATTCAATGTTGTTATTGTTGTTATTAGTACTTTTGTACTTTTATGGGCCAATACATATTTTGCTTATCTTTGACGTTCTTTTTTTTTGGGACACGAACCACTCTTGTGTCGCATTTTTGATAAGGCTAAGATTACAGAGAAATGAGCACACAGTAGAGATATGAAATATATGATCAGACATATGAATGTATGGCAATCTATGTTCAATATGCAATAGATCACGTCTATAATTACACCTTTTGTCATTCTAAAATTGCAATGCAAAAGCTACACTTATTTTCAGCCAAATGAGTCATGCGCTGAGCCCCAGTCCAAAGTTCATTTTACACAACGGGCAATGGCCAAAAAGCAAAGCAAAGCAAATCGGCAAAAAAGACTAAATTCAAGGCGCCAAAGCGTGCATAGCTATAATTTAGCGTGAAAAAAAAAACATACAATATTTCAAGCAAGACAGCAAAACGAACTTTACTGCTAAACCGCCGAAAAAAGAGTGCAATAAATATGTATGCATGAACTGCTCTATTGTAGCCTATTTCAGGCTATTTATGCAGCACTGCAACACGCAACAACACAATGACTGAAAGTAGTAGTCAAAAGCCAATGCGCCATGCTGAAAAGGTAGTCTGCATAACACCCACCGCAACGTAGCGTGAAAAACGTAGTAGACTTGAGTAGCATGTAAAACCTACCGATACTAAACTGAACTTGTGTGTGTGTTTCTGTGTTGTGTGCTTATTTATAAACCTGTTGTCAAAGAAAATAGCAACAGCAACAAAAATGAGAAAAAATAACAACAACGAGTTGTTGTTTGCTGCTGTAAAGCTGCACTAAAAATTCCGATCTTCCAGTCGTTGTCGTCGCGCCGGCGCTCGGCTCCAATGGAGTGAGTTCTGTGCGCGCAACTCGCGAGCGAGCGCGGCGGCTGCGCTCAAATAATAAAAACAGGTATAACTGTTTGCATTTGTGTGTGTGAGGGCGAGCGTGTGCATGTGCGAGCGAGTATGAGTGTGAGTGGAGACTTTTAAGAGCTGGGAGCCAACTAACCAGCCAGCCAGCAACATCTTCAACGAAACAGCAGAGCAAAATGTACGACGTGATAACCGTACGAAACGTACGAAGGTGAAACAGCAAAAAAGTAAAGCAGCAAAACACAGTAAAGAAGGCGAAACAACAACATTGAATGTCGACGCACCCTTTTCTTATTGTTTTGTTGTTGTTGCTTCTTTAGATTTTGAAGCGCAAAACCACATCCGAATTAACATAGTCTCTTATACCTATGCAGATGGATGTAACAACAACGAATGCAAGTATGTGAGCAAAAGAGCGTAGAAAAGAATGTAGAGTATAGCGGGTGGCGTCCGACATTCTCCACAACTGAAAAAGCTAAATATGTAGGCAAAATGCCGACGCCGTTGGAATGCGTCGTTGTTTCAGTTTTTGTTGTTGTTGCTAAGCCGGACATGGCAATTGTTTGCTCTTGATAGGGGTACGCTAATAATAACCAATGCACTTAGCGCTCAATTGGCAATAATTAATAGCTGGAAATTAAAAAAAAAAAAGTACGACTTACCTTTTGTGACGTTTCGCCGCGTTATTTTAATCCAAATTAGAACACGTCCAGTTAATCCCAAGCTTAAATGAACACAATTTTAAACCAGTAACACTACAAAAATTAGCAACAAATATATTGCCACGCTTAATTAAATTAACGCAGCAATCAAATCATTTTTAACTTTGCTGCTGCACATTTTGACGCACAGATCAGACGCAGATCGAAGGCCAAGCCAAAGAATGGCTATAAAAGCACTTAAATGCAATTTAAAAAAAACTAAATCACTTCGATTTTCACTATTTCACTATTTTTTCGATTTCGTACAATTTACGCATACACTTTACACTTGTTGCGTTGATCGTGGTGCAATTTTTTGCTTTTCTTGGAAATTCAACGAATTTATCAAACGAACGAACAATGCGCGAAACACGCGCGTAATACGTTTGAAAGCGACGACGTCTGAATTGGAACTCAACGCGAACAACAAAGCGAAACGAAATCCTAGCGGTGCGAATCAAAACACAAAGCAAAACGAATAGTTATCGATACTTATAAAGCGCACAACTGTTGCGTGCCGTTCAGATAGGTTTTTAATCTATAAATGTATGGTCAATGTCTACTTATTTTTAAATTTGCAAAACAAAAATATTATCTTATATTGTCTCTGTAATGAAAAATTCAATAATTTGTATTAAATAAATGAAGTTAATTACGTTACGTTAACGTAAGTGAACGATACTCATCGATATACTTGCAGTAAAAGCAATCCACGATATTCGATACCTCAAAAACCTATCAACGCTTTAATAAAACACTGAAAATATAAACTTTATTCAATAATAAATTAATAGAGAATTATATGAAATAATTAGGGAATATTAGAATAAATGTGTTGGATAAACATTGCAGTACTACAAAGATGAAAGTTTGATATTCTACAGAAGCCAGTGATTAAACAACAATAAACAAATTATGCTTTAAAATGATTGAAATTAAAGCAAAATTGGTGCGTGCGGATTCAGCAATATATGCAACAGGCGAGTGCGTGGAATGTTTGATTGAATTCACGCACAAACTATTTAACGAGGAGGAGCAACGCAATGCCAAAGCATCTGCGTAAGCAAATAAATAATACATAATTAAACGAAATTATATTTAAATATATTTATAGTGCAGAGAATCTGGCGTGGGCCTCGGTGCAGCTTCATTGCTATCGAAAGACCAGCTACAGCACACAGTCGGCCGACAAGACAGCCGAGCTTGCCGAGCTCATAGGGCGCACGGCCTTGGATGCAGTTACTCAAACGCCGGGCGAGGTGATTGTGGCAACCAAGCCGAAGATTCTCTTCTGCGACCTGAAGCTACAGCCAGGCGAGACAAAGATGTGTGCGTGACCGTCAAGTTGGCCCAACAAAGTGTCGTCATTTAAGACTTCATTTCATTTGCAGATTTCTTCAATGAGTTCGTGCCACGGGATGGGCCGCCCACCTATCGTGGTCACGACATTCGCTATTTCTACAAGATCACAATTGCAACACAGCGCGTCAAGTCCAAGGTGCAGACGCTCACCGTGCCCATACGTGTACTGCCCATTCCATTGATAGCGCGACCGGACGAGCTGCCCGTTACAGTGGAGACCAACGAGGAGCTTACGCCCACGAATCCCTTTCTGGAGAAGCGCGAAATAAGCGAACTGGAAATATCGTGGCATCACTTGAAAGTATAGAATGTTTGGTATTCCAGCTATTATAGCTAATCCCAAGTAACCCCTTCTCATCTTTAATCTCTCATAGAATGTGACGGCTCGACGTGCTCCAAAGTTTTATCGGATATCGAATAAACGCGGATTCGTTGGTCGCTTCTGTCTTTTCAAGCCCGCCTATAAGCTGGGCGAGGATATTGTGGGCAGCCTGGACTTCGACAGCTGTCAGGTGCGTTGTGTCCAGTTCTCGGTAAAGCTGCAGCAACAGGAGCTGCCACTGAGACCACAACCGGAGCAGGTGCAGTCGAATGCTGGCGATGACGTTGCCTCGCTAAGCTCCTTTGACATGGCAAGCATTGCCAGTGGCATAGCCGTGGATAATCTACACAAGTCGGAGACATCGGGTAGTGCACGCAATAAGGATGAGCCCAAGCCCATGGGCAAGCTAACCACCATATCCACATCCCATCAGGTTGATCTGCAGCTAACTCTCTCTGTATCTTAGCCTAATCCCCTCATGTTAATTTCTTGCAGGTCTGTTATGCAACGCTGCAGACGCAGGTGGTTGTACCCATTCCACTACATGTTACGCCCACATTTCGTACAGATCTGGTGGACGTCAAGTGGCGTCTCCATTTCGAGTTCGTAACCAGCACTATGATGGACTTTGGCATTCCGAATCCTCAGGCAGGTGAGCTAAAAGCGCCAGCTGAACTGCCTGTTGAGACAATGGTGTGGAATTTGCCTGTAACCATATATGCAGCAAATCCACTGCAGATATATGCGCCAAATCAAACGTATAATCTCCTGATAAAATAGTAATACATAAATTTGTTGCAATAAATTGTTTTAAAATTTTAATAAAATTGCGCGCGCAATTTGTTTTGAATTAAAATTATGTGGCAACACTATTTCAGTTTCTTAACAGCTATTCTTGCTGTTAATAACAGTAGAGTAATTGTATGTTAATTTTCAGCTTTCTTTGAAATTTGGGGCAAACGATGCGTAATTTATTATTCAAACAAATAATATTCTCGTAATTAGTCAATACTTCTAAAAGAGGCAAATCAAGTTACGCGCATTCTAATTGAAATGAATAAAAACGATGAGGCAGCACTCTATAGTTAACATAATATGACAATTAAATGCGTATGCTGTTATAAGCAGTATAACAAATTTTAATGTTATACTCTCTGTTAATTTGGTACTAAAAACAGTGTTGTTAAGCTTCAAACGTACATAAAACAATTTTTTAATAAAAACGAAGTTCATTTATATTAAAAAAAACACACACACAAATTTGAGTATAATCACAAAGAAATATGTATCAGGAATATCTAAATCAATTAAATTCGTCGCTCTTTCCCATGAGCTCTGACGAGCTGAAGGAGCTTCTCAACAATGATGACAAACTGGACGAAAAAGTCGATGAAGTGCTTGAATCGCTAAGGACACAAAAGGTTCGCTTCTGCGAGGAGAATCGCAGTAGCGCCGAAAAGAACATCGAAAAGGAGCCAAAGATCATCGAGCTGCGCGGCAAGCTGGCCGAGCTCACCGAGGAAGGACGCACCAGATGCGACGCCGTGCAGGAGCTGCTCACACAGATCAAGGAGAAAAGCAACGGTGTTACCCCGGAGACAGCGCTGGCGCTGCTGCAGACAGCGGCGTCCGAGAGCGAAGAGAAAACGGAAGAGTTTGTCAAGAAATTCACCAGCAATGAGCTGAATGTCGATACCTTTCTGGAAGAGTTTCTCCAGAGTCGTCGCACCATGCACTTGCGCAAGCTGAAGGCCGAGAAGATGCAGGAGCTCATCCGCAAACAGGCACAGCGCCACAGCACGGGCGGAGCAGGCGTCGGTGTGCCTGCCTATGCCAATGTGCCGGGCCAGCCAAGCGGAATCAGTAACTTCTATCCGCCCCCACAAATGGGCGTGCCATACCCCATAATGGGACCAATGATGCCCATGCCGCCGCCATCGAGACCCTACTGAGCCAGAGCGAGGATTTAGTTTTTAATTCAGTGAAAAAATATAACGTATGCAATTCGAAGATGCTGCCATCACAATCGCGGATGAGTCATCCGAGTGCTTTGTTTACATATTACGTGTTAAATTTATACATTATTAAATAGAGAGCGAGGAAAGAAGCTTAGCTAAGTTTTAATAAAGCGATAACCTCTTCGAGTTAAAAATCCTTCATGGTTTCTTTTTTATTGTTTCAAGTGGTTTCAAATTGTTTCAAATATTACATCTTTAAGTACATTCAGCTGATTCACACTTTGTTTAAACTAAACGACTATGATATATTAAAATTAATGTATAAATTAGGTGAACCGAATAAATTACAAATTAATTAATTTAAAACTTTTGAGTGCGTGTGTTAAACAGAACAGAAAATTAATTAAATCTGACAATAGTTTATAAAGCGAGAAAATTACTATTTTCAATTTCTAATTTCAATCTTACTTTTAAATGAAGCCAAGGGCTAGGAGGCATGTGGATTAGAGGCTTAGTATAGAATAATGGAAAGGATTGGTAGGAAGGATTGTGCACATGCTTAATATATAAATATATAAATATTTATATATATATGATTGCTTTGCATTTTTGTTTGCTGTTATTTGTAGTTTTCCCTCTTTAATTTACTGTTAGTCTTTTGAATTCCAACGCGCTTCGTTCATATATGCATATATCATATATACACATATACATATGCAAAATGTTATATATAAAATATGTTGAACATTATCTCTCGGCCGGTTTAACACTTTAAAAGGTTTCTTATTAAAACTATCCGTGTGTGGTTACTGTTGTTGTTGGTGTTATCAAAAAATAGTTGTATATATATAAATAGATGCCTAGAATCGATGGAAATTGTGTGTGGGATGTAACGCCATCATGATGAACCGAATTCCCTCATCCATTTTTCGTACTTGTCCAGATCCGCGCGGGACACGCTCTTGTTGCAGCGGCTGATGGCTTCGTTGAAGTCCTTATTGGACACGGGCAGATCCACCTCCTCGGTGGCTAGCTGCCTTATTTGTTCTGGCGTTAGGCCCGCAATCTTGCGTCGCATCGACATCATGCTGGCCTCCCTAAAACGAATGAAATTTCCATTAAATTTTAAATACACTTGAAAAGATAAGATTCAACACGCACCTGCACACATTGGTGATGTCAGCGCCGGAGTAGCCTTCTAGCTGATTGGCCACATAGTTCAGATCGACGGTGTCGTCCACCTTCACTTCGCGCAAATTGATCTTGAGCAGAGCCTCGCGTCCCTCGTCCGTGGGCAGTGGTATATAGATGCGTTTCTCCAGACGCCTGCGCAAGGCCTCATCGATGTCCCATGGAAAGTTGGTGGCTGCCAGCACCATTACAACTTTGGCCTGCTCCTCTCCGCCGCCAACGCCATCCATTTGCACCAGCAGCTCCGATTTGACGCGTCGCGATGCCTCGTGCTCAGACTCGGAGCCACGTCGCGAGCACAGCGAATCGATCTCATCAATGAAAATTGTGCTCGGCGCATAGAAGCGCGCCATCTCGAAGAGCAGACGCACCATCTTCTCTGATTCACCACGATATTTGGATGTGAGCGTGGCGGAGCTGACATTGAAGAATGTGGTGCCACATTCAGTGGCCACCGCCTTGGCCAGCATTGTTTTGCCTGTGCCCGGCGGGCCAACCATTAGAACGCCCTTCCACGGACGACGTATGCCCTGGAAAACACATTGAAAACAATTAATAAGCACAGTGTACAGTGGTATAAAAAGAAGTTTGTAGCTACAAAATAAGTGAAAATCTCATTAAATTTGATAAATGCTGACTGCCTTAACTTATCAGACAATATTCTAAATACACATATCAGGAACATTAAAAGCTTGTTTTTGAACAAAAAGAAATGCTCTATATGAGAGTGACACACTACGCGATACCCTGCGGGATCTCTATATGCTTCTGTCACATACATGCATAACAGATAAGCATTCAAAATTTATATAATATTATCTTGCTATAAACACAATTTACTTAGTCTATTGCACATTTACATTTAGCCTTTGGCTCTTCTATCTTTTACGAACATTTCTACGAAGGTGACTACCCTTTGTTTACACACTTTTAATAATTGCAGGGCATAGCGTAAGTATAACAGCTGATGATTCAGCCTACACGCAGGTGACCTGATGACGCACCTTGAAGTAGTCAGGCATCAGCATGGGCAGCACAACGGCCTCCTCCAGCAAGCGCTTGGCATCGTGCAGATCGGCTATATCGCTCCACCGCACCTTCGGATCTTTTTGCAATATATCACGCTCTGTAGGTGATAAAATTATTATTTATTTGAAGTGGACATGAATGTATGTTATATGTTATAGATGCAAACTCACCCAATATGTCCACCAGCTCCGCTTCGATGTGATTGTTAGGCTGAAACTTACGCTCCTCCTCTGCCGCCTGCTGTTCGCTCCCATCGCCATCCGCTGTGGAGCCATTGCTGACAGCCGCTGTCGGATCATCATCTTTGCCATCATTGTTATTATTATTATTGTTGTTGTTGCTAATGCTGTTTGAGGTGGACAATTTACGTCCGGCCACGCGCCCATTTGCGCCGCCTCGCGCACTGCTCGACGTGGAGGCTGATCCTCGACTGTTGCGCGCTGGACCGTTGCGAGCAGTGCTCTGTGGGATGGTGCTGGGTCGGCCGCTGTTCGGTGCGCCGCCTGTTGTTCGACGGCTATTTGTGGTGGGGGCACGCCGACCCACCTGCTGCACAGGCGGAGGTGGCTTCGGTGGACCCCAAACATCTGGATCTTTCGGAGGTGGCGTCCATATATCCGGATCGGGTTTAAACCAGGCAGTAGGATCATTGTTTACATTGCTGTCGTCACTCAACTGTGATCGCAGCTTATGGGCAAACTTCGTGTTTTGCAAATCCAACGAAATGTTCTGCAGTGTGCGTTGTATGGCCTTAACTTTAGCATGCTCCTGACTGATTTGCTGATTGATCTGCAGAGCAAGCACATTATATTATATATGATGCATATAAAATAGCCAAGCAGCGAACACTCTTACCATGCTCCACTTGCCCTTGCGCATGGGATCCACTGTGCTCTTCAGCAGGCGTGCCAGCATGCCCTACAATTAAAAATAGCTTTTAATCGTAATACATAATGCGTAACACTTTCGTACACCCAGGCAGAACACACAATTATGATACGTTCCTAATCAGCATAAACAGCTGTCCGTTGGTTCTCAACCTTTAAGCTATATTGATGAACCTTAACATATGTTGGTTCGCCTCTCTATGGTAAATATGTGGTATATATAAGTACAGCTGTTGTATAACGAAATATGAGTGGTATTTTGAGATATTCTGGCCAAAGTCTTGAGCATATAATCTACCGATCACAAATTTAACTGTTTGACTGTATTTAATCATCTGATAGCCTAAAATCAACTATATATGTATCTCTCTCATAGAGTCAATCGATCAGAATTTCTTTTAATATATAATTCTCTTAGGCAATACCTATAACATATCATAGTTAAAGCTTCTGCATATCATCTTATACAGGAAGAATTATACATAGTCTTCTACTTGGTATTTGTTGTTCTGGCTATGTTGTGTTCTGTCTTACCTGTAATCCCTCGTAGTATATGCAGGCCGAGTCGTAGTTGCCTGTCAGGGCCATGTCTCTGGCTAATTTGGCATTCTCGCATATTTCTTCAATTGTAGTTTTGGCCATTACGGTCATTCCTACGCAAGTGGTTGTCTTTTGCTTGCCACCTCGCAGTAACTGTTCAAAAAATAAATAAATAAAAATAAAAATCAGAACAGGTTGTTGTCGTTGTAACCAAAAACGAAACAAAGATTAGTCCCAATTAAAGTCATGAGCATTGTTGTTGTTGCAGCTACTTAAGTGCGTAAGCTTCGCGCTCTCTCTTTGCTTTGACTGTCGTTGTATTTGCTCTCAGACAATAGAACGGAAGCAACCCAGCGGCTTTGTCACTCACACAAACACACACACAAGCAACACATAAGCGGAGGCAATCGAACACGCACACACACACTTGCAGGTAAAAATGGAAAGTAAGTATTGGGCTCTCAAAATAACCGAAAATAATAAAAGAAGATAGCAATGGCAACGACCGAAGACAACTACAAAGTGTACTAGCACTCACACACACAAATGTACATATGTATATATGTATGTATTCACGCACTGGCGACAAGTGCTGCGCTAATTATAAGCACAATTGTTCGACCCGTTGCCACTGTTCCTGCAGTTGCTGTTGCTGTTTGTCACCAAATTTAAACCATGAACGTGCAACTGCGCTGCGCTCCCATTTCCGAGTTGTTAGCCCAAAAACTGAATCGCAATCCGTTTGGCGAAATGTTATAAAAAAATTATGAACCTTGCTGTTGACAAATAAGGCGCTTGACCTTGTTGAGTCGTCGTCGTTGAGGCTTTTGAATAATTCTTTCAAGTCAGCGACGTTAAAACTTTGCAAAAAAAAAAAACAAAAAAAAAACTAATACACGCGCGCACTCTCATACAAACACACACACATATAGACAAGAATGAGCAAAGAAAAAACAGAGCTCAAATTTCCGCGGCGTTTAAGTTTCGTCAAACACACAAACATACACACATACGCACGCACTCACACATAAATTTATATGCAAATGAACAGACGTTTGCTGCTGCAGTCTTAAATGCACATAAAATACAAATTTTATATAGAATTACGTTAATTAGTCACTTGTAATTCTGTATGCATTTTCACTTGCATTTTTAAAGAATTTAAATCTTGTATGCGCTACGTGGGGGCGTAAGCGTAGACAAACTCGTACAGTTTTTATTCAATGTTCTCGCTAGCCAGATTACTTACGGTTATGGACATTAGTACACTGGCTTTGTTACACGGCGTTACGAACTTAAACTGATTGAAAAAACGTATTTGTTTAAAGTTAAAGGCAATGCATTAGCTAAAATAAACGGGTGCTGCGACTTCTGCGGCAATTGTTGTTGCTTAATACTAACGCAATGACAGTGATGGCTTTAAATATCGAATGATCGCCGATATTCCGATATTTATTCAGATATCGTATCTCTCAATTAAAACACAACAGTTTATAGGTGGTATATTAAAATATAATATCTTTATAAAATACATTGAAATAATTAAATTATTAATTCATATATATTTCAATGCTTTCGTTGGTTTTTTTTTTTATTTATTTTTTTATCGTACCAGTTTATTTAACGCTGTGGCATCTTTATGACCAAGTGTAGTTGTTCAACGCATTTAATTATTTATACATATTAATTTCTGGCTTTTGATACATAAACATATAACTGCTTAAAAATAATCCTTAAAAAATATCAAATTAACTATAAGAAATTTGCTCGTTTTTACCTTTCAAACCAACAGCCAGTATCGATGATTGTTGGAATAGATCGATATCTACAACGTGCAACTAGTTCCACTTCTAATACAAATGTGGACAAGGCACGAATCGATTGCTTGACGGCGATTTGTTTCATGTGTACATTATCATTTATATTAATTAACTAAAGAGAGTAATTAAAGAGAAAGAGTTGTTTATGAAAACTTACAGAATCAGCAAGACAGGTATTCAACAAACTCCGTATGTCATACATCCCTACATATGTATGAGCTACAGTCTGACCGTATCTGAGCCTCCTATAGATAACAAAAGAGGCAAGCATACAATTTAGTCTTGTATTATTTTCGGCTTAAGACTGCTTAAGAGAGGTATTTGTTGGTTAAATTTAGCGCTTACGTTAGCGCCGGTTAAAGCATGACAACGCCCACGCGTGCAACACTAGAGAAGGCTCTAAAAAGCGATGCTAAACTGCAAGCAGCAGCAATACAAATTGCAAATGGTAAGCGCACTTCGCAAATCAGCTGTCGGTCATTCAATTCAGTGTTTCTTTGTAACAGAATTAGCCAGCGGCATTTACACCATAGCCGAGCTGGCCGAGGATCTGGGCTTTGCGTTAACCTCAACGGACACCGAGGAACGCGTCGGCGGCACAAATCTGTTGTCCACTGTGCTCAATGCTCTGCCCGACGATGTTCTGACCTCCAAGCAGCTGGAATTCCTAACGACCTTCTACACGGATCGTCTGCGCGACCATCACAATGTCATGCCTGCCATAATTATGGGACTAAATGCGATGGTGCACATGAAGCACATGCCAGCTGAGAGTGTGCCGCTACTGTTGCAATCGTTCTTCCAATATACAACTTGCCAGTCGCAGACGCGCGGCGATCGCACCAAAATATTCAACATGTTTAAGTACCTGACAGCGCATTACCAGTCAGGTGAGATTTTTAAAAATTATATATGACCTGTGGCCTGAAGTAATTGATTTGTTTTCTCTTCCTCAGAACTAATTAAAATGTCTGGCGACTTCTTGTTTGGTCTGATCAATTCGATTGATGGAGAACGCGATCCTCGCAATCTGGATATCATATTTAGTTTTATGCCCGATTTTATATCACAATATCCACTACTGCATTTAGCTGAGGAGATGTTTGAAATCTTTGCCTGCTATTTTCCGATCGACTTCAACCCTAGCAAAGACGATCCCGAGGCCATAACACGCGATGCTCTCGCCGAGAAGTTGACCAACTGCTTGGTAGCCAGCGAAGAGTTTGCCGAATGGACCGTCTCGCTGGCCATAGAGAAGCTGGAGAGCGAGCTAGTTGTGGCCAAATTGGATTCCATTGAGCTGCTGGTAAGCAAATGGAGCCTTCTGATAATTATATACGTGACTTAATAATTTGCCTTTGTGACAGCATCAAGCGGCGCTCAAGTTTGCACCAACTGCACTGGAACCTTATTTCATGCAAATCTGGCAGGCGTTGAAGGCGGAAACTTTTCCTGGCTCTGACAATGGTGATGTGCTGAGATGCGCACTCAAAGCTCTCGCCGAGCTGCTAAAGAGCGCCGCCAATGTGCCGAGCATCAGCCACAACTATCAGAGCAATGTGCTGGGCGTGGTGTTGCCTCATTTGAGCGATGTCCATCATCGCCTCTTCCATCCAGCCACTGCAATCGCCTTGATGTGCGTCTCAGGCGATGCGCCCTTTGCTGGCGATAAAATTTTGAATACTTTTCTGCTTAAGCTGCAGACAATTGAGCTAAGTCAGACGACCAGCGAGGAGCGGATCAAATTTTATCACATTATCAGTCAGATTTATAAGCTGGCTACCCTGCGGGACTCATTGACAAAGCTGGACAAGTCCATACTCTTGCCGTTGCAGGACGATGTCATCCGGGCGCTGCGTCTGTGCGAACGCGAAGATTTCGATGCCAAGCAGGAGAACTTGGAGCTGCAGTCAGCTGCTTTGTCAGTGCTCTGCGAATGTATTCCCGTGCTGAGCGAGGCACAGCGTGCGCTGGTCTACAAGGCACTCGTTCAGTTAATTAGCCATCCACAAATCGATCTGGACTTTAAGACGTTGACTGTCAACTTGGGCGCCCTGTATCCCGTGGAGCTGCAGTCGTCCTTTATTGATATTTGCATTCGCAACTTTGACATATTCTCAGAGTTCATTAAACGCAAAATCTATGCAAATCTGCTACCATTGCTGCCTCAGATCGCGTTTACGCAGCGCATTCTCGATCTGGTCATGAGAGAAGTATTCGGGACTAATGTAACGGAACCGGGACGTCTTTTGGCTTTGGAAGCGCTCTCTGCGTTGCTCAGCCAAGAGGACCAACACTTCATTGTGGAGCTGCAACTGCAGTCAAATCTCATACATAAGCTCATTGAAGTGGCGCGAAATACGCCCGCTTTGCCGCTGGCATCGTTGGAGCTGATTGCTGCCGCACTGAGTCGCATCATGCAGCAGCTGCCGCTCTCCGAGCAGAGTGCGATTGTCAGCGAGTATCTGCCGACTCTGGACCTGCAGCAGGCGGCACATCTGTACGTGGCCAAGGGTCTGTTGGGCTATTTGCACAAGGATATTTCTCTAGATGATCATTTCGAGCGTTTACTGGACGATCTCACCAAGCTGTCGCTGAGCTCAGATAACGAACAACTACGTGCTATTGCGCATCACTTGCTCTGCAGCCTGGTCAACAAAATGGACAACACTAAAGAGAATCGCGACCAAGTGAAACGCATTATACACCAGCTCAAAGAAGCCATCAAATCGGGCGACGAGCGAGCCGTTCACTTGCTGGCGTGGCTGGCCAAGGGTCTAGTGATAGCCGGATTCGAGGAGGCAGCCGAAATTGTAACCGATGTGAGTGTAGATGCGATTGTATTGACTTCGAGTCAATTTATTTATATTAAAATTTTATTTTTCTTACCAGCTAACGGATCTGCTGGAGCATCCTTCGTTGAGCAACGCCGCTGCCTTGGCCTTTGACGTTATTGCAACCGAGTTTCCCGAATTGGATTTGCCAGTTGTCAAATTCTTGTACAAGCAAAAGTTCTTCCACACCATCATGAACAAACTGGGCGGCAAGCTCGCCAACTACTGCGAACACCACATGAAGGCGTTCATCTATGTGCTAAAGGCTACGCCGCACTCGGTGATTAAGCTAAACATTAAGCAGCTGGGGCCGCTGCTCTTCAAGACCTTGGACTCTCAAAGTGATGGCCAATTCCTTTGCATAGCGCTGAGCATATGCAGCAACTTTGTGAAGCATCAAGATGCATATTTCCAGGCTCATCTCGGCCACATAATACCCAGCTGCCTGGAGCTGTCCAAGCAGAAGACGCAGCCAAACATGGTTAGTCAATTGATATGTTCCATAATATTTCAGTTGTTAATTTATTCTTTTCTTCATATTGCAGCAAGTGCGTATTGAAGCACTGCAGCTGCTCTATGACATTACCAAGTATCCAACCTATGTGCTACTGCCCCATAAGGTAGACGTGACTCTGGCTCTGGCTGCTGCCCTGGACGACGCCAAACGCCTGGTGCGAAATGCAGCTGTCAAGGCACGCAACGCTTGGTATTTGGTGGGCGCGCCCAGCGGGGATTAGCGACACGATGATAAGCAAATTGTTCTTGTTAGCATTTTGATTCAATTGACAACGAAACTAAAACACGCACAATTGTTAAATATTATGACTAGCTTTATTATTTATTGTTACTGTTTAGTAGGGGTGTTCGCATTGTGAGCGCGCCATTAGCGCACACTTCTGAGCGCGCTGCACAACGTCGGGGCAACGACGCTTTCGCATGAAGCGACAATCCTGAAAGAAGCCCTCATTGCGCGGAAATCCGTGCGTAAAGTCCTGAAAGGTGAGCAGACCCCAGCCCCAGATCTTGCCGCCACGAAACTCGCCCTCGTACTTCATGCCATCCGCGCGCCAAAATATGCCGTTGCCATGAAACCAGCCCTGATGGAACTCCCCTTCGTATCTGTGCCATGAAATTGATGCAATTGTAGTATGGCAGAAGTTAATCCCTATCAATACTCACTTGGCTCCGTCGGGAAACCAAAGACAGCCCAGACCCTGGCTGAGGCCTTCCTGAAATTGTCCGTCGTAGCGCGTGCCGTCGGCGAACTGTAGATGACCTATGCCATGCTTCTGCCCGCGTTGATTCCACTCGCCAATGTAACGACTGGCGTCCTCGTAGCGCCAGCCCCCCACCTTGACAGGCCCTCCACTGCTCTGGTTCTGACCCTGTTGATGGTAGTGCTGTGCTGCTGCGTTTGGCTCTCGATGCGTGCTGTGGTTACGCCCACGCTGCTCACTGCAAGGAGTTGCGCCATAAGCCTGATGAATGCACCAATTTTCAACCTTAGTCCACTTACTGTCATCATCATAGTCGTCCATGGCCATTGCTGTGCCGCTGCACTCGATGCGTTGCTGCCAACTACTGAGCTTGCACTAAGCCTGGCGCCTTCACAAATGTGGCGAGCATTCTGTGGCTTCGCTGCAGCGGCCCCGGTCCAAATCTAATTAGCATATTGAGCCACAGCACAGTGGTCAAAGTGTGAGAAAACGGCGTGAGGCATGTCAAAGTGCTAGACTGGAACATAAATGGAATATATTTGCTAGGTTCCTTAGCTTCAGTCTGAATTTAGTATTCTTCTTCTTCTTTATATAGTTTGATCTAGATTATATTAATATGACATATGAGCTTGCAAAATAAGGCTTAACAAATGTCATATCACTAACCATACAATGGTTAGTGGTCATATTCAATCAAATTTAAGTATGTATACATTTTTTAATTAGAAAAGAAATGAATAATTTTGTTTCGGGAAATATATTTACTTAGGTTTTTCTATTATATTGCATATTTCCAGTTCTATTAGTACATGTTTCATTTAAAAGCTTAAATTTCGAAATGGATTTATTTGTCAATAAAGATTAAAGATTAAATTATTACGACAAATGCATAAAATAGAGTGAAGCTTTTCAGTTGGGAATAAAGACTTATTTTTCGCAAACTAAATTCGATTGGAAATAACCATAGCCATAACTCCATACCATACTCTACTGAAGAGCAATTCTTCATTTGTATTTTTATGTCCAGTCACACATTCCAGCCAACTCTTGCGATATCAGTGCTTATTTGACAAGAGTTTTTATGGCAAATATATGTATACTGCAAATAGATCTCGAGTTATGCCTAGAAAGCTATATACCGTACATTCAATTACAGACAATTAAGGAAATTTATGAAGGTTTTGAGAAAATAGTAAAAATATAAATAAATTGTAAAGTAAATTAGAGTACTTATAAGGCTGACAAGGATACATGTTTTTAGTTTTAAGTCTTCCCCTTTTTATTAAGTGTTTGAATTTAATTGAATAGATAGGGCACGGTCAGGAATATATAGAATATATATAATACATATGCTATATATTTTCTGCTGGATTTTCACAAACTGAACTTAATAAAGACCAAATATGTTCTTCATTAACATTTTTTTAACAGGGCAAACAAAGATAATTCGCGCTTTATTATATATAATATAATAATAATATAATATATAATATTTACTTACATATTTATTTTTCAAGATTATAAAGAGACAAGCATCTTATTTATATAGAAATTTATCCATGGCCATCGTAGTCTTTTCAATTTCTTAATCGTAGCAGTTCCAGCTCAAAGCGGATTTGCCTGGCATTTTCCTGCTTTTGAATTTGCCGCATTTCGCGCTTAACCTGGGCCAACTGTTGTTGGCTGGCGTTGCCAAGGCTACAGTGGACGGGCAATTGCTGAGCATTAGGCGTAGCCATGGCTATCTCTGGCCGAGCCACAACAAATCCCAGCTAGAAGAACTCACAAAATGCTGCATCAGGGCATCATCTTACGTGAGGGACATGTCACGCGCACCATCTACAGCCTGGTGAGTCTTTAATGTAAGCCAAAAAGATGCGCCTCATCCAACTGTCTTCGGTTAGATCAAGGATAAACGCTATGAGGATGTGATCGAATGCATTGCGAATTGCGGCGAAGCGGCCAACACTCGGGCAGGACTCTCCACGCTGGGCCATTGCTACTATCATGCGCAGAAGTATGAGGAGGCGGCCAGCTGCTATGAGCAGCTCTGCCAACTGGTGCCCAAGGAGGCGAAATACAGGTGAGCTGCGATAAATGCTCATTTAGAAATATCTTCTGGACAATTTCTGCCTAGATTCTACTACGCCCAGTCGCTCTACCAGGCGGGCATCTTCGCGGACGCTTTGCGTGTGCTGAAGCAGATCGGTGACAAGGAGTTGGAGCTGCGCGAGCAATGCCTGCAGCTGCAGAGCGCCATACTCTACTCTAGCGAGGATTATGCCGGCGCTCAGAGTCTGCTCAATCAGCGCGCTGGCGGTACAGCCGAAACGCTCAACGACGAGGGCTGCCTGCTCTATCAGGCGGACCAACATGAGGCGGCGGTGCAGCGTTTCCAATCTGCCCTCCAGGTGGGCGGCTTTAATCCCCTGGTGGCCTACAACGTGGCTCTTGCGCACTTTCAACGCAAACAACGCGCCCAGGCGCTGGACTACACGTCGGAGATTGTGGAGCGCGGCATGCGGAATCATCCGGAGCTGGGCATTGGCGCCCAGGTGGACACCGATGGCAGTGCACGCAGTGTGGGCAATCCAATTACCATGGCCATGTCGGGCATTACACAGGCACTCAATCTGAAAGCCGCCTTGGAGTATCAGGATGGCAATGTGGAGGCGGCACGAGAGGCGCTGCTCGATCTGCCGCCTCGCGCAGAGAGCGAACTTGATCCGGTTACGCTGCACAACATGGCTCTGACCGATGCGCAAGGACCCGTTGCGGGTCTACGCAAATTGGCCTTCCTGCTGCAGCTGGGCGCGCCTGCCTGTCCGAAGGAGACCTTTGCCAACATCTTGTTGACTTGCTGCAAGCACGAGCTTTACGACACCGCCGCCGACATTCTGGCCGAGCACGCGGACATGACCTACAAGTACCTATCGCCATATCTGTACGAGCTGCTGGATGCGCTGATCACAGCCCAGACGAGCGGCGAGCTGGCCGAGAAGAAGCTGGGCACACTCGCATCCAGCTTGTCGGGCAAGCTGCGAAGCCTGGCCGCCCGGGTGCAGGAGGTCAGAGCCACCAGTGAGCAGCAGGCGCTGCGCGATGCACTCAAGGATTACGAGCAGGCGCTGGAACTGTAAGTGGCTCAATACGATGCTTGACTCTTTACTATTGATATAATCTCCTTTCTCCATAGTTATTTGCCTGTGGTCATGGCTCGTGCCTGGATCTCTTGGCGCGTAGACGATTTCCTAGGCGCAGAGCGAGAGTTTCGCTCCAGCGCAGAGTTCTGCTCGGAAAATGCAATCTGCTCGGTTTGGCGCTTGAATGCTGGCCACGTGCTGTTCATGCAGGACAAATACAAGGAGGCGGCTGCCTTCTACGAGCCTATTGTGCGCCAGCACGCAGATGATGTAAATCCTCTTTCCCTCTCTCATTCAATCAACAGCTTCGCTCACCTCTCGCACACTTTTTGCAGATTATGTCCGTCTCAGCTGCGGTGCTGGCCAATCTCTGTGTGTCCTACATCATGACCTTCCAGAATGAGGAGGCAGAGGAGTTGATGCGCAAGGTGGAGAACGCTGAGGAGCTGAAGGGCAACCAGGGCAAGCAGTATCATCACCTGTGCATTGTCAATCTGGTCGTGGGCACTTTGTACTGCGCCAAGTCCAACTACGAGTTTGGCCTCTCACGCATCGCTCACGCCTTGGAGGGTGGCTCGGGCGCACGTCTCTACGCGGACACCTGGCTGCATGTGAAGCGCTGCATACTCGGCCTGCTGACCGGCATGGCCAAGCAGAACAGCATCCTACCCTATTCAGCCGTACAAGAGGTGCTTAACTTTCTGAAGTCCTGCGAGGCTTACGGCTTGTTTACGCCCGCTAATATTTACACGGCCACGGAGCAGGCACCCAGCGAGCCGCTGACCATTGGATTAGAGGCTCGAAAGCTAAGACTCCTGCTGATCAAGCTGAGCGAGTACGAAAATTATTGAGATTATAACCATTCGAAAAATACATTTTCAACATAGAATATAAAACTCTGCTCTTGTTTTCTTTACAATACGTAATTTAAGTTTATTTCAATATATGCTGCACTGTTTAAGAACATTGTATATGATGGCTGTTTATGGATTACATGTGGATTACAAGTGATTGATCGATTATGTCGTGTCGTCGGAACGTAAAATGCAAACTGCAAGCAAAAAGAATTTCGTGCTATAGCTCAAATATGAATACATTTATATTTATATATATTTGCGTAGAGGGATATAGACGTGGCTGCTTAGGCGAGCACTGCCGAGGTGGCCATCTCGCTGACGCCGCAAGTGTTGTCGCCACGATAGACACGATAGTAGCCCTGTTCGCCCCAGCGAGGACCCCAAGAGTTCTTGACGATCCAATAGGGCAGCGTCTTGTGGAAGTTGGGGTAGTCAGAAACGCCGTAGCCAACAATCAAAACGCCATGATCCAGATTCTTTTTGCTGCAGAGCGGACCCCAGGGATGCGAGACGCCTCCACGATAGAACTGCATGGCATTGGCATTGAGGCCTGACAAAGACAAAGAGTATTACAATCAATTCAATTCAGAGGTTTCTCTTAAGCAACGACGCACCAATTGAAATGGGTCCATTGGCCACGAGCCACTCCTGCATGGCGGTCTCGTTACCCTTGGGCAGATCAACAAAGCCAGCGACTTGCACATGGGACAACGTCTTGTCGAAATGGCACTGCTTCTTCTTGGCCAGATAAGGATACTCGGACTCGTACTCCAGGCCGCCAATATCCTTGATGGCTCTAAAGGAAAGCATTACCAATTAGCTCAGTTTGTGTGTTCATTCATCAGCATCGATTACTTACTTGTAGGCATTGTCCATTAGGCCGCCATTGCAGGCGCTGTCCGTCGAGTCACAGTCGAGCAGCTCCTGCTCGGAGAACTCCTTTAGTTCACCTGTTCTAATGGCATACAAACCCTCAATGTTGCCGGTCACACTGAATGCCCAGCAGGAGCCGCACGAGCCTTGATTCTTGACTTGTGTTACAGCATTCTTTTCCCTCCAGTCGAATTCCTTGGGCAGCTCACCCGCAGCATAGGGAGGTACCACAGCAGCTACTCCGCCTGTCGGCTTATCCGCGCTGCGCTGCCACAGTCCCGCGCGCTGTGTGTACTCCGTGCTGGTCATGTCGGCGAACTCTGTGATGCCATACTTGGCACTGCCCTGCTCATTGTCGTTCAACTCCTGGATGGTTCTCAAGTTCTGGCGGAAGATGCGGAAACGCATCTGGTGCTCAATGCTGTTGGCGTAGCGACGCTTGTATTTGATCTGGAACGCGTGGAACAGGTGATCCACCTTGTTGAGCGAGTGATGATTGTGCTTCTTGTGCGTCTTCTTCTCGGCCCATTCCACGGAACGACTGTGCCGGGCATACACCACTGGCTGATTGTGGCATTTGAAGGTGATGTTATGGCCCTGCTTTAGCCAAGGCTGTGCCCAGATCTCCACAATGCAGCGGCTCTGCTCATCATTGCCATCAATTAGATCCGCATCGATGCGAGTCAAGGTGCCCGAGACAAGCTGACGCGAAGCCGAATAGACTTTCGCAATTCTGCTCAAGGAGGAATCGTAATTAAAGACTTTGTAAGCAATGCACAATTCGTATAGATACTCACTTGTAGTGCGGTCCCTCGCCAGCGGTTAGCTTGTCAAGAGTTTGCTGCAGCTGCTCCTCCGCCTGCTTCTCGTCAAAGGGCTTGCTGCCACCAATAGGCACATCGTTCAAGCCACGCTTATCTCTAGAGAGCTGCAAAAGCCAAAACACAGTAGGGAATAAATATAGCCCTAGATCTTTCAAGAGAATCGTAAAACCTAAATAAGACAATCATAAATATTTAAACACATATTCGCGACACATTTATTATTTATATATTTTCGTTTGGGTGTCCCATCAAGGATCTCTATTATGCTCGGACGAAAATTTAGACTTGCAATTGGCTTCGGCTGTACGCATTATGGTTATCTAGAGTCCGCACTCGGCTGGTATTATGTAGTCGTCCATGACACGAACGCGACGTAGCTGGCCCCGTGAGTCGACTCCCACTTGGCCCACATCCGCTTCCAATTTTTGCTCGAATTCGAGACGCTGCTGGTTCTTCTCCCGACGACGCACGACCATCGCTGCCGCGGCGAGTCCCTCGTGACGCAGCCAGCTGGACATGATCCAAATGCTGCGCAGGCGCAACATCAGCGAAGTTGTCTTCATTTCTAGTGTGCAGTCTCTCTCCCTCACTCACACACACACACACTCTCTTGCTTCCTCTCGCAATCACTCAGCCTATCACTCTCTAGCACTCGCTCTTTTAGCTTCTGCCTGCCTCTACTATGGAATTTTTAAGAAATCTTGAGCAATTCGATGGGAATCACCTTTAAAAACAACGTAAAACAAATATAAAAATATTAGTTAACAGAGAGAGAGTGTGTTTTTTTTTTGTAGTGTAAGCTTTTGTTGTTCAACTGAACAAGTTTAAAATATTATGAACCTCAATTCGAATGCGAGCTGTGCTTGCTGAGAATTATACAAATTTAAGAGAAACAAAAACCAAACTGAATGAATCGATTGCCTCACTAATCTCTCAATGATAGCTAAGGCAGACTGGCAGGCTGGCTGGCTGGCTGGCTGGCTGGCTGGCTGGCTGGCTGGCTGGCTGGCTGGCTGGCTGGCTGGCTGGCTGGCTGGCTGGCTGGCTGGCTGGCTGGCTGGCTGGCTGGCTGGCTGGCTGGCTGGCTGGCTGGCTGGCTGGCTGGCTGGCTGGCTGGCTGGCTGGCTGGCTGGCTGGCTGGCTGGCTGGCTGGCTGGCTGGCTGGCTGGCTGGCTGGCTGGCTGGCTGGCTGGCTGGCTGGCTGGCTGGCTGGCTGGCTGGCTGGCTGGCTGGCTGGCTGGCTGGCTGGCTGGCTGGCTGGCTGGCTGGCTGGCTGGCTGGCTGGCTGGCTGGCTGGCTGGCTGGCTGGCTGGCTGGCTGGCTGGCTGGCTGGCTGGCTGGCTGGCTGGCTGGCTGGCTGGCTGGCTGGCTGGCTGGCTGGCTGGCTGGCTGGCTGGCTGGCTGGCTGGCTGGCTGGCTGGCTGGCTGGCTGGCTGGCTGGCTGGCTGGCTGGCTGGCTGGCTGGCTGGCTGGCTGGCTGGCTGGCAGGTGGGAACAAAGCATTTAGCGATGTGATGCGATGCGATGCGAATAACAACAATAGCTCTGGACGAGGTGGCATTCCACCCTTTAGGAGCTCGCAGAGACACATGTGGCATATAAAGCATTCAATGGCAAACGCAAAACCAATTAAACCAAACATTTTTGGCTGGAAATTCGTTGCCTGCTGGCAGGGCTAGATTATTGTTGAAGGAGTAAAAGCAGGAGGAGATGTTGGGAGATGCCAACCAAACGCTGACTACCTCTGTGCGTGTGTTGCTGTGTGTGTGTGGGAGTGTGTAATTGACGTAGCAGGAGCAGCAGCAGCTGGAGCAGGAGCAGCAGCAGCTGGAGCAGGAGAAGGAGTAAAAGCAGGAGCAGTAACATCGGCCATTGCAGGTGCCGGAGTGGAGCAGATAGTTGCTGAATGCAATGACAACAATACGAAATGAAATGTAATGGCAACGACGTGTGTATAATTAAAAAGATTGCCAGGCCCAATCGGGGTTCGAACACGGCAACGGCAACAGCGCCCGTTTCTGTTTCCGTTTGACCTGTCGCGACATGAATTCATTAAGTTGCCTGTTTTATGCTCGCTCACAATGTGTCGAGGAGTATATTGACTTTTTCAAAATTAATTTGCGAAGCGAATAAAATGACAAATATGTTTATATCACGCACTCATTGTGAGAGAAGTCTCTATATTGTGAAAATCATTCGTTCGTATTCGCTCAAGAGTAACTTTATTCTGAGAAAAATATACCCCAATCGTGGGAGAAGTCTGTGGAATACTTGCTCAACAAGTGCTCTTAAGTATGTATGAAATTTCTGGTATTGAATCTTGGGATAAGGGTTTCTCGTAAGGGTTTTCTAATGTACTATGATCTCGAAGTAAAGGGGAACTTTTATTCAGATTTCTACTCGGGTATATAGGTTTGTCATGCTCCTTAACGATAAGCTTGGTATATTGATTTTTTCAAGCTTCCTTTGAGAGGACTTGAGGCATCATAATACGAAAAATATATTGAGCTCTTATGCCCGTTCTCGTTGTGAGAGGAGTATATTGGCATGTAATACATGCTCAGCATATGATATATACACATGAGCTTTTGAATAGCTCATCTTGAAGAAGAGAAGAGAAAGAAGAGTATCTTATGTGCTAAAGAGTATATTCGTCCTCCGTCTGTTGTTATGACTCGTCTACACACTTGTGTGTGAAAAAGTTCTATGCCTATGGAAGAGTTCTATCTATGGAAGACATGTCCACTCGATTTGGATTCTCGAATTTGTTGCAAATAAAGCTCATTTACAATTAGCTGTGGCAAGTATTGAGCAGTTAGTAGTGCTTTCGATTGCAACATTTATAGTTGTTCTAGGTCAGCGCCGCACTTGTATAGAGTACGGTCCTCGCGCTGCCATTGTGCTTGTCACATTCGGTTGTTCAATAACTATTAAAACGTAAATTATGTCCCAGCCACTCGACAATTTTTGTATGCGCGCCAAATGGACCGTGAAATGCATTCCGAATATGTGGACAGCGCCAGTGGTCGCTATTCGATTGAATTCGCTAATCCCGTAGATTAAATGTCCAATTCGATTCAGTTTGCAGTGTTTCCTGGCCCTATTACCGATGCGATTTATTAGATCCATCCATCCATCCATCCATATACTATGTATATGCGATGCATCAATGATGATTCACTGCACTTATTGAAAAGTGGGTTAAGCAGGGAACTAGTATGTTTATTTGAGCAGAGAACTCTGGGACTCTACATACGTACACTTTAGCTCTGCCAAAGCATACTCTGATGGATAACATATATACTAGAAGACTTCAAATTGTGGTAGAGGATATTTGGCTGGCTGGCTGGCTGGCTGGCTGGCAGGCTGGCTGGCTGGCTGGCTGGCTGGCTGGCTGGCTGGCTGGCTGGCTGGCTGGCTGGCTGGCTGGCTGGCTGGCTGGCTGGCTGGCTGGCTGGCTGGCTGGCTGGCTGGCTGGCTGGCTGGCTGGCTGGCTGGCTGGCTGGCTGGCTGGCTGGCTGGCTGGCTGGCTGGCTGGCTGGCTGGCTGGCTGGCTGGCTGGCTGGCTGGCTGGCTGGCTGGCTGGCTGGCTGGCTGGCTGGCTGGCTGGCTGGCTGGCTGGCTGGCTGGCTGGCTGGCTGGCTGGCTGGCTGGCTGGCTGGCTGGCTGGCTGGCTGGCTGGCTGGCTGGCTGGCTGGCTGGCTGGCTGGCTGGCTGGCTGGCTGGCTGGCTGGCTGGCTGGCTGGCTGGCTGGCTGGCTGGCTGGCTGGCTGGCTGGCTGGCAGGCTGGCTGGCTGGCTGGCTGGCTGGCTGGCTGGCTGGCTGGCTGGCTGGCTGGCTGGCTGGCTGGCTGGCTGGCTGGCTGGCTGGCTGGCTGGCTGGCTGGCTGGCTGGCTGGCTGGCTGGCTGGCTGGCTGGCTGGCTGGCTGGCTGGCTGGCTGGCTGGCTGGCTGGCTGGCTGGCTGGCTGGCTGGCTGGCTGGCTGGCTGGCTGGCTGGCTGGCTGGCTGGCTGGCTGGCTGGCTGGCTGGCTGGCTGGCTGGCTGGCTGGCTGGCTGGCTGGCTGGCTGGCTGGCTGGCTGGCTGGCTGGCTGGCTGGCTGGCTGGCTGGCTGGCTGGCTGGCTGGCTGGCTGGATATAAAGCAACGGCAACAGCGCCCGTTTCTGTTTCCGTTTGACCTGTCGCGACATGAATTCATTAAGTTGCCTGTTTTATGCTCGCTCACAATGTGTCGAGGAGTATATTGACTTTTTCAAAATTAATTTGCGAAGCGAATAAAATGACAAATATGTTTATATCACGCACTCATTGTGAGAGAAGTCTCTATATTGTGAAAATCATTCGTTCGTATTCGCTCAAGAGTAACTTTATTCTGAGAAAAATATACCCCAATCGTGGGAGAAGTCTGTGGAATACTTGCTCAACAAGTGCTCTTAAGTATGTATGAAATTTCTGGTATTGAATCTTGGGATAAGGGTTTCTCGTAAGGGTTTTCTAATGTACTATGATCTCGAAGTAAAGGGGAACTTTTATTCAGATTTCTACTCGGGTATATAGGTTTGTCATGCTCCTTAACGATAAGCTTGGTATATTGATTTTTTCAAGCTTCCTTTGAGAGGACTTGAGGCATCATAATACGAAAAATATATTGAGCTCTTATGCCCGTTCTCGTTGTGAGAGGAGTATATTGGCATGTAATACATGCTCAGCATATGATATATACACATGAGCTTTTGAATAGCTCATCTTGAAGAAGAGAAGAGAAAGAAGAGTATCTTATGTGCTAAAGAGTATATTCGTCCTCCGTCTGTTGTTATGACTCGTCTACACACTTGTGTGTGAAAAAGTTCTATGCCTATGGAAGAGTTCTATCTATGGAAGACATGTCCACTCGATTTGGATTCTCGAATTTGTTGCAAATAAAGCTCATTTACAATTAGCTGTGGCAAGTATTGAGCAGTTAGTAGTGCTTTCGATTGCAACATTTATAGTTGTTCTAGGTCAGCGCCGCACTTGTATAGAGTACGGTCCTCGCGCTGCCATTGTGCTTGTCACATTCGGTTGTTCAATAACTATTAAAACGTAAATTATGTCCCAGCCACTCGACAATTTTTGTATGCGCGCCAAATGGACCGTGAAATGCATTCCGAATATGTGGACAGCGCCAGTGGTCGCTATTCGATTGAATTCGCTAATCCCGTAGATTAAATGTCCAATTCGATTCAGTTTGCAGTGTTTCCTGGCCCTATTACCGATGCGATTTATTAGATCCATCCATCCATCCATCCATATACTATGTATATGCGATGCATCAATGATGATTCACTGCACTTATTGAAAAGTGGGTTAAGCAGGGAACTAGTATGTTTATTTGAGCAGAGAACTCTGGGACTCTACATACGTACACTTTAGCTCTGCCAAAGCATACTCTGATGGATAACATATATACTAGAAGACTTCAAATTGTGGTAGAGGATATTTGTTAGACACGAACTGATCTGGGCTAAATGAACTCTATTAGAGAAATATTCCTATAAAATACTTGTAAATTTACAAACTGCAATCTAATTAAATATATTCACAATTGTTTAGATGCCAGCAAGTGTATATCACATTCGAGTCTTTGCATAGAGATAAATCCTCGCCCAGTGCTATCTGAATTCCGTCTTCTATTTGACGCAGACACTGTGCAATGGCCGCTGCGTCAGTTGGGTGTTAAAAGTAGAGCATCAAGGATAATGAGAGCACTTTTGCACAGCAGTGTATGCTGTTAAGGGGCACACACACACACACACACACACACACACACACACAAACACACGGAGAGTGCGGCACTTGAGGTGAGCCCTCTAAGATATGTACACACACATATACATGTATATATGTACATATTTATATAGACAGCTGTGGGCGGGGCGGACTGCGACACGGGCCGGGTTAAACAGATTGCGGCCGTAATTTGAAAGCGAAAACTCATTTGATTATTAAGCTGAAATAAGTGCGAGGGAGCACTGGGGGCGGGCCAAGCTTCTCGCTTGGTTGGACTATGCCAACAGCGCACAGGTGTGTGTGTGTGTGCGTGTGTGCCTTTGTGTTGTGTGTGCGTGTTTGTGGCACAGGTGAGAAAAACGAGCAGCTTAAATAAATTTAATTAAATAACATTTTCTTTTTATTGTTTGAATTTACTTTACGAGTATTTGTAGAAATGGGAGTATATTGAAGAGGGCGCATGTATCTGGGTGACTGTGCGTGGGTGTGGGTGTGTGTGTCGGTGTGTGTGTGGGCGTGTGATAATAATATTCATATCTCATAATGTTTAAGATAATGAAGACTGCTCCAGCTGTTGCTGCTGCTGCTCCTGGTTGGTCTGCTCCTGCTGCTCCTCGACTGGCTCCTTTTGCTGCTCCACATCCTCCGCCTGTGCCGTCTCTTCTCTTTGCTGCTCCTGCTGCTGCTGCTGCTGTTTCAATTCCGTGCGCTGCTCTTCAATAGTTTTCTCAAAGTTAAACGCACCCACTGATAGAATATCGTCCAGCCAACGCTTTTCATTTTCATTGAGCTCCGCTGTGGGCGTGGGCGTGGCTGTGAATGTGTTGGCATCCCCAGTGTAGCTCTCAACGTCAGCTGTGGCTGCTGCTGCTGCTGCCTCGTTAACGTTAATTGACGTTATGGGCTCATTAGTGGGCACCGCTGTGGTGCTGGTGCTAGTGCTTGTGGTGCTTATTGAGCTGCTGCTGCTGCTAATCCGTCGCTTGTTGTCGTTTGTCAATATTTGGGCTTCCAAATGAGCCATTTCGCTGTCACTCAACTCGTTGCGTCGCCCGCCATTGAAGATGGTATTACTCACATATTTGTCGTTCAGAGCCTTGGCCCGATCCTCGCCATCGACGGCCAGGACATTGTCGGCCACATCGCTGCAATTGGTGTTGACCAGCTCACGGTGCTTGTCGCCCCACTGTGTGGTTAGCCAGGGCTTCTCCAGTATCACCAGACGGCAGATCGTATCCGCATCCTTGGCCTTGGTGTCAACAGCATTCAACAGTATTTCGTATTGCACCCCATTCACAATTTCACGAAAGGCATCAATGATATTCACAAAGTTCATCGAGAGTGGCAGAAAGGTCATCGCTATATTCTGCACGCCAATCAAATTGGGCGAGAGATATTCTCGCTCTCCGGGGTTCAGCACATGGACCAATTTGATGGGCGGCTCGCTGATCGCCTCACTCGTACTCTATGTGTGTGTGTGTTGGTGTTTGTGTGTGTTGGTGTGTGTGTGTGTGTAGGTGGCAAAGACAAAAACAGAAAGCAAAACACAAATTCGTTTAAGGAACAAACAGTCAGAGAAAAAGAGAGAGAGAGAGAGAGAGAGAGAGTGCGATAGAGGGAGATACATTTTGCAGCACGAAGCATTAGCTTTTATGAGAATAAAACAAGAAGCCATGTGCCAAGCATTAAATGTGCGAGTGTGTGTGTGTGTGTGTGTGTGTGTGTGTACCAACACCATGAAACAATTGCTTGGATAGATGATTAAATAAAGTGCTTATACATAGAGTTGGATATAATATTTAATATTAGCTGGCAGCGTAGCGTAGCGTAATAAACTGCTTATGCTGATGATTGACTGATTGATGATTGACGTAAAGCTGAAATTGTGCATGCCAAAGGCAGAGACTCACGTTGACCAAAATAGTAGAGGACTTAATTGAAATTTGAACATTCTGGCTCATATTGATATTAATTAGTTAATTGAGATGCAGTCAGAGGCGACAATTGAATAACTTTGGTCTAACGACCAGCTGGCTCTTCATCAAATTGCTGCGCAGCCAATGGAAGACAAATACATATATAGTATATGTATGTATTTAAATGAATTATGGGTAAATCTAATTATTAAACCACTCAAGCTACTACAGCGTAATGAACTGAAATCTGGATGTCAAATTATAAATCGATAGCGAGATAATTAAGAACTGATTTTAAAACTGGCAACTGCTTTAATGGTGTGTCAACCGAAGCCTGCAGCTGGGCTCTCAGTTGGCGGCCTAATGAACTCGGCATAATTGCAATTACATTGCGGCAAAAGAGGACTGAAGCGGCGTAAGAGCGCCAGAACGAGAGATGTAGAGTGAGGCAAGCGTGAAGTGTATGTGTGTGTGCTGTGCAGAGGAGATATTTTGGCCAATCAAGTCAATCAGTGGAGCAACGCTTCGCTGAGCCTGTGGCAGGTCACAAAAACTAATTAACCACCGATGCAAACTGTGACCGCCTCACTGTAGACCTGCCTCCTCTGCCCAACCTCTCTCTCACCCGCTCTCTCTCTCTCTGTCGCAACCTCTTTCATGCCCACATACCACACAGTACAACATCGAAAACTGGTTAGAGGATTGCAACAACAAAAATTCATCGATAAATGATGAGCTACAAAATGCAGCAAACAGAAGGCAGACGGCAGTCGATGCTGAATAATTTACGAACTTAAAGCATAAAAAGAAGCTCAAAAGCAACAAAGCCAACTAACCGCGAGAGAGTGAGAGGGAAATGTATAGAGAGAGACAGAGAGAGAAGGGGTACGGACTGAGCCGAGATTGCACAGCAGACAGCTTGTTGACGTTTCGGTCGTTCATCCTCATTGCGGCTGACGTTTTGTGTCTGCAGCGTGACAAAAAGCCGAAAAATGCATGAAAAAAAAACTTTTTTTGACGGCGATTGCGTCACTAAAGCAGTCAACGCCAGCAGCGACAGCGCAGCCAGCGCGCCAGCATCATAGCTTCAACTAGGTTGATGCCTTGGCTGACGTTTGAGCTGATTATGCTCAACGCGGGCGGGTGGCTGCCTGATGCTTGGCCAAGTTGATTCGGTCTTGGCATTGTTGACGCAGTTTTCTCTCGCTGCTGCTGCTGCTGCAGCTTGTTTGCAGCTTGTTTTTCAATTAAACTTTACGGCACTTTAAACAACACCCCAAAGTTCCTATAGAAACAAAGTTCGACTTACATGCCCCACTTGAAGATACCCAGTAATCGAGCACAGAGCGTTCTATTATTAAGCTATATTCATTTAAATAGATTGTCAAAATACAAATTTGTGCTGTTCACACAAGATTTTTCACAAATATTTATATAAAGTATATAAAGATCAACAGCCAATTTCCAAATACAGATTTCTATTTTGATGACTTTCAATTTCACCTTGTCCTGTAAAATAAATTCTATACATGTATTTGACAGCTTCCTTCCACTCAAGAGAATGCTTTATACTCATTTCTGTTACGCCTACAGGGTATAAAATCCCACTGCAGGACTCTGTGGACTCTCTGGTCGCCCTGGCAACTTAATATGTAACTAAATAAATGCAGCAAAACTTGAATTAGTATTACATATTCAATGAGGTTGGCTTGACCATAATGTGCTTCAGATTGATTACTCTAATATAATATCTATTCAGCAGAAATATTAAACAAGAAGAAGAAGAAGTAGCCAACTATCTGCTTCATCTGGTAGTTGCATAGTTGCATTCGTAGATATGCATATTAAAGAGAAATATATCTCACGGGTTTTTTTTTTTTTTTCTATATATGAATATATATATGCCGTAGCGTTAGCATTAGTACTCTCGCCTTCCATTATATGTTTGCTTAACAACGAATTCTCGGAGTCGCCGACTTCTATCACCAAAAAGGCTTTCTTTCTCAACCAACTCTGATTGACTGCCCTTTTTCAACTCTTCTGTCAAATTGCCTCTTGGTTGCATATTCTCGTTCATCAACATCATAGCAACTCTGTGCGAAGGACATAAGTAGCCCTCTCGCTCTCACTCTACGACATCCGAGACCACGTTCAGCAAAACCTATGGTTATCTCTTTCCTAATGACAATACATCCTTTAATTGTCACTCAAAATGCTAACTCATTCGATTAGCGCTCCTTTAATACTATTGCAACAGTCAATCACAACATAATAACTAACATAACGTCATAATATCACACCCATACGACATATATATATACATCTATTCGATTGTTCCCTCTATAAAGATATATAAAACAAGTAAGACTCGACGTCTAGTCGAGACGGCTCGACTACGAGATACCCTGAACCCAAAAAAGGTAATACTCTTCTTCTTTACTTCTTAGAAGTTATGCCCAAAAAACGTAAAAAGTGGAAACGAATTTTCGATTTTTTATCGATAATTTGGAAATGGGATGAGTTATCGAAAAAACAAAATAAACTCGTACTGCGTAGCTAACATATGAGTGTTCATGTGAAATTGCAGCTCCCTAGCTTTTGTAGTTTCCGAAATCTCGACGTTCATACGGACGGACGGACGAACGGACGGACGGACAGACGGACGGACGGACAGACAGACAGACGGACAGGGCTCAATCAACTTATTTTTTTATGCTGATCAAGAATATATATACTTTATGGGGTCTGGGACGTCTCCTTCTGCCTCTTACATACATTTTCACAAAACCATTATACCCTGAATTCCCATTTTCAATGGGTTCAGGGTATAATTATAGCCTATATGCATATATCTATTATTAGATCTATCTATAGCATGCATACAATAAAACTGTGCATTTAGGCTATAATGGTTTCATTAAAATATATGTAACAAGCAAAAGGAGGCGTGGCAGACCCCATAAAGTATACATTTTCTTGACCTTCTCCCGCTCCATGCATACATCTAACTCTAGCTGTCCTTAATCTTAATTCATTTAGCATTCGACTTAAAAGTTTATTTTACGTCTATCTCTCCCATCGATCTATCTTTCCATAGAGTTCTATCAATTTACCTAGATTTTTATATCGATAATATAATTTTGAGATCATTCATCTTTAGCTTCTTCAAGCTTTTCGCATTTAATACAGTTTTTTCCTTTCATTTATTCGCAGCCAACTTTGGGCCTGGCTTATGTCGAAAATTTTCGCACTTGCTGCAAAAGTTGCTGTTGATGCTGCTGTTAATGCCGCTGCAACGTGCTGCGGCTCAGTGTTAACAGGCTTTTGCTGCATAAATATTGCACTCGGATCGGGGATGGGGGATGGTCAAGAGGCTGAATGGGTGGTGGTCTGGTGTATCTGCGATGCATACAAGAGATGCGCTGGGGTATTAACTGATGCAATGTTGAAAAAACTTAAATTGAATTGACGTGAATAAAAATAAATACATCAACATGCAACGAACGAAGCCTTGAAGCGCAAATTGCAATCTGCAAATTGCAAATTGCCAATTTGCTGTCAAACGGAAAAATTGTAAAAAACTATGAAACTGTTTATTTTCATTAAGACTTAATTAAAACGGGTAAACAAATTTGGCCAGAAACCGAAAAGATTACAGCTTATTAACATTTTCGAAACACAGCCAAAAAAAAAACAAATAACCCGTTTTACTTTTTCATTTACAACAGCAAATATCAAATCTGACTGATATAGAAGTTGATATATGTACATATACACATGTATATCTGTATATATAGACACAGCAACCGAAAGCGTCAATAGCATTCAGCAAACTGCTTTTTATACCCTAAAAAATGGTATTATGATTATGCAAGAAATTATGTTAAGATTAATAAGAACTCGCTTACCTACTCAATTGATTCTGTATTTTGTGATTTTAGCGAAAGTTCCAAAGTCTATTCTACATGATGCCTCAAAAGTGATAAGATCTAATCTATCTGACTCAGATCCGAACCTCATATATCATATATAATTAATAAATACATTTAAATACTTCATTTCGGCAAATATTATATTCAGCTTTCTCAACTTTACTCAATAGTTTATCATCAAATATTATAAACATAGACATAAATATTTATTATATTTATATAAAAATATGAATATCCTTTATTCCATACTTAATTTCGGTAAATATTATTTTCAGCTTTCTCAACTTTATCATCAAATATTATGAACTGGCATAAATATTTATTATATTTGCAAAATATAAATATATAAATATGAATATGCTTTAATATTAATATTCCATTTAGATTCATAGAAAGCATCGCTATGCCTTCTAGGGTATTTGAGTTTTTGCTTTGCTCTGAGCTGAGCAATCTTTCTTGTCTTTTTTATGATTTTACTCAAGGTCAGTCGCTCTTATGGGGCGCGTGTATATATATAAATATTTAGGTGTTTTTTTAATGACCACATTTGCCTTGGCTAAAGCGCTTTCTTTGAGCCATCTGCAGTGAGGCTTCTTGGCTAGCAACCCTCGAGTTGAACAAGTGAAAACGTGGCAATGCACGGTTCATGGCATAAATAAGTTAAGAGTTGAGAAAGCCCTGTGCCTAAAGCTGAGTACGACTTTCAAAAAATGTACCTTGGCTCCTAACTAAAATTAATCAGGCTTCATAACGGATAACTTGGCTAACTACGATTCTTACATAATAACAACTACCCAATTATAGTGCTGGTCCTAGTCTATATACATATATTAATATATAATTAATGTCCTCCCATATACTCTCTTTACACGTCAAAAAGCATTTGTGTTGGCAAAGCATAGCGAAAGATAACCGCTAAACTCAATTATTTGTATTCATCGGCTTCAATTGACGCTTTGCCTACCGATTAATGGCATTTAAGCCAAAAATTTGCAGCCTTTATGCGTTTAATTAATGTGGAAATTAGCTCAGACATTGTTCGACCGTCAGCTGCACTCAGCGCCCCCCTCAACTGGACACTTACTCTGTCGTTCTCGCTCTGTACTTATCTCTCTCTCTCTCTCTCTCTCTCTCTCTCTCTCTCTCTCTCTCTCTCTCTCTCTCTCTCTCTCTCTCTCTCTCTCTGCACACAATTGACACCTACATACATACACTTATACACTGAGAGAAAGATATAGTACATGTGTTAGGAATAACAAAAACCAGTTTGGAGAGAGAATTCCTAAAGTATAATATGTGCAAATATTAAATATTAATTTGTAGACTCGTTCAAATTAGCGTTGTCTAAGCTTAAGCTATATACAATATAGATACAAGCTCAGTCGATAAGAAACTCCTATCGCCTAGCTGGAGGCAGTTTAAGAGCTGCAGCCTGAAGCTTGCAATTCTAGGGAACACATTGTCGTAAGGTCGTAAGTATTCTTGACAATTTAGATGCAATGCTATAATATATTGCAATTTCTTAAAGTGTATTTAACCCTTTCCAGGACAGGTGAATATATGTATATACTTATGCTGGCCATTGAGTGACTCCCATGCAACTTAAGCCCGCTGCAAAATTTCGCAAACACACACAGAGGACAAATTTCCAACCAGAATTTGGGTTTGGGTTTGGGTTTGGAATTGGTTTTGGGTTCCATGTCAAGCTCATTATAAACTTTGGTTTCAATGCTCCCCTGGGTGCTAATTTGAGCTTTGTGCGTGTTTGTCAATGTGTGCGTGGGGCCTTTTAGTGGATTCAATAACGTAATTTTCATTGGCATTCGCAGCATTAGGCGACAAAGTCATGATCGAAATTGCTAAATGACACAATGGCTTCGAAATTGCCCCCAACAGAGAAGTAGATGAGAGAGAGAGAGAGAGAGAGAGAGAGAGGCATGGAACACATAGAGAATGAGAGAATACAATTTGCATCTAAAGCTAAAGCTAAAGCAACGGCAGCCAAGGCATTTGACAAACTTTGATGCTCAGAGAAACGGATGCCGTTTGTGTATGTGAATCATCCGCATGTGATTTCCGAAATGACAAAAACAGTCGAACGAATCACTATATTAAATTTGCCTTCCAGCTACGATTCTCCACCTCTCCCCCCTCTTTCTTGCTCTCTTCCTTTCGCTTCAGCTTGAGCTCTATGTTTAAGTTTATTGTGTTTTAGTTTGCAATTTGGGAGCTATGAATATGGATATAGCTATATTTATATACATTTGTACATATGCATATGTGTGTATATATAAATGTATTCTCACATTTATTCACACAGTTCCGCATTTTATTCATTTATGTAAATATGTTTATGCATTGTTCGCTTTGTGTTTGTTAGCATATGGAATAGCTGCCGGTTCTATTTTATTCTTCTCTATTTTATACTTTTTAAGACTACCCCCTTGTATAATGCCATAAAAAGTGTTGGCCATGTACAATTTTCAAATATTTCCATAATTTAATTTGCCTACTTTTTACATTTACTGAAATTTCACTTCAATGCAATTCATAATTTAATTTTGCTCTTCACAAAAATAACATTTGATATGTAAATATGAAATGATTATTTTTGCTTTTTTACAGATTTATTTTCAATATATATGCAGCGAGGCATTTTTTGCCTTTGCCGTGCAAATGGAAATGTTTTAATTGATATTGATGATGCGCCCCATCCCCTCCACATGGGGCGACAGCTGGCCGCAGCCGACTCCAGGCTCTGCGAGAGAGAGTTCGCTGGTCATTAATCTCATTTTCTGAATAGAATAAGAGCTTTATAGGAGGAGTGAACAAATTTCAACAAAAGGCGACAGTTGGCTTTTATATTAGTTGCGAATTATAAAATCTTTCTGATTCATTGCAGCTCAAAGTTTTAATTGAAAATGGAAACAGATTTGTGTATCCAAGTGGGCTACTACAGAAATTTCAGCAGGTGCACATTCACAGATATTATATTATATTTCAATGACTGAAATCACACCAATGTGCACCAATACTATTAAAATAAAATGATTCGTAATCTTTTATGACAATGAAAATGTAATAATTGTAGTCTCATTATTTATACAACTAAAGCTTGACTAATTAGGCAATTAAGTATGCTTCAATTAAACAAATTTATAAATTACGCCCAAATCCAATTTAAAATTCTGATTGGAATTTAAAGAACAAAGTGCAGTTAACTCGAACGCAAGACGCAATTATTGCAAACAGCGGACAGATAGATCAGGGATCCATTCTAGCGGTCAAACTGATATATGCACATACATACATACATATGTATATACGTATGTATAACAGCTGATTGCCATGAAATGGCGACGCAACAAAGAAAGCGGGACAAAGCAAAACAACAACAAACGGTATAATGGCAAATTTGATAAGCGTAAAAAAGCGCTAGCACCAGAAAGACGTATGTATGTACTCGTATATGTATGTGTTTGTAAGGCATGTATTTTCTTATATTTATGTATCTTGCCATTACAGCCTTTTATTTATGCAAACGATTTTCTTTTGCTGACTAATCAAAGTTAATGTGTGGACGGAGAGACAAACAACAAGTAAATAAGTATGGCGTACGAAAGCATGCATGCATGTGTGTGTGAGTGTGTAGTCAGTATGGCATTGTTTGTTGTGTTCATGTCTGCATGTGTATTTGTGTGTGTCGGCATTGTTAAAAACAGCAAGCGAGCAAATATAACGCAATTTTTGTAAATTGTAATTTCCGTCCCAGCCGCATGTTCACTCAAAAAGCGTTAAACTGTTTTCAAAAACATTGCGAATCATAAACAAAAATTATAAACCACAACTCACCTCCTGTTCCTCGGCAGCTGTTGGCGTTGTTTGGATTGCGGCCAACAGAAACAGCGCAACTGTTGCTGCAGCGTACAACTTCATTGTGACAAGTTTTTTGGGTGTTATTAATGTCGACAATATGATCGTATCTGTTTTGCGTAATTTCACGCGAACACTCTGACGAAACAGACTATTTGTGTTTAGTCGCACTTTACGTCGCTTTTAATGTTTACTTTTACACACACACACACGCAGAGATATAAATTACCATGCGAACCGACGTCGCTTGCTGACGAACTCGTACTGTCAAACGATTGGAGCTCAGCTGTTAACTTAATATTGCCTTATGCTTGTTTACAGCGGGCGCCAACTTTATTCTGTAAATTAATTTTGTTAGATTTATAAACATGCTAACAGAAAATTCAATATTTTATTTGATACGAAATGAAATGTTGAGTGATTTAATAAAATTTATATATAATTTAATAGGTAATCCAAATAGTAAATTATTCCACTGATCAGGTTAACAGCTAACCAATCGTTATCGTTAGTGTGACCGTAAACCACCAACAAAAACTTACCTATCCCAATAACGATATCAATTTATTAATTATATTTCGCAGAAAATAAAACAAATATTAGCTGCATTAAAAGAAAATTGGAAATAAAAGCAGCATATATTTGTTATTTACTAGAAGGCAACAGCAAAATTTAAGTTGTTCTGTAATAAAGCAGCTCACATAATACATACATACATATGTGCTGGAATGACCGATACCGAAATCAGGACATGGTGCGTAACCGTGCGAACTGGCAGACCAAAACGAAAAGGCTCAAAAATAAAGCGCAAAGAAATGTTCAATGTTTGGTTACCGATGGCAACAGTAACCCCAGAACATATTGGATTCCAAATATTGATAAAACGCAATGTATTTAATAAATGAAATATGAGCGCGCATATGGGTCGAGCATATCTCAATTCCTGCGTCAAAGTGCCTATAGATCCCTGCAATAATTGTCCGGCGCCCGTGTACAATCGTCCCAGACTTTGCATGGGAAAAAAGGTAAAGGCAAAGGCCACCACTTGCCAACGACAAGATGCCACAGAGACGGCTAACTGGACAGGACAAACGGGCATACGATCGCTGGCCAAGTTCTACGACAGCATTCCAGGTATTAAGTTTAACAAAAACTAATTTGATTGCAGTTAAAACTCTTTTATTGCAGACTACTGTGAAGTGAAGCATCTGCACAAAGCAGACTTCTATTCAACTCTCGAAAGTCTGCGCACCACCAGTCGAGAGTTGCGCGCTCAGTCCGTGACGCCGGAGAAACAACAGGAAGGCGTCGTTTGTAAGGTCAAGTCACAGCAGAAAAAGAAACATAAGAAGCTGAAAAAGAAAACACCTAGCGGCGTACCACCGTTGGTCCTGCCAGAGCGTTGCACGTCCACACCCGATGTTCCACCCAGTACTAGCTGCCTTAATGAGGAATATGAGAAGTGCATACGTGATTTGAGCCGCTTGGCAAATTTCAAGCAGGATTTTGCGCTCGAGGTGGCGGACTTTAAGCAATCTCTGAAGGCCTTCGAGCAGGAATTCAAGCGCAATGCTGAGCGACCCAAGTCCACCAGCAATGGCACTCAGACCCACAAGATCACACCCATGCCCAAAGTTCCGGCCATGCACACAGCAGAGCGCGCCAAAGTTCGCAGCGAAATGCTTAGGAAATGCTTTAGTGTCAACGATTTGAGTGTTAGCGAACAGCCAGCGCCCAAGCTAGGGATGTTGACCCAAAGCAACTATTTTTCAAACAAAGAGGTACCCAAACTGCTCATTGAATCCCCTTCGGTGTCTTCCAAGCGTAGTAGCAACAGCTGCGCTTCGAGCTCAAGGCGTGTGCGCAGACGACATACACGCAAGATAATCGTGGCCCCTGTGGAGACAAAGCAATCGGACGTGTTGAACATCTTTGCACAGGAGCCGTCGCCGAGTAAGGGCACGTCGAGCGTCTCTCCACAGCATCCAGTAGCGCGACCCAATCTGGCGGCCACTCTGCGCGCTGAGGTCTCACGCAAGAAGGTGAAGGAGCTGAAAAACAATTGCACCTATCACGATCCTACGCCACAATTTGATTGGGAAGTGCGCAAGACGCCTGCCTGGAAATCACTGTCCCTCAAGTAAGTCCAACCAAGTAGCAATCGTATCACGTATAAATAAATATTTTACGATTCCAGCGAACCGCATAAGGCGTTGCTTTCCATACGTCTGGCCACGCGCAAGGCGGAGCAAGCGCTGCAGGAGCGGCAATACGAGCTGCACATGCAGATGATGCAGCAGCGTGTCAAATCGGCGCCCCTTCTGCTCGAGGGTCAGACCTATTGGGGACCCGAGGTGGGTAAACTCAGTCACAGCTGCCGCAGCGAGGGCATGCGCCATGGCTGCGAGAGCAACCAACAGCGCCGCGTCAAGCAGCCCAAGAAGTGCAACAGCAGCCGCTGCCCAAATAGAGTCAACGATGCAGAAGTCAAGGCACAGCAGCTGCGCAAGATCTATGGTGCGCAGCGCAAGTCTAGCTCACGGCAATCTCAGCGCTCCACTTCACGTCGTCGACAGGTGGAACAGACGCCCGAACCCCACGACAGTGGCGATGACTTGTGCAGCGTGGATCGAGCGTTTCTGTAAAGCAAATGTCTGTGCACAATAAATATACTATAGCATTATCTTCAACTCAAGAATCGAGCAGCTTTATTCAGGGCTGCTTCAGCGACTGCAGTGCCACAAAGTTTGCGACGACGGGAAAGGCGCTGGTATGTTCCTCGGTGAGCGGCGCATTGCCAGGACGGGCTAGCAAAACGGTTTGCATGCCAGCATCACGAGCAGCAGAAGCTTCTAAAAAATTTTAAATAAACAATAATTGTTATAGGTGAATATGTAGATACGAGATGTTAGCAGCTCACGCACCCTCTGGCACATCTGTGAGGAATAGCACGTGCTGTGGCTCAACCTCCAGAGACGCGGCAATGCGTGTGTATGATTCGGTTTGCTGCTTGTGCCCCACGTGCGTATCGAAGTGTGCACTCAGATGTGGCAGCAGATCACCGGCTATGCTGTGCTGGAAGATCAACTTCTGGGCAGCTACGCTGCCACTGGAGTAAACAGCAATGCGCAGGCCAGCATCACTCCAGGCCTGGAAAGCCACAGCCACGTCCTCATAGACACTGGGTGAAAAGAAATTAGCGGACTTGACCAGATAATCTATTTAGCATTTGAGAGCCACTTACTGCCCCTTAAGCTCTCCATTCGCATAGCCCTTGGCCCAGATGTGACCCTGCAATGTTTTCAGCGGTGTCACCTTCAAATCTTTTTCGATAAGATAACGCGTAAAACCAGCAATATGCGCAGCATCAATGGCTGGCCGAGCTTCAAGAGTTGAAGCGTATTCTGTGTAATGTGGCAGCTGCTGCAAGTCCTCGACAAGTTGCTTTGTGTCATCCGTTTCCCATGTCTCTAATAGATACTGCTCGGCATTCGCTTTGGCATATGGAAAAAGTACATCATGGACGAAGGTAATCGATGTTGTGGTGCCCTCAATATCAACCAGCACCACTTTGGCGCTTAAATCTGTTAGTGCCATGCAGACTTTTTTCACTAAAATTTTGAAACTGCTTTCGATTGAAATGTTGAGTTTGTTTTATCAACTGCCTGCCGGCCGACCTGTCTAAGAAATTTCGATAGCCACATGTCACACAAAGCCGATAAGTCTAATAAGAAAACAATTCTAAATTCGCGCAAATCCCATGGGTGTTTCCCAGCACTGTATCTCAACGCTGTATGACCGCATTTCAACTAATATTGCTTATCGATAGTACTAGTTCAGTTCGGAACGATTTCCATCATCGTGAAAGTGAATAGCATTATATTTTTTTAATTTGCATTTATAAGCAATTTTTCATTGCTAAAATACACTGAATTGCTAAAATACGAGTAAACGCCACGTTTGAGAAACTCTACTAAATAAAGTACAAGAACCTGCAAAGCGATCAACGCTAAAAGATCAATCGCAAAAGTGGAGGCGGACGCAGCTGTCGGAAGCAACAAAAACAATAACAACAACGGCTATATAGCATCGTTTTGTTGTTATTTTATGTTATTTTGGCTGGGCCTACGTGATTAAAACGCTTACAGTATGGTCACAGTTCAATAATAGCTAAAGGAGGTCTGGTGAAATGCCGTGAAACCAAATTGGACCAGACACACGCGTGCTGAAGACGTTACTGTTGTTTTTTGAAAGTCGAAATCTCAAAAATATTGGATATTGCGAGTGTCAATAAGAAGAAGCACATCTACAGCGACTTACGCTCTCAGACGTTCAAGGTTAAACAGTGGCGCGCCAATATGGTGTAAATAGCAGGGGACGCAGCAAGGACATGCAAAAGCCACCAACGTCGTCATCGTCGTTGCCAGCACGTTGCGCCATTTGCGGCACCGTTGAGCAGCTGCTCCGTTGCGCGAAATGCAAAAGCATTTACTATTGCTCCGTTGCGCACCAGCACATGGATTGGCCAGCCCATCGACATGACTGCCGTCTCCTGGCGCGCCAAAAGCTGAACAACAATAATAGCAACAACAAGATACAACAACTGCAACAGGCGGTGGCAGCCACAACGCTGGATGTGAGTGGCGCCAATTGCTCCACCGCTCAAATGATGACAACTGCCGCCCAAGCCCAGAGCTGGCCTAACGAACTGGATGATCTGTTCAATTACTTTGGAGAGCCAACGCTGGCTACGCAATCAGCTCAGCCGGATGAACTGAATCAGCAGCATGACCAGCACCACCAACACCACCACCACCACCACCATCATCATCAGCAGCATCATCATGGCGAGAAGAGCTCCAGCTATCAGATTGGCCTAACAGACGCCAGCTTCATGGGCAGCGGCAGGTGAGTTGCAATATTGAACAGCTTTACAACTTACAATCAAAACCTTTTATTTTGAGAACGTCTAGTGCACATAGAATTAATTTGGCTTATGAGTATGGCCGAAACGTGGTATTCTACAAATGTAAAGTTAACTTCTAATAAAAATGTTCGCTTGTCTCACCAGCTCGAGAAGGGAGAGCGGCTTGGCTGGCTCCTCGGTGTCCATGTACTTGGGCTTCTGTCTGCACCGTGAGCTTCTCGTAGGATTCTTATATGTGTTGCACTTGTCCAGTACACGCTCGATCTCTGCCAGAGCATCATTCTTGTTGCTACTGCCGTTTGAGACTGGCTCCCACTGCGGTCTCTGGGGATAGGCGTTCTCTGTACCATTGCTTGACGGCTGGGCTGCATAGATGGTGGCCACTGCGGCGCCAGCACCCTCGATCATGGCCAGCACTAAGCCCCCGACCAAGGCTCCATTGCCCATTGCCTTAATGCCGTTGCGGGCGGCTAGAATCCCACCCGTGGCAGCGCCACTGACAATCGAGTTCCACGAGTCCTCGCGCTGTCTGTAGTAGACCATGGTGCAGTCCACTGTGCTGAATGTGGCCCCCCAAATGGCAAAGCTACCCGCTATAGCCGGTGTCTTCATCTTGACGGAGTCCATACCGCCGTAAAGGCTGCGGATGAAGCCCGTTGGTGAATTCCTAAATCCCCTCATATACTGAAACATGGAGCCACCGATGCAGCCCATCAGGAAGGCGCAGCCGCAATCCTCTACAATTCTTATTGGACATGGTTGACGTGTGTATTCAACCATTGTCGTCCAGAGGTCAAGAGATGGTCAAATTCTTCCTTTCGCTGTCTAAATTTCGTACTATCTATCCAATCCAATTGATTGTGTATATATGTGTATGTGTGGGGGTGTGTGTATGTGAGTGTGCGTGTGCGTGTATGTGTATTCGTGTGGATCTTTGTTAACGCTTGATCTTCGAGCAAAATTTTTTTTTATTATACAGAAAACGTGTGTTCTTGAAACAAACTTTTGAACGAACATTTCATACAATTATAAAATATATCTTAGAAATATTGTAAAATTATATATCAAAGCTCACTATATCCTAGAAAACAATTCTACTGTCAAAAAATTCAAATTCCATGCAATTCACATACATTTTGACGATCTAATTATTTTTAAATTTATTAAAATTAGAACCTTTTATCTAAATTCAGATTTAGTTATTCATACATATATATAGTTATATATATACATATATATATTTTTTGTATTGCACGCTAAAGCCAACGCCCCGGGAAATACATACATACATAGGCTACATTCAAACATACATACATACACATATGTACACAAGGCACTAATTAGCGATAAGCTTAACGTGCTCACATCTTTGGCACTGCTGAGTGCAGACCAGTTCGCCAATTCGCCAGTTCAGCGATTCGCTGCCAGTCCGCTAATTTATGATATTCTCTTTTTTCGCCATAAGCAAATACATATGTATGTATGTACCCTGCGATTAGATTGGGTGCAGTTTCATGTGTAGCGGCGGACGTTGCCTGAATGTTTACCTTTTTCGCCCATTACGTGCATAGTGATTACTGCACTTGGCTGAACTGTGCACGAAGTGAACCGATGTGTCACGATGCCCATTGCCGACACGGTGCACGTACACAACAGAGCACATTGTTTGATTTGTTAACACCTCTTGCGAAGTGCAGTCGCATTTTGCTGAATGGCGCCGTTGACTTTGTAATTTCTCTGTTGCGCAGTTCCACCTACGGTATTGCTTATATATTTTCATTTATTTTCTCATGCTGTTTTAAGAGATTAAACACACACTAGACCAGGTAAATGCTTACAGTTGCACAATTTCAATTCGTTATCGTCGCAATGGGATTTGTACTATTCGCGCTGAATCATCGATAAGTTCGCGAATTTCTTTTGTTTTGCTTATCGTTATTCGTGTTTTTATTTTGTGGTGGGTGGTCCCCGCCTCGCTTCAACTTGGGTGGCCTCTCTCTCTCTCTTTTCCTTGATCTGCCTATCCCTCTGCCACACACGCTCTTTAACTGTTCGCCTCAATCGTTTTGCGTACGTGCGGCGGGTACGCAAACTGTTAAATTTTTAATTTTGCTTCTTATCTTATTAGCAAGTCTTGCGACGCGTTTCGTAGCTGCTACTACGCGTCTTAAGATTGGATTGGCTCTATTATTCTTTATCAAACAATTAGCAATGGTATGTCGCATGATCTCAGTCCGCTAATTTCTGTCTACAGACATGGCAATATAAATATTTACATATGTATGTATGTATTTATGTGTCATATGTTGTCAGACAAGCGACACTTGTCAAGCAGCCCCGTCTTCCAATCAAAGCTAACATTTAGCAAGTGTGGTTAGATGTATTTTAAATGAGAAAAGCTTTTTAAACGTACAACCATCGACAGTGCTGTCAATCGACGTCACAAGAGCAGGTTACAGCTGTTTTCTAGCAACAAACTGTTGCGACTGCTTTTCAATTTTCAACCCCGTTGGTTGCCTTGCAACAAACGATTTTGCACACGTACATATTAATATACATACATACGTACATACATATATGTGGAGTTTAAACTACGTTTGGTCGTGCACGTCACAAGGTCGGACTGAATGCGTATGCGTGTGCGCCGCCCTCGCCAGCATCGACCGCAAATGAAGCATTCACTTGGACTTCACAGTGATTTGCACGTACGTGTGCAGTTCATCTTATATTCCCTTACTCTATTTAATATTCTCTTATTAAAATTAATATTTTATGAAACAACTGAATCGGATAGTTTTAAAAATAGTACAATTTTACATTATTTTCAATTGCAACGCGTAACAACATCACTGCAGCAATGAATAGTAACAGAAAGTGAATACTTTCTGTCATCTCTGACATGTGGTGCACGTGCCGCGCTTGCAGACTTCTCACGTAACGTATGAAATAAAAGGGCCACAATCGATCATTGAGCACACATACATAATTCATTTTAGAGCACACATACATAAAAAATACTATGTATGTGTATATACGTATAAAATGTACTTGTGTAGTTTGTGCCGTTGGGCCCTTAAAATACATAATTATTTAAGCTGGCGACTTTGAACTGGGCCGTCGACCTAAATTATTGGAATACGCGCCCAGCGCGTTATGTATATGTATGTATGTATGTATCTATAAATATACATACATATAAACGAATGGCATATGTAGATACATGTATTACAGCTGTTTCCTTAGTTTCTGTTTTTTCCCCCTTTTTTTGCTCATTTACTTTGTCAAACAAGTTCAAATGTCTTCGTTCACGCCTCCCTCTCTTTCTCTTTCGGTTACGGCGTCTTCTCTTTTAACCGCTCGCTTTGATTTTCACGCATGTGTTTTGTGTTTGTACTGTGCGCTGGGCTACGTGAGCGCTCGCTCGTTTATTGTGTCAGCCACTCCGCGTTCGCCTTCTGTTTTGTTTGCATTTGTGTTTGTTTCAAGAGAGTTGCATGCATGTTGAAGGGCAAGCGGAAACCAGCTTATTCCGATGAAGTTTGATAAACTAAATAAACAACAAAAAAAACCCCTAAATGCTTTTCAATTATCAGAAAAACATATATATATATATGATAGCCGGTCTCATTTCTAATTACTCGCAGCAAAAAAATATTAATCCATACAAAAACGTAAAGGTAACGTTGTAGCAGCAACACTTTCCGCTACTCAGGCCTCTAACGCAACACAAACTCATAAATGAGTATGCGCTACCAACACATGTGCAAAGGCTCCGACAGCGGTGATCGGACCGGTAAGTCGCTGTCGCTTTTAGTGTCGGACTCTCAGTTGTGAGCGCACGCTTGACGTGAACAGTTCGTTATTTGCTACGGTTACTTCTAAATCTGTGTGATATAAAACCAAAAGAAATAAACAATAACAAATGTACGAAAACGTGCAAAAGTAAACAGATGCAATTACTATTACAATTTGATAACGTTGAACGGCAACTAACCAACACTGAATAGCATTGATAGTAATGAACGATATACAACAACCGGACTCTCTCGCTCTCTCTCTGTGTTTCTTCCTAGCTGCTTGCAATCGAACGCATAAAAGAGGCAGGCAATTTGAAACTTTCATTAGTTGTGCGTGACCTATTCTGGAGTCGCTTCCGACTTGGAGCCCGCTACGCCAGCTGAAGAACAGAATATTATCTGCAAGAACAAAGTGAAGTGAATAGAAATATTTACAAACAAGAAATATTTACAAAAAAATTTATATAGTGGGATTTAATATAAATATTGATAAACTGATAAATCAAAAAAGCAAAATGATTACATTTCCACCAACGGACTATAGCAATTTCTTCAAGCATTCGGCTCATCCTGCCAATGCTGAACAATATTTTCGCGAAGCTTTGGATAAACGGTAATTCCATATGATAACTAGTTCGTATGAAACATTGATAAATCGTGCTTAAACTGAAACCGGTTCAGGTTCGAAGTTCAATATCACCGTTTCAATTCTCCACTTTTTGATTTGCGAGACATTTTCACAGCCTCAAAGCTAAACTCGATTCCTCACAATTCTTAAAACTTGATTATAATTTGTTTTCGCTTTTCCTTTCCTTTTTTTCCTCAATGGCTGTGAGCGCTTATTTTCCCATGCATTTAACCTTTCTGATGGCTTTTACGTTTCTTACAACCTTTTAATTGCTTCGTTTATCCAGAATTTAGCGGCTTTTCGCCTCTTCTCTCTTTTCTCTTTACTATTCTCTTTCTCTTTTTCTTCATGCGGTTATGTGTGTGTCTTTTGGACTACGTGACTGAAACATGTCCAATAAATAGCAACAATTTTATGGGTTGCAAATCATAAAAATGTCGTAAAACATGCAAATTCATAATAATTATACTAAACAAACGACTGAATAAATTGTTGTAGTATTTACATTTCTATTTTGATTTAGTTGGGGATAAAAATAAATCCCATCAATACTTGAAGGTGACCCAACAAGAGCCGAAAGGAATTAGATTTGATTCACATATTTAGTTGAGATTGTCAAGGGATTAAACAAATTAATTAATTTTATTTCGATTTTTTTCGTTGTTATTGGTAGTGAACGTCGCTATGAGGACCTGTGCCGTAATATTATTAATGATATGAATCAGTATGGACTGTCCGTGGTCGACGACTTCCTGGGCATGGATAAAGGTCTGAAGATCCTGAACGAGGTGCGCAGCATGTACTCTGCTGGCGCCTTTCATGATGGCCAGCTGGTGCACAATATGCGTACCAATTCTCAGACGTCCACGGTGCGCGGTGATAAGATTCGGGGTGATAAAATCAAATGGGTCGGTGGCAATGAGCCCGGCTGCAGCAATGTGTGGTATCTGACCAATCAGGTAAGCGCCTTTCAAGTGGTATCACATTCCATAAACATACAAACTCACTGTTTTCATTTACTCTAGATTGATTCTGTGGTGTATCGTGTGAACACAATGAAGGACAATGGTATCCTGGGCAATTACCATATCAGGGAGCGCACGAGAGTGAGTGAAACTTTTGCAATGGTCGTGCAAGAAATTGTTAATCTCATTATCTTGCTTTTACAGGCTATGGTCGCTTGTTATCCAGGCTCTGGCACACACTACGTTATGCATGTGGACAATCCCAACAAGGATGGACGCGTTATTACAGCCATATACTACCTGAACATCAACTGGGATGCCAACGAGAGTGGCGGCATATTGCGGTTAGTAGATTGCCAATAATTATAAATGTACATTAGCTAATTAATTTGATTTAATCAACAGAATTCGACCGACGCCAGGCACAACTGTGGCTGACATTGAACCCAAGTTTGATCGTCTGATATTCTTCTGGTCGGATATACGAAATCCGCATGAGGTGCAGCCAGCGCATCGTACCCGCTATGCAATCACCGTCTGGTACTTTGATAAAAAGGAGCGCGAGGAAGCGCTAAATCGTGCCAAACTGGAGAACAGCAAGACGAACAATGCGAATTCAGTGGCGCAGCTAGCGGAGCCTGACTCGACAACCTCACCCGCGTCATCCACAGTTGCAACGGCAGCATCCACCTCCACCTCTACAACAGCATCCGCCTCTACAGTGTTATCAGCGAACAAGCCACTTACACCCGCCAGCATGACGACCGGAACGGGGTCGGTTAACGCGAATGTCGCGAGCAGCTCCTGCCCGGCCAGCAACGAGATTTGCACGTAGCTGTTGTCGCTTGAATCCTGTATATATAACTATATCTTTATCTAGGCCATATGTTGTGATGACCAATGGTACAGCGATAATGGGCAACTTAAGAATGTATATTGTATCAGCCAATACATACTGTAAAAAGCTAGTTAAAACCTATTTATATATAATTGTTAAGCACGTAATCTTATCGATATGAGAAGTGCAGTTAGACACACTTAACTGTACTAGTCTAACCTACATAAATGTGAATCAAAGCTCCTTTAGTCATTTAAAACTTTAGTTTTAGCCACTAAGTTGTAGTTCTATAATTCTTTTCGCATTAACTTTTAGCTAACTGCCTTATCAGCGACATGTTGATTGTTTTTATATTGTATCTTATAATCTTCATAAACGCTCTGTAAAAACTATCAAAATGTGCATAGTTTGCCAAAGTATTAAAGCTAAACTGTATCATCTTGAAGCGATATTCAAATTGATTTCCTATCTCAAAATGTTGTAATGAAAGATATCAATTATTTATTTTGAATAATAACTCTCCGATTCTCATGCTCATTCACCTATGGAATCTTAGAATCCATCTGCATATGTAAATCTCTTAATACAAAGCACAAGAAATATCAATTATGTATATAATATACATATATATATATTTTTTTTTTATTAAATGAAAAAACTGAGCAAATCCACAAAATGTGTTTAAATTTTTCCGCGTCAAAAGTTGATGTTGATTTGGATCAGGAAAAGATATGACTGAGTTTGTCAATAATTTAGTTAACAATTTGTCTCTGGCTCTGCTCTGGCAGCCCAAAAAACATTATCAATTATTAATTGTTGCGCACAAAAGTATGTTTTATCGAAAACACGGAAATGTACTTTGAACAGCGCCCTCTATCGATTGTATTTATAATATCCGACGACCGGTTTCAAATTGAACCGCCAAATGAGTAGGACGCCATCTATTGGGTAACTATGTAAGCTGCAGGCTGATAAATTCAAACGTGTTTTCAAATTACCCCATCAAATAGAAATGGATGATTGTTTTGGTTTTTTGAAAAATTATAAGCAAAAATAAAATTGCATTTGTTTGATATTTGAATATACAGTTTATTTTCCAGAAAAGTTCTTCATCTTTGTAATGACTTTACATTTATATATAGTATATACTATACGTATGCACACACACACATATATATATATATATATATATATATGTATGCGTATTTAAGCACATTTCGTTTTTGTATATGCGCTGTAATGGGATTTTCTACTCTATCCCATTCATCCCATTTGTTGCTCTGCGCACTGATACGCATTAAGTTATAGCACACATGATTTTTAATTTCGCTTTAAGTATAATTATATTATATGTTATTCATTTGAATGCCAACAGAAACAACTATGCGTTTGACAAACGAACAACCAAACGAAAGTAAATTGATAAATTGTATAATTGAAATTTTCTTTAATATTTCCAATGTCCACTATCCATTTATTCTTCGAAAATACTTTGCTTGCACTATATGTATGTACATATTTCCCTTTGTCTATTTATGTTTTTCTTTTTTATAATTTCTTTTCAAAAATATGTCTGTATTATGTACACGAGGGTTTTAATTTGCCATTATAATGTATGTATCTATGTTTATGTCTATGCATATGTGTAACTATATTCATTTGCCTGCAATTCGTCGGTGGAAAAATAAAACTATTTCGCTTGTCTTATTCATCTTTCGTTCTCTCTCTCGCTCTCGCTCTCTGTCTGTCTATCACTGTTTTTCTATGTACTGTTAGTTCGCTCTGTTTACTTTTATACTGACTGTTATACAAGTTGCATTGCCTCTGCCCACCTATAGTATTTTTATTGAAAATCTGAGACTCTCCTACTACTTCTTCCTCTACAAAATATTTACGGTTAGTTTGATGTGTTCAAAATGGCAAAAAGAATTATAAATTGGATAATATTTGACTTCAAAATTGATAACTTGAACGATTTCTTTTTAACAGTAGTGCAATTGGTTCGGGTTGATTTGGTTTTGTTTACAGAGGTTTGGTGCACAGCTACAATATCTTTTTCGCAACTATTCAACACTGCTTTTTGGTATTCTTACAACTATAAGTTCAAAGCAGACACCGACACACACATAGCTAACATAAATATGAAGCGATTTATATGCAAATATATGTGTACACATATATATATGTATATGTTTATGTCTATGCGCAATTAAACGTAGAGCAATGCACACATAATTATAAATAAATTATACATGTATATATATATGCAATCTACAGTCTACATGTTAATTGACAGAAGTTACAATTCAAAAATATTTTTCTTTTTGTTTTTGATCGCACAACAAACATTCATAGGCCTACCAAAAATTATATATATGTATATATATATATATTATTTTACAAATGTTATTTATTTTTTGAAGCATGTGTGTGTTCTGGATACAATTGACGTACAAATCTGAAGACAAACGATCCTTAATAATATATGCCATTTAGTTATATATATGTATATATATAAGCATATATATATATACATATAGACTCGATTTAATATTTTTAGTAAACGCATTTTTGGTCTCAAGATTTTGTATATGTATGAAAATTTAGGGAGCTAAGCTAGGGTTTCCTTTAACTTTTCTGTTCTGATCTGCTCGGTAAACAAATAAACATCATTTGGAGAGCTTTTTTACCTTTAAAGTCTTTCAATTATTATTTGTTTTAGATTTCAATCAAAATCAATCAATCTTCATTGTTTACTCATTTTGCAGTTGTTGCTGTGCGTTTAAAGCTCACAAAACTCATTCAAGGAATATGTATGTAGGATCTATCAACATCATATATCATATATGGGAAAGATAGGTATGCATATATCTTAGACACAGCTACACAAAAATTGTATTTTGTATTAAATAACATCTAAAAAACACTGGCATGAGTGCTCATGGATATATGTATATATATGTACATACCCTATATCATATTTCAAAATACGGTTAGAGTGTACTTCGCTTTGTTTGGGTTTACGTGGGGTGCAAAAAAGTTTCAGCTAAATTTCTCTAAATAGTTGCATGCTACATTTAATTTTAGGATCTAAGATTTGCTTTAAATATGTCATATTCAGCCATTATTTGGAGTGAAAATTGAGAAACTAAAATTTTTTCGAACTGGGTTCTGTGTAAAATATCAGCAATTCATTTGCCCTCTCTCTCTCTCTAGTTGTCTCTCTTTCCTTCTCTCCATCTCTCTTCATTTATTCTCTTCCTATTTCTTTAAGGGGATATTATAACATTCATAATATATAACAATAGGTCGCGCCAACTGCGCAAATACACTACAAAAAATTAGACACTTAATACTCATTCATGCATCGTATATATGTATATAATGTTCACATACATAGCATATATATATATAGTATATATTTGTAGTCATACTCAATTGTATCTCAAAAGGGATATAAAGCCATAAGTTTTCAAAACCTTTGCCTCCACAGCTCCAACAAATTGTTTTTTTTTTTTTAATTTTTTTTTTTTTTAGGCGCTGTCGATGTAGAAATATGTATGTATATGTCTATGCTTGTGTGGAGGTGTGTTTGAATTAAAATATTTTATATTGATAAAAAAATAATAGAAAACAGCAAACTCTGATCGAAAACGTGTATATGCAACTTCTGGAAGAACCATTCAACAGACTTTCGACTCGTCTCTTCTTCTTTTTATTTTGTGTCAATTAAAAGTCTGCATTTGTTGTAATTGTTGAAATATATATTTGTTATGTGTATTTCTTCAATCTTGTATTGTTTCCTTTTAGTATAATTGCATTAAAATCAACATAATTAGAATAATTAAATATAAGTTTATATAATTCTTGTAAAACTAAACAAAATAATTGCCTTTCTTAAGACTCTCTCTCTCTCTCTCTCTCTGTCTCTTCCCATCGAACTCTATCTTGCCTTTTCTTAGCTCGTTCTCTAAAAATGAAAATCTTTAAAAAACATTTTCAAGTAAAAATCAAGTTGTTATTTTAAATTATATCGACATTTCTTTCATGTGTTTTTACAGACAAATCAAAGACACGAATAAAAGTTAAATTACTTAAACAAATCAACAAAACGAACAAATCAAACCAAAATTTTATTGTAAACTTGTTTTGTGTTTTATTTTGGTTGACGATCATTCAATAATAGAACTTAAGTCTACATATATGTGTGTCTGTGTGTGGGAAGTGTGTGTGTGTGTGTGTGTGTGTGTGTGTGTGGGTGATGCTTAAGTCCAAATGTTTATTTAGTGGGAGGAGTTGGCGTCATTTGCCATTTTTCAATTGTTGCTTTGTTTGTCTGGATTTTCCGCTTTTGCGGTTTTCTGTTTTTCTCACTGTTTACATCTACTACATAATTTAGTTACCTCTTGTTTAATAATATATATAATATAAAAACTAAATAATTAATACGTTTCAACGCATATAGCAATTTTCTTTCTTGCTCACAGACATTTGTTACTTTTATTTTTATTTTTTGTCTTTAGGGTTTTGTTTCTGGAGGTTAAGGTTAGGCTCTTCGTGTGTGTTTGGGTTTTCTCGTCTTTGTGTTTTCATGCGATTATATGATTTTTCGTTTTGTTGTTTACATTTATTATTTGTTTAGACACACGTTAGATTTTGATATCATTCTCAGGTTGTTTGTTACATTAGTAGTAGTACACATACATATATATATATATTTTATATTATCAATTAATTAAATAGGTAGGCGTCGCTTCCCATCGAGAACGCGTTCTCAACACAAATTCACTTAAACAAATGCCCAGCATTCGAGTGTTTTGATAACAAAGTCTTCTTGTGGCGCCAACGGCTCATTGCCGTATGTGCTGCAATGCTGTGATCGCCCTTGGTTCAGATCTCCGTCCAGCCAGAGTCCAAAGCGGCCACTAGAAGTGGGTGAACAGAAGAGAAGTGCATAAATTAGTAAATACTAGCATAATGGGTGTGTGCATGTGTGTGTGTGAGTGCATAGACAATCGAGATCGCAGACCGAAGTGCACGAGCAATCAAATCATCACTCGGCTAGCTATCGGCAGTTTGAATAAGTTCTCTTTGCTCTTTAATGGCACTGACTGTCGTCTAGCCTGGGTACATTCAGCACATGCTGCTCTAGACAGAGTACTTTTGGCAGCATTGTCTCAGTTATCTACATATACATATATGTATATAGCTACATTCACTTGTTTGTATGTGATTCATGCGCTGCAGTGGCTTTCGCTGCCTCTCAAAGCATTTACCATGCCGAGGAGAGCGAAATAGTTGCCGTTACACTTGCTCACACTTATATTGCCTATGTCTGTGTGTGCCAACTTACTCGCCAGCGCCAATTGACAGGCTCTCCATGTTGCCCTTGATGAAATACATATTCTCGCCAGTCCAATGGAATACTTTGAAGCTGGGATTAAATTTGTAAAGCAGGGATTCGCCAGTGCCATAGAAATGATCGGACACATGCAGCGCGCAAGAGGTCAGAGCACCAAACACCTGAAAGAAATTAGATCAATAATGAGTATTATAATAATATTCGAATGTTAGTTTGAAGTGAAAGTTAACTGTATAACTCACATTGTGCTCCGTATCCTCAATGACAATTAAGACCGGACTCTCCAGGCGCGCCATCTTGCGGTACAGCGAATTGAGGGCGAAACCATGTTGGGATGTGCTAAAGATCAGGGACCAGGAATAGCCCTCGGCGCGCGCCGGCAAATGGGCGCACAGTTTCTCACTGCGTGAATGTACATGATATCGATAAATGATCAGTAATCGATTTTCGATTACAACACAATTTCTTCACACTTACCGATGCTCCTCGGTGAGTATCTCTGTTTTGCCAATCAGATCTGGTATGGGGAAGTCCAGGTCAAAGGAACCAGTTGCAAAGAGTGAGGTCTTGCGATATTCATCTGTGCTCATAGACAGCACCTGAAGAACGATTGAATTGCAAGAGATTAGCACATGGTTCGATTCATACAACATGCGATAAGAAACTAATACGAAACCAAAATACATTTAAATCAAGAAAAAAACCAAGACTAAAACAGTCCAAAACTGGGCTGATTTTTCAAATATAATTACATATTTATAAAGTTTCTTTTGTTTTAGTAATTATTGGATAGGGTGTAGCATAACTTGAAAACTCTGGTGCAGTAACTAATTAAGAAATTGTTTGATTGTCAGTGGTTCGTTGATTGGATCAGAGTGGGTTATATATATATATATTTATTGATATGTCTGTTTGTAGAATATGCGAAATATGTGGATTGGCTTTTGTCGATAAAACTCAGTTTGGTATTGGTATTTGTTGTTGTGTTCTAATTTTCAATATTTGGAAACTACAAACGAAAATGCAGCAAAGGAAATGCTTAAATTATAAAATACACTGAGAGAAAATGATGTACGCGTGTGATATGTTTATTTTACAAATGAGACATTTGGCAATAGCTGAGCGAATTACTTCTGCTGCAGTTTGGCAACAGCGCACACAAATTCCTTATTTAGTTTCTATATATAACTAGAACTGAGATACGAGTGAAATTTGACAACAGATGAGTCTATGCTTCCTGATGAAATTTGGCAACAGCGCACACAAATTCTTTAATTATCGCTCTATATTTCATATATTCATATTTGCAACTTTCCCAATTTCACATTCCCAATTTATAGAAAGTGTTCACATTCAAATTTTACAACAGAGCGCATTAATTTTGCGTTTCGTTTTTATTTTGCCTTAACATATATAAATTTCATACGATATAAAATCTAGAGACAATTTTGAGACAGTAATCTTGTTTGTAGATCTTTCTATCTAGTTTTTCTTCTTTCCTTTTTTTAAATCTGCAGTGAATTTTGTGTTAATTTATTGAATTTGGAACGTTTTTGTTTGAAACACCCGACTGCTCTAGCTGAAAGCTCTTTCTTCCATTGGCGTTTGTATTGTTCAGTTCGAGTTGGAGCTAAAAGGAATGGAATTGCTTCCCATCCTCAGTTTCCCTTTAGACGTGCATGCGCTGCTCTGCAAACTGGGGCTGACTGATGCGTCTGTCGTAGCCATTGCCCAAACGCCGCACAGCCGACTCTTTGGTATACTCCCTGGGCATCTGAACATCGTTTTGCAAGCTGTCGCTCGTGTAATTTTCATCTGATTTCTGGGATTCGCGCATCTCGCCCAAGTGTATATTCTGACCACGTGGCATCTCGCACGCCTGTCGCAAGTGCGGCTCGTAGTTGGCATGGGTTGGCCTGCTATTATCGCTGCGATCGCTCTTCGATCTCATTACTGCATCCATTCTGAGGGGCATGTCCTGTTTGCTGCTATTGGACATACTCTGGCCCAGCTTCTTTAGGAGTTTCTTCTGGGCCCGCGCCTTGGGCGTAGCATGGTGCGATCCGGGCTTGTCATCCGGCTTGTGCATGAATCTGGCCGATAACGGTCGGATATTCGACTTGTTCTGGCCCTTGGATGCGGCCGACTTGTGCTCTTTCTTTGATTTCTTCTCCGCCATCAGCGACACTGGCTGCACAGTTTTCTTTATAATCACCGGGGGCGTGGCTTTCTGGCGTGCTTCGCTCTGATACCGATAGCCCTCGAATCGCTTGTTGTAGACGCGCTGCGAGGCACTCATCAATTTGGACGCAATTTTCGTCTGATAATGCAGATCATCCATGCGATTACTAACAGCGGACCCCTCATTCCGTCCAGCTTGACGTTCGCGTTCGCGTTCGCGTTCCCGATCGCTAGTGTTAGCGTCGCGTTCCTCTGGCTGCTTGACAGCGTCGCTTTTCAATTGCTTAGTCAACTCCGAGGCCAGCGAGCTGCGGTATTGCAGCTTGCGGTTCTTTCTGTGGGAGTTGGCGTAGAGTTCGCTCAGTTTGGCCTTTAGCTTGCGACTCTTTACGACATCCTGCTGCGGCTGCTCTTTTGGATTGCGTCGCGATAATTTGAACGTATCGGAATCATCGCCATCATTAGTCGTCTCCTCCTCTGTTGGCTTGTTCGAGCGCGAACGCTTCCAGCCCACGAACGGACTGTAGCGCAACGGATGTTGTAGCCTCAGCTGCCTTTGTTGCTGCTCCATCTGCTGTCGCTGAAGCTGCTCCTCCTGCTCTTCGGCATCCTGCTCGCCGTTGTCCAGCAGCTCGGGCTTGTTGCGTGCATAGCTGATGAGACGCTTCGTGGTCAGATCGACGTCCATCAGCTCCGCTTGTATGGAACGACTTATGTCCTTGGCCAGCTCACCCCTGCGCCTGTCGTGCATCAGTCCGAACTGACTGTAGCGCTGCTGCACCACCGACTTCTGCGGCGACACCTTTGACTGATAACTGGCCTGGGACAAGCGACGACGCTGCAGCTGCTGCAGTTGCTTGGAGGGGGACTGGCAGACCGTGTTGTTGCCGGCCAGGCTGCTCCTCGAGGAAAAGAGACGCGTCTGGCCATAGATTCTGTACTTGGAACAGTTGTTCCTCTGCAACAGCAGGGAGCTCTGCGATCTGACGTGCGGCCGTAGCTTTTGCACCATGCCCTGCATCTGATTAACCAGCGTCTTCTTCACGCCAATCACCTTGCGCAAATGACCAACTCGTGCAGCTTTATTCGCCAGCGAGCTGCCCATCTCCATGCTGGCGCCCTTCTGCCTCTGCAGCACCACATTCGCTGCGCCCGCATTCAAACAGAAATTGCGCACCGAGTTGAGCGCATTGTGGGCGCAGCTGCTCTGCAGCGCCACCTGACTCAGGCTGAATCTCTTTGTGCTGCTCATGTTGCTGGAGTGAAGATTATGATGATGCTGACTGTCGAGGCGATGGAGATGATGCTGATTGCTGGTTGGCTTTATGTGAAGTCAACGAGGTCGAAACTTTGCTGATCTGTTAGCTTTCACTTCCTGTTCTGGGGAGACGGATTTCGCGGTGTGTGCCTGTCTTAGAATACGTTCAATTTGGACAACGTCTTTCGAAACAATTACGAAACTCTCTATCTTTGGATAGGACACACAAACAACAAATTACACATGAATCGGGGAAAAAATAAAAGTTTTTCAGGAACTGTGCTCTATGTAGCTAACTATAAAACTGTTACACTAACTCCCAAATAATTCTGCTTCCAGTAATGTCAAAAACTCGCCTACTTGAGCAGCGATTCCTAACACTCTCTCTCTCTCTCTCTGGCCTCCTCAGCTGCTGCAAAAGTCAATGGACTCTCACTCTCTCTCTCTCTAAAGAGAATGTCTGTCAGCAAAACGACGTCAATTCCTGCTAAATGATTGTAGTATTTAGTATTAATTGCACAAAATGCGTATTAAAATATATATATATCTAAAGTTGCAGATGTTTTATACAAAGACAAACCCCCTGAAGCTAACGCCTTTTGTTTAGACAAGTTAATAAGTTAGATCTGATGATGTCAAGTGCTAATTATACCGGTTTTTGCATAGCGCAAAACCAGACTCCATCATTTGTTTACAATTTGCAGTAAATACATTTCAAGAGATTTCGCAATGGACTCGCTGCGATTTCCTTGAACTCTCAACCGAAGCTGAACGTGCCTCAACTATTTAGCAGTTAGCTGAAAACTGTGTCTGGGTCCATGTCTGAGTCGGGGATTACTCCAACATCATTCGATGACAAATTCAAGATCTTTCTCGATGAGCCCCAAGAGTTAATTGTAGCACCTGACACTGACTCGATTCGAGTCATATTGATACTTGACTCTAAGAGTTTGACTTTGAAGCGCAGGCAACATAAATCAATTGTGCTTCAATTTGTTCTCTTGATTATAATACATGAATTGCATAAACCTATGCAATTGACCTTTAAAACAGCTCAAAACTTGGCTACAAATATATGTATATATATATATGTATATATATAAATATAGTTTAAGAAATGTATGTATGTATATTTCAGTTAAAACTTATATGAATCATTGACTCAGCTGAAGGTGAGAGCTGCGGAGCGCTCTAAATATGTTAATTGTTTAAATCAAAATTGAGGTTTCGGTTTTCATTTTAAAGTCGGATGAAAAAAACCCAAAATTATAAATAAAATTTTTAAATTCCAGAAATTTTTCCTCACTGAACTCAAGTATTTAAGAATAAATTAAAAAAATATAATTAATTTTTTTTTTATAATTAATTTTTTTATTTTGAATTTTTAAAAACTAATTTTGTATTTTTTTAATTTTACATTAATTTTATTATAATAATTATTATTATAATTAATTTTTTATATTTTGCATTTTTTACAAATAATTTTGTATTTTTTTTTATTATAATAATTAATTTTTTTTATTTTGCATTTTTTAAAACTAATTTTGTATTTTTTTAATTTATATATTTTTATTAATTTTATTATAATAATTATTATTATAATTAATTTTTTATATTTTGCATTTTTAAAAACTAATTTTGTATTTTTTTTTTTAATTTATATATTTTTATTAATTTTATTATATTAATTATTTTTATTATTATTTTTTTTTTAATTTTGTATTTTTTTATATATATATTTTTTTATTAAATGTAATTTAATACATTTTAAAATTATGCAAATTCATTAATTTTCAAAAGTAAAGTTTTTAGAATTTAAATCAATTGTTTTATTTTGCATTAAAAAATTTTTTTTGGATTTTTTTTTATTATAATAATTATTATTATAATTTTTTTTATTTTGCATTTTTAAAAAATAGTTTTGTATTTTTTTTTTATTTTATATTTTTTATTAATGTTATTATAATAATAATTATTTTCATTATTTTCAAAAGTAAAGTTTTTAGAATTTAAATTAATTGTTTTATTTTGCATTAAAAATTTTTTTTTTGTATTTTTTTATTATTATTATAATTAATTTTTTTTATTTTGCATTTTTTAAAAATAATGTTGTATTTTTTTTATTTTATATTTTTATTAATGTTAATGTTAATGGAAACAAATAAAATTTGTTTCTTTTTTTATTTTATATATTTTTATTAATTTTATTATAATAATTATTGTTAAATTTATTTTTTTATTTTGTTTATAATTTTGTATTTGTTTTTAAATACATATTTTGTATTAATTTTATTATAATAATCATTTTTATATTTTAACTATTTTTTGCTTATGCTAGCTGTCAAGTTTCTCTAATAGAAATTAAAGTTTAATCACAATTTGTTTTCAATTTAACAATTGGCTTAAAATGAATGTAGATTCAAATAAAAAACAATAATAATATTTCACCTATACGATTTTCAGCTAACTTTTCGATAGAAAACTCCCGAAGGTTTATAGATATTAGTTTATTTTGTATTTTTTTTTTTATTTCACAATTTCAATGGATCACAGACCAATTAAGCCTAAATACGAAATGTTTATTTGTATGTCAAGAGACTCGCAATTATATGGGACAGTCATCAGAATTGAAGCGTGACTGTCCGTTGCAGGCAAACATATATACATACATATATCGATTCATAAACTTGTGAATATGATGCACAAGTGCTATTTAAGATGTATTTTGATATACATAAACGAAAGACGTCGCTGACAGTGCTTGCCATAGAAATGTGACTCTCAATCAGTTCAATCAGCTAACCAGTTTTCGTTTGCAATCGAAACTGATACGTAGTACACGACACAGTACACAGATACACACAGAACAGGCGTTTCTATATGTGATTCATATGCTTGTATGATATATATACCTGAGGATTGAGCATTCGCTCATGATTGACAATCAATTCGCACATTTTCATCTGCTTTGCTTAAATGGGCGATAAATGATGTTGAATTCGGTCCAGCCCGGCACGTGGTACATTTAATAATATTTCTATTCAACTATTTCAACTATATATATAACTATACAATTATATATAGCGCGATACAAATGCCGTCTAAAGCGCAACGCGTTCAAATGCCAACTGACAACTGGCTTTGGATTGAGCCTTTTATTGGTCGACGACGTCGTCTCTCAATTAACACAAAAAACCCAACAAATTATTATTTTATTTATTTTATTTTATTATTTGTTTTTTTTTCGAGAGCGCAACTTTCAAGTTTGAGTTCATTTTGAGTCGAGTCGAGTCGAGTTGAGTTGAGTTAAAAACAAACCGAAATAATTGACATATAAAATGAATTAAGAAAATTGCTGGCTGTCGCTCTTTATCTGTACGTCAATACCCTGTACACAAAATAGGGTGGGTGTATTAGCATCGCATTTGATGCGAAAATAAAACAACATTTGTCATCTCAATTAAGTTCCTAATGATGTCTAGCTTAGCTGCCACTTAAACTCTTATTTTCAGCAGTAAACAAAAAATTGGAATGTGCTTTAGCTGAAGCAAAAGTCTGGTTAGAATCAGTCAAGTTGAGTACATATATTTTCATATATATTTAAATTTAGTTTCACGTTTTACGAATTCGTTATGCAATGCTCGTAAAAGCTAGTGCCAGCTGCAGTGGGCCGATCGAAGAGTTACAAACAACTTCAGTTACAACAGAGTAAACTAAACTTGAACTTAGGCCAGCTGAAGCAATATTTCGTTCGATTTATAGAGTCATAACAACAACTTTCATTTCATTTATCGATATACAAAACCTTTTGACTCAGCTCCATTGCACAGGAAAAGGAGTAAATTGCATTTTGCATTTTGCATTTTGCATTTTGCTGTTGTACCTGATGTTTGGCTTTGGGCGTCGCGGCAAACATGTTGCACAACGGCTGTGCATCAACTGGTTTTCTTTATTGAGTTTCGAGCCAAAAGTCTGGGGCCAAAAAGCCAGAGACGCCAGCGACAGCAAAGTAAAACGTGTGTTAAAAAGAAATAAATGTAGAACTCAACCCTAGAACCGGCAATACGTAGCGATACGAAAAAAAAACGACAATAATGCCAAACCGGCTGGCCAAACGAGTATATTGAGCCGGGTCTCTCAAGTAATGCGATACCCTGTTCTCCAACTGGCAAAAGGAATCAACAAAGCGGAACAGACATAAAGAAAAGCCATGCGATACCATTTATAGAGCAGTGCAAAAAGAAAAGGCTTCCTCCCCAACTGAAACATTTGCATATGTTAAATACTCTAACCTCGACTGCTTATCACAGCTATGGTTGAGTTTGTTCGCAATTTTTTTATCGACATTTCTCGCTCCTTCACCTATCATCGTTTCTTCTTCACTTGCTTTGCTTCAGTTCACAAAGCGGGAAAGAAATTCAATTTTTTTTGCCATATGTAACATTTGGTTTTAGCATTTCCTGACGGGTCCAATATTCAATTAGTTTTAATTATTGCAAACCTAAATGAGATAACATTTATTTCATTTAGTGCCCATTATAGGGAACAGTATGCAGCGCATTGACCCACAGTCAGCTATTGAATGCCTTTGCCATTTGACAAGGCTGCACAAATTGAGTTCATTTAGCTTGATTTAGATTCACAATTGTCTCTAGTACACACGAGTACACGTGTAATATATTTACACTTTAATGATGATGCCATAATAGTAGCTGCTGCCAATTAGTTTGGATAACTTAATACGAGGCAGTCAAGCAAGATTTCATATTTATAATATGCATCTAAGTGCTGCCCATTCAGCTACATACACCTGTGCACTCACATATATGTATACACATGCACCTTGGTTCTAATCGGATTTTGTTCTTTAAAGCTTTCTTTAGGTTTACTTGTTAGTTGTGCTCTTCCCACTCACCGTTTCGTGCATTTCACCGCTTTCGTCAAGCAACGCCTCCAAGCTCTGATCGTCTTTGGTGGGCGAGAGCGGCGGTGTGGGCGAGCGATTCTTGGCTGCCAGCATGGAGCGTGGCAGTAAATGCCGGCCATAGTGCAGATACAGGTAACGACCCCATTTGCGACCAGCTACGCCGCCAATGGCGATAATTGCAAAGACTGCCACAATGAACCACATTTTGCAAACAATAACAAAATTCGAGACTGTGCTTCCAGTTAAAGCTCACGTGCCACAATATTTTTGGACGGTACTGTGCTGAAAAGCTCTATCGCACTCAGCCACATTGCATGCGTTACGCTCTGCTATTTAACGCTCTGCCTCTCGCGCTCTCACTCAGCTGCTTTGCTTTGGTCTTGTGACCCACGAGACTACAGCTTTATTTTTATCTTCTTTCTTCGTTTCCTCGTGTACGTTTTGTTGTTTGTATTTCTGTGTTGTTGCCACAGCTTTTATCACTCTCTATGCCTTTCAATTGTTTTTCCAATATTGTCTTACACGGTAACAGCAAAATTTTAATGCTGTTTACATTTACCACAGCACAACACATTAACTTTGTACAATATTTGTGCCTATTTGGCTAGTATTGTATATGTACATAGAAATATTTAAATATCGATATATACAAATATGTTTCGAGCGTTACTCGCCTCCGGCTAGCAAAACTGTGTGCGTGTTTGGAAAACAAGTTGCTGACTAACGGAATGAGTGCTGACTGGCGTACATGATGAAACAAAATAAAAGAACGAACAGGCGCACACAGTGGCCCAAAAGAAGTTGAACAAGAGAGCAAGCCACAGCGCAATAGAATGAGCACGACTAAACGCTGAGAGCCTCTGCTAATGCTCTCTTAGGTAATGCTGCCGGCGCTCTCTTAGCACAAGTTTGTTGTGATTGCGCTATTTGCTTTGCACTGTGTATGAGGAGGGTTGCTACTGTTTATTAGTACTACACACACTCATACACACTATGTTTCGTGTGTGTGATGTTGCTAGCAACATGTTGCTAACACAACGTATACGCAACATTGATGTATCTTTTTTCGTTTATTGAATAGTGCAAATTGTGGATTTATTGCCGGACAGTTGCCGCCCTTAAGGGGCTGCCAATTAGTTACTCAAAAATTGGGGCATCATGAGTTGGCGGCAATTTAATTTAATTTTTTTGCTACACAGCGCATCATGTGCTTTGGCCCCAAAAAAAAAAGGTTGAATACTTGAAAATTTGTTTTTGCTGGGCCAAGGCTGTTGTTGTTGTGAATTTTGTGGGTTAATTTGATTGTTTTAAGTGCTGGCTGAAACAGGTTTCTTTTTGCATTTTTGATATTGTTGCTTAAAATACCTTCTTTTTGTATACTTTTTTATCATATAATGGACAATTGTGGAGCATGTCATATATGCATATATACATATATTCATGTCGATAAATCTTCTCTTCACGTCTGACCCCTGTGCAGGCAACCAGCTGACCCCTATCCCATTTCAGTTGACAATCAATTATATAAAGCTGTACACGAAAATTCACAATTATTTTTGACACATTCCGTCAGCGAAATAGTCAACGAAAATGTTTATGCAGTAATCACGAGTTCAACTTATCCGGTTATTTGCTCAATTCCATTGTGTATGCTTCAAATATATATGAACATGTTTTTATTATTATTATTTTCGATTCATGTTGTGTAGTTCCGTTTGCCAAAAAAAAAAAAAATGAAAGAATTTTGGGTCAGAGTTTTGTTGTCTTTCTTTTTTGCCCGCATTGAAATTCTTCTTTAAACTCTCACAACTTTTTTGTTCAAATTTCCGAGATACGAAATGCGATATGCGAAAGGAGATTCTGTTCAGATCTATTGATAACAAGTTCATTTAGATTTATTTTTAGATTTTTTCGTATAATATTTGATATATCAAATTTGATTTGACCCCAAACAGCTTGACTTTCTACATGAGAAAAGCTGAAGTAATTTTAAATGAATGCAGAATTTATATTAATTTTCTATTAGATAAGAGAATCTCAACTTTCAGCACAAGTTTAATTCAATAATAGTTTTTATTTAACATTTATGTGCTGAATACAATATTGTTATAATTGTGAAATCTGAAAAGATGTTCTAAGGTCTGCTATGGCCACAACGACAGCAAATGCAATCTTGAAATGTTGCTTGAAACAGAATTTAAATACTCTACACAATCGTTACAGCCAACTTGGAAAACACTTGACATAAACAGAAATATATATATATATGTTTTTATTAGATAAAATATGCCAAAGTCCATTTAGGCAAGGCTTTTCAAATAATTTTGAAGTGCAACAGGTGATGTTTTCACCTAGCAGCAGCAGCAGAAGCAACAACAACGACAACAAATGTCATTTGCCACACCTCTCTCGTATTTAGATATATATATATATATATACAGTGGGCCAAAACAGTTTAAAAGAAGGTTTCATGACAAAATTTTATGAAAATAGTATAAAGCTGTATTTGGGTTTCGCCACACTTTTTGAGCTCCATACGACCCAAAAATGTTAAATTTTGACTCATCACTCAGAATAACAGAGTGCCAAAAAGAACCCGGCTCGTTTAGATACTTTTGAGCGAATTCTAGTTATTTTTATACGATGAAAGGGATGGTGTTTGGTTTTGAAAGGATATTTTTAAAAAAAGGTTTTTTTTTTTTTTATTTTTTTTTTTTTTTTTTTTTTTTTTTCTTTGTTGTTTTCTTATTGACCTCAGAAGTCAACGGCTTCCTACGGGAAGTTCGTGCCTTGTACTCTTCCTTGTGCAGCGCATTTCGCACAATTTGCGGATGAGCGCTAACTTCAGAGGTGAGCAATAGGTTCTCCTGTATTTTGGGTGCTGACTTTTTTGGATTGCTCTTTAGTGTGCTGAGAATTTGTCGCTTATCTCTGGCAGCACTTCATTTTAAAGCCCGGCCTGATCTGGGCTGAACCTCAAGATTAGCTGTTTCCACATACGATTTTAATATAGATTGAACACTAGTGGGTGGTGGGCCAATCACTCTGCCAATTTCGGATAACCTCTAAGTATACCTTTATAATTAATTGTCGCGGATCTAATGCTATTTGCTTGCCACGACCCATTTACGCACACTAAACTGACACAAATGAAATTCCATTGCAATAGATAATTGCTCTAATTGTAAACTAATCATAATTGAAAAATTTCACCATTATTGACTTACACTTTTTTTGCCCACTGTATATAATATGTATACAAGCATTTGAAATCCAAGTCAAATACACAACATAAATATACATACATACATATATATATGTGTTTACAGCCAGCTAAAAACGTGGCTTACATACGCGTATATATTATATTATATTGTCTTATTTGCAAATGGCTGCATTTATGCACAGTTAATAATACAGTGAAAACAAAACAAACTAGAAAAGAAGGCGTATCCAATTTCATTAGTTAGAGCTATAGCGTAGATAAATAAACGTTTCTTTCCTTTGAAACAAACAAAACACAACAATAGAAAAGGAAAAGGAAAAGAAAACAATACAAGTTTGCATCAGATTTAGATTTAGACTTGCAACCAAATATCAATTGAATTGTAGACGAGTCCGACTAAAGGTGAAAGAAATGTCAGATGTGCCCACGTATACTTAATATACAAATAAAAAACGACTTCAGACAAAAGAAAAGAGAGATAGAATATCGAATAACCAGCTGCTCAAATCCAGCTCTTAATTATGTGCGAGAGTTGAAGAGGGAGATCTCGGGCGGGGGCTATAGAGTTCTGAAGCTATGCAGGTAATTCAAAATAAACATTGCCGACCTGTTGCTTGGCTATATATAGAATAAATATGTGAGATATCCAAATGAAGAGCCTCTGTTTAGAATTAATTTAGATTGCTTTGAATTTAAACAAGTTCCAAGAGCTCTTCAAGCTCTTGGCCATGAAGTGGAGCTAATCGCTTGAGTCGCGCATACCCCAGCATGGCGGGAAACAGCTATTTTTGGCTGATTTGAAAGGAACTTTCAGCTGAATTGAATTGTATATTGGGTTCGTTGTGAGTCTTTCTCTCACTTTGATGAATTCATTCATGATAACAAAGATAAAGAACTGCTGAAACAAGTGGAAAGCAATGCTGAGCAACGGTAGCCCATACAAAAACTGATATAGTAAGCGCTATTGCCAAGGCTAACACAATAGCGAACGGTTTCCAGTCAATGCCTTCCGTTTCATTTCGGCTTTTCATTTGTCAAATGAAATGTTCAAGAAACTCAAGAAAATTAGAATGACAATAGCGCCAAATGAGACAAAAAAAACTATTTTAAAGATTCGTCTGGCATTTGTCGAGCTGCAAAGCTGACTGTGTTTTAGACTCAGTATGTAATATAGAGAGTCAATTGAAAGCAATTCGAATGCACCTAATGGGGATCTACGACTTATAAGACTAATGGCGACCCATTGCCCCATCTTGGATCACTAATTATAGCTCAACTTGTTTGGAAGTGCGAATCTATTGCATTTACATAAATGTCATCATTATTATTATCATTATTATTGTAGCTGTTGGTCGCCCTTTTCGCAAATGTGTTTGCATCGGCCTTATAGCTGGAATTTTATACCTCCTACTACTCAGTATGGACACTTGCAGCGTTTTTTATGGTCAAGGCATTGAATATCTACAAATATTTAATTTTTTTCTTTTTGTTTCTTTTTTTTTTTTTTTGCTTAATCGCACGCGCGTCGTTTACAAAATGCTTTGTTTTATATTTTATTTATTTTTTTATTTTTCATTTTAATTTGTAGCTCAACTTTCACTCAATACAAAGCAAATAAATTTAATATAATATAACTCAAAAAAAGATATTTTTGTTTTTTTTTGATTGTGCTATTTACCTTTTTCCTAATATATTTGGCTATTTTTGATAACTTGATCGGCTTGACACTCATGTTGGCGACGTATTTTCGTTTCTGTTTCTCTAATTTTTCTGCTTTTCTTTTTTCTTTTTTGCTGCTGCTGTGGCTGCTGTAGCTGCGGCTGCTTCGACTGCTTCGACTGCTCGTTGCTTGGCTTCTTCTTTTTCTTTTGGTTGCGAAGGCGTTGCTAATTTTGGATACGCTCTTTGATTGGCAGCACGGTAATCGGGCCAAGAGAGCGTTTTATCCAAGGCAATTGTGCACATATGCTGAGATGCTGATTTAATATATATATAAATATGTTTCACATATGTGTGAGCTTTTTTTTTTAACGCTGCAGATTAACAACAGCAATAAAAACAGCGAGACAAACTGCAGTCACATTTCAAACTCCACTCGGGGACATCCGTCAGAATTTAACACTTTTCGTAAAGAGCACAAAATTGTTATGCACACAAAAGAAGCGACGATAACAACGACAAAGACAACGACGACGACGACGACGACGACGACGAAACGGCACTTCCCGCGCTTGCGACTGTGCGGCTTGAATGTGTTGCGAAAACTAACACAGAAACAGCCCACAAGCAAGCCCAATGCTCGAAGCCGTCGACGTCGACGTCAAGCTGGCGAGCGCCAACAACAGCAACAACGACAACAAACGTGGCTCAACAGCCGTGTCGCGATGCTCAGCTGATAGCTTGTCTAGCGGCAGCAGCAGTCGTCACATGCAATGTGGCACTATATTTTGGACAGCAGTGTAGCTTAAGCCGCGTGCGTTTCTTTTTCTCTTACACATTCACACACACACACACACACACACACACGCCTGCAAGCACAGCCATTCGCTATGCAACTGAGTTGATTACCATAGCTTTTGTTTATTTTGCTGTTTTGCTACACGCATACATAAAGAACTTAAAATATTTGTGCTCTGCATTTCAATTACAGTTGATTTAAAGCCTGCAACGCATTGACAAAAGGAAAGAGATAGCAAGAGGCAATGCAATGCAAAGCTGCGCTGCTAAAATTGGCTGTGGCATGCGTTATCTATTCATATCTTTGGAATGTACTAGAAAAAAGGGCAGCACTGTTAGAGTTTGACTTGAAATAAAATATTTAGAAAAAATAGGCAGCACTTTTATGCTCGAGGTGGCATACATGACATAGTTCATATATCAAATATTGAAGTTGCTTAATATGTTAAGCACTTCAACTATCAAATTGCTTTGCACATTTACGTCTTTAACTGTGCAAACGTGTGCTAAAAATAAACGTTAAAAGAAGACGATCGGTAAATCGTTTTGACCATGTTAACAGCTTTTTAAAGACATATATAAGCCACACCTTTCGCACACCTTGCGACCAACGCACAAGTCGTTTAAACTCTGACTTAAGTTATGTACATATAAACATAAATACATATATATGCCCAGGCATACATATATGTTTTTAAATTACTTCATTAAGGGAGAATGCGCTCTTAAAACTCTTAGTTAGTCGTATATCTAAAATTACGAAATATTATGCAAATGCGATACTTAAAATAAAGATGACTTTCAACTGGGCATCGCACTTTACTCAATTGCCACAAGTTGGGATGCCGTAAACATTCATTGAAACTAATTGATGAAACAAGTGCCTTATAGCGACAGACAAAGGAGATATGCAGATATACACAGAGGTAGACAGATATATAGACAGATATATCTATTCGATATAGATACTTGGCAATTAATGCATTGAAACGCGTGGGTGTGGGTGTGGGCGTGGGCGTGACATGACCTGACAAAACAACTGAAATTGCCAAATGTACAAAAAACCGGATGGGACATGACAAAATAGATGTTTAGAATGTTGCAGAAGCAACAACAACAACAACAACAATAATAATAACCGGCTAAATGGCAAGCGCTATAGAATTAAATTGAATAAAACGTAATTGGCTTAAATAAATAATTAATTGTTTACTTTGTATCTATGCTGAAATTCGAAATGAATTGATCTGCATCATATATATAGACTATATAGAGACAAATACATATATATATATATATATATATAAGTACAACTTTAGTGAATTTACCGATCAGACTTTGTTTCTGGCTCAAGCGCTCATTTGTTCTTTCTAAGCAAATTTTCATTAGTTGAATGAGCTTAGCATTTGCTTATGCTTTGAGGCACACGCTCGATATGCCAGTTATTGAGCCACATTAACAACAATAATAATAATAATAACAGCAACAACAACAACAATAATAACAACTATAACATATATAAGGAAACCGGTTAATGATGCTGCGATGAGAGCAGCAACTTGTCCACTTATAAACAATAACAATAAACTCTAATATAATATGCATATACACTATATATATGCATATATCTCTACCTATATGTATATCAGCATATATCTGTAAGATATTTTCTTTTTGCTCAGCCCATTTGAGCGACCTGCTTAGTTGTCCATCAAAAATAGTTTGAAATTCGTAAAGGAAACAAGTTTGACTTGTTTACGATTCATTTACATATTATATATAGTATATATACAAATAGATATGGATCTATCTATATATTTCTATATTTATCTTTAGAAATTGCACTAATTTCTTTTAAAAAAAACATATTTATTTATACATTACTTATTGTGTTTACTTGATTCAAGCTTTATTCGCGCATATATATATAACTGTATATATTATATATATAGTATATTTTTGAAAGCAATCAAAGATAAGCCCAAATTACGCAAGTACTTAGCGCGAGCTGAACTTCATCTGTGTCATATACAAAATCCAATTAAAATTGGACAGATTGAAGAAACATTATCTCTAAAACAATCAATGCAGCCCTATATAGTACATGTCAGCACGATAACCTTTTGATCCGTTGTTTTTTTTTTTGAATGCTTCTCAATCTATTCCATGGCTTATCTAGAACTCTATAATGAGGAAACTCTAATGAGGAAACAATTTGTTATGATTCCGCCATATACACATCTATAAATGTATAAGCATATATATAGATTTATATATTTACAGCCGATGCGGGAAATGCGCTAGGCGCACCGATAACAGACATCAGCCTGAGACAAGGCTGATTAACAGATTTTGATAATTTTGTTTGTTTGTTTATTTGTCGTATTAAAAAGAAAGCAACTTTTGATAAGTTTCATAATTTATTGTATGACCGACAAAATATTACTCATGCGACGTGTGAAACGTGTTCGAGCATATATATATATATAGATATAGACGCACGCTTATGGGGTGAGAAAAACGTGTGCATCAGCATGTTGTGAAATTTCATAATAGTAAACACAAAATGCGCTAATTATTCAATGAATCAAGTCTACCTAAAAATATTCAAACAATTTTCGATTAACCCGAGACGAAATTAACTATGCAGACGATAATTATTAAGTGAATACAGCTCTAGCCTTAAAGGGCCAAGGCTGTCTGCAAGCTGCGAGATATTATAGTTATTCATGTTAGTAGATATGACAAGTAGAAAGATACCTCTTGAGATACCTCTTATTATGCATTTCAGGGGTTGATGCTTTGATGATGATTTCCACATAAATTGTAATGAGATATTGGCAAAAGCAAACCTCAACTTGGTTAACAGCCGAAGCCGAAGAAGTGTAGTACAAATAAACTTGTGTCATCAATAATGCGTTCGTTAGTTGTCTTTAATTTATAGCAGATAAATCTGTTTGCAATTCACAAGATTTGAATGAAAAGTTGCCAAATATGAAAAGTTTGCATTCGAAAAATGTGTGAATAAATATGGGAATAATATCAATTTTTCTTGCTCGCTGAGCCAATGTTAAATGAACCAATGAACAAATGAACCAATGAACAAATGAACCAATGAACAAATGAAACAATTGTGCATAGCAAATGGGAACTAAATTTCAAGAATTTGTGTACCACACACACACACACACACACAGGCACACATAACACACACACATAGAGAAAGTGCTGGAAAATGTGCGAAGAAAAACAAGATATTTGTGAACAAAAGAAAAACATTATGCATCAAGTGTAACTGGTATATAATTAGACTACGGTAGAACCAAATAGAATTGAGCGAGCCATAATGGAAAAACAACAACAAAAACAGAAAAATCAATAGCTCTCATTTGAAAAGGAAATACACAAAGAAAATAATGCACATAATTTTCACACAAGTTTCAAAGGTGAATTGTAAATTATTTTTCATTTAGTTTGGTGTGTGTGCTTTTTTGTTTTTAGTTGAACACAGTTTAGTTTAGGTGGAAGAATTGGTATTAAATGGTTTTTTATTCCTAACCTCGCCGCCCAACAATTCCAAATCATGCGATGCGGCATGCGAAGCCGTTTTAATGATCTTGTAGGTCTTGGCGAAGGGCGCCTTTATAAGCTGTCGTATAGAGATTGATCAGTTTGTTTTTTGTTTCGCCCATATCATTGCGATACATATAGATATATACACATATCGTTGGCGAATCGATTCGTGTTTTGGTTACGTAAAAAATATAAATGCAAATTGTAACGTAATATAAATAGAGAGAAAGAGACACGATAAGGAGAACAGAAACAAGTTGTAGAGTCGCGTGGACAATATAAAATGTAAGAAAAAATGAATGTATAAAAAGAGTTATAAATATATATTAAGAGATATTTTTCAACAGATTTTTGAGGCATAACCTAAAAAGATTTCTTTTTTTATACTTTGTTTTTAACTCTTTTTTTTTTATATATTTTAAGAAACTTTTTTTGAATAGTAGAAAATGCGAGAGAAAAACTCAGAGCAATAGGTTAAAAAATTATATAGATTTAGAGCATATGAAAGGACTCTGTAGACATATGGTGTATGGGTGAATCAATTGGATAAATGTGGCACTCACCTCCCAGGATTCGCGGGTGAGATCGCTTATTTCCTCGCCATCCTGGCTGCCGCCGTAGCCGCCAGCTTTGGTGGTGCCACTCTTTGTCCATTCGGTATCCTCCTGGATTAGCTCAAAGCCGCGCGCCTTTATTTGCTCTTCGTCCAGTTCACCGTACAGGTGTTTCACCCAGGTGTTTATGAAACGATAGAGCTCATCAACGCTGCAGAAAAGATTCGGGTCGGTGAAGTTGCAGTTGCTGTCGCAGCATGACAATCGCACGTTCGACTTACCGATTTTTGGGCACACTGAACCAGTATTCGGCGCGCAGCTTGTTTTTGCCATAGGACATGACCGTGGTGCCCTGCGGTATTGCCTTGCCAATGGGCTTGCCCATTCGCAGGCGGAAATACAAAGGTGGGTCGGAACAAGTGCGTGCTGGACGCGGTATAAGCTCTGAAATCAATTAATAATTAAATATATGTATATTACAATAAATTATTATCAACGTCGCTTACTGTCCACGCTGATAAACAATTCCGGCTTGTCATCCATTGAGACCATGGAGCGATAGTCCAGCTTGGGCGGCTGCTGCTTTGGCTCCTTTAACTTTGTGCTGGACGCTGTGCCCTCTGACGAGTGCGGCCGTATGAAGGTGCCAATGGAGGAGCGCCTGTGGAAGCAATAAAAGCACAGGTTATTAGCATTGAAATCGAAGACCTGAAGCGAGTTGGTAATCATGAGTACACTCGAATATGATGCTTGAAAAATTGAAATTAGCTGATGAACAATTGAGTGGGAACTGAAAATGTGATGTACTTATTCACTGGATGAGATACACGCAACAACATCTACAACATCAACAGCAACAGCAATAGCAACAACAACAAGAATAACACTGTGCACAGTTGCCAATCCGTCCTTACCCATAGGTCATATGACCCTCGGAATGTGTCGAGTGCGGTGTCAATGGCGGCACTGGTGATCCACCAGATTCTTCGGACGGTGTTTTCGAAAATAGATTGCCGCCCAGCTCTGAGACCAGAGTGATGGGCGAGCTGATTTGATTTTTGTTTATGTATATTGATATATATATGTATAGCAGTGTGTGTATATCAGTTGTGGGCGTGTGCAGGTGTATTGAAGTGTGTGTGTGTGTGTGTGTGTGTGAAAAGCATAATGTATGTTTGCAAAAGCAGCCGATCCGCATTAACCGAAGGTAAGCATATTTTTGATTTGTTTTTTTGTTTTTTGAGAAAATAAACAAAATTGTGGCACCAATTATATATATATATTGAGAGAGATAAGTTAAAAAGTTCGGTTCTAGTTGATTTCTCGTTTGCGCACCTTGAGAATACTTTCGAAAATACGCTCTGGTTGGAGTCTCCAGTATTGGGAGCCGATTCAGTGTCCGCCGACTTGTTTAGGCTGCCGCCAGGTGCCGGCGATGGACCGCCCTCGCCAGTAAGGCCCTCCACCCAGGTTAAGGGATATGATAGACGCTTAAGCATCTGCAAAGTTAACCAACAAAAATATATATTTATATATGTATATTTGTGTATATTTTTAAAGTGGTTTTACCTTGTTCTTTTTGTCTGCCTGCTTGTCGCCGCTCAAGGCTGCTGCCGCTGCCAGCGCCTGTTGTGCTGCTTCGTCGTCCACGCTGAAGCTGACGCTGGATGTCTTCTTGCGTGCACCGCCAGCAGCGTCGAGGCTTTGGCCAAGAATGGTGCTGCGCGGCGGCGATTCGCTGAAGTGTGTGGGCACAATATTCTTTGGCGGCACCCAGTCCGAGCTGAGCACAATGTCAGCATCGCTGTATACTGTTTTCTTTGGTATCGGCTGTATTGAGGGTATGGGCTCGCGTATGTCGATGCCCGAGTCGTAGCACGACTGCTTCGACAGCTGCTCCAGGTGCTCCAAATCAATGCCGGGCAGCACAGCAGCAGCTGGTGCTGCAGCGGCAGCTGTACTAGCACCTGTAGCGGCAGCAGCAGCACCCTTGCTGGTGCTGGCCGACGACTGCGGGTCCTGGGCCCTAGGGCCGCTGTCTACCGTTATGTTGGACTCGTTGTCGGCCTCGTCATCCGAAGATCTTCGGGAATTAGACAAATAATAGCTGAGTATTTGGCGTTTTGGTGTATTAACAGGCAACAGGTATTTAGTTAAAAATACGCGTGTGCGTGTGCAGGTGTGTGCGTGTGTGTGTGCAGGTGTGTTTGTGTGTGTGTTTGTTTGTTTACGAAGTACAAATGGTATGGGTATGTATTATATATTGAGGGAACGTTGCAGTTTAAAAATATGAAAATAAAAACACAAAAAAGAAGGTGGTATAAACAAATTATTAAAAGACAATAATTATTTTTCTTTTACTCATTTTCGTAACTTCAATAAGATTGTGAGTTAGCAAACAAATTAGTTATAAACTTCGTATTCGGCGCAGCTGGTTAAACACATACCGATCTTTGCTGGGAATGGCCCAGTGATGATCCAATAGACTTTTGCGTCGCTCCTCAAGCGTGCTGCGTGTATTTGTCAGGCCCAGCGTTTTCTTATCCTCTTCGTCATCCTGAGCGTCAGTCTTAGCGCTATCTTTGGCATCCGTTGATGTATCCTGAAGAATTGCAAGAGTATGTGGTATAAATATTGTAATTGTAGCTTTGTAAATGCTCAATCTCACCTCAACACGTTCGCGCTCAAAGGCCTTGGGAAAGGCATCGCCATCGCGTCCAGTGCTGGAACAAAGTGATTCCTGATCATCGGTGATCTCCAGCGAACCAATTTCAGCTGGCAAAAATGAATGATAATTAATTAGAATTAAATTTAAAATGGTTTACAGTATGATTCAGTTTACCCTCTAAGCGCTGCTTGTTGGCCTCCAGATCCGCTTGCTGCTCGGACAACTCCTTGGAATCTTCCTCAACTAATACTGGTTTAGGATAATAAATTTCGGGCTTGTCGGCTTCGCTGCCTGAGGCTGCTGCACTTGGGCCAGCTCCACCGGCCACACGCATATGCGCAATATCATGGAAGATGGCTGCATTTACCACCAGATCCATGGGCGCTATGACACCATAGCTTTCGGGGCCGTGCTCAATGACCAGCGGATCACTGACGTTCGGATCGAACATAACGGCATTGCGCGTGACCAAAAGAACGCCACCGACAACGCCTTGGCCATCGGTAATATGACGTACATTGATCTTAAGAAAACGTTGGGTAATAACCGGATCGTCGCTCTTGTCGGCATTCTCCTCCGCCTGGCTATTGCCGCCGGCATTGCTGCTGTTGCCCACAATGCGCTCAATGTGTCCCGGCTTGGGGGAGCCTGGACGCAGGCCCTCAAGTATGTCTGCAAGACAAAATAAACGATTTAGTGAGAATATTATAATAATAGTAAGGCGAATGTTAGACCAGAAGCTATTGCAAAACGCGCAGTTGCCCGATGGGTAGCTGTGATTTTAATCTGCCTGATAAGATAAGCGTGCGAAGCCAAAACGGGGCCACATTGATTTATGTGTTATTTAGTTTAAATATAAATCTCTATAAATGCGCGACATGTGACGTTCAGTAGACCGAAATGCGAAATGCGCTGCAAATTTTGCATTTGACAGGCGCCTCAAAATACTAATTAGCACATCGTTCTACATAACAAAAGATCACACAAAGGCCCAAATATACATGATATGTATATGTGAATATGAGAATCCGTCAATAACCTCCGTTTCGCCAAAAGACAGCCGTGTGCATGCTGATACAATGTGGGGATGACTTCTACACTGCGTGGAGTGGACTTGGGTTCTGGCTGTCCGTACACTTTACAATACTTGCTATCCAATTGGGTGAACGTGCGTGGCCCAAGTGGTAAGAAATTATTTTTGGCTTTTATTTTATCTATCCGCCCGTCGTTTGGGCCACATACAAAACAAATACAACAGCGCAAACTGTCACGAATACACGGCTCAGTTAGGGCTGCACAGCTCGAGCAGCTGTTCAGCTAGGGCTGCATACAGTTTTAAGTGTTGCCAAACGTTGTTATTGTGCGCAGCAACAGCATTGCCAGCACATTCAAAAGTAAATATTTTTTTGAAAGGCGATTTTCTGTTATTTTCCAATTTTGTTGTTGGCATGCGAAATGCAGTTAAGCGTTATGAGAAATAAAAAATATAAATATGCATGGTTTATATGGCATAAGCAAAATTAGAATAACTTGCAAAATGTAGCTTCATAATCATCGCACCAATTGCACCATTTCCAGCATCGTCGCTTACCTTTCTCCTGCTTGCTCTCATCGCTCGATAATTTTCGCTCAATTGGGCTCGATTTGCCGGAGACACTGCCTCCGCCTGCGCCCTCAACGGTGCCCGCGGAACTGGTGGAGGCGTCATCTTTGGCTGTCTTATCGGGCACCAGCAGCTGCTGGCCGGGATATATAAACGAGCTGTTCAACCGATTCAAGTGCGTTAGCTCCGATGGTGTCGTATCGAAGCGTGCGGCCACCGAGGTCAGGGTATCGCGATTTCCCACAGTGTAGGAAATGGTGGGTATGGTGGGCAATGAAGACTTTTGCCCTGCGAAAAAGAAAACAGTTTCTGTTAATATCCAACTTAAACAAAAACTAAAGGAAAACAATAGATAAATGTAGGTTATGTATTTTCGTGCTGATTTTTACTTTTAGGCAGCTTCAGCGGTTTTGGTAGCTGATCAAAAATCACAAACTCTTTATCGTCGGGACGCAGGCGCGAATAGATGGCGTCCGCTTCAATGACATCCTGAGCCAACTGGCGGCACAAATAGATCACAACAAACTCGTTGGCGGCCATTGGATGAGTTGATGCATTCACATTTATATTTATATTAGAGCGCCAGTAGATTTCAACGAATTCCAACATTGTTTAAATTGTTTTTAAATTTGAATATTGATTTTAATTAGTTTTCGTCGCGTCTCTTCACGTATGCATATTCGCTATATGTATGTCGGAATCACTTTGCATATGTGCATATGTATGTATGTACATAAGCGTTTATAGCGCGTCCTTTGCTTCATTCGCTTTTGTTACATTTTCGTCTCAGCTGCTGCTTGCTGTTGGAACAATAACAACAACAACAGAATCATGAACAACAACAACAGCAACGACGACGACATCTTCGTTGGGACGCGGCCTTCCAAACTTTTCGCAGCAGTCAGCGGTTTTTCGCTTAGGAAAGCGAACGACGAAATGCAATGCCAGCGCCTTTAACGTAACTTCACGTTCACAAATGTGTTTAATTCTACATACATATGTATGTATGTATGTATGTATGTACATACATACTTATTTATGTGATTATTATGTACAAATTTGATAGTGAGTTTATTTGAGCGTTTTTGTTATCGACATGCCGTGGCTTTAGAGTTTTCTCAGTGACTCAGTAATTGCTGCTAGATACCGTAAATAGTTTTGTATGGTTCTTTGGTTGTGGAGTAATCGATTTGGCATTGTTATTATTTTGATTAGTTTTGTGTTCTCTAAAGAATAAATATTTTTGTTTAATTATTTTTCCATAAATTCCATAAGTTGTAAACTTTATCGCATCTCCAAATAAACAATATTACGCTTGCTTCTCTTATTGCCAGCCGAAACACAAATAGACAATAAGAAAATCAGTTTGTAGGAACCGTTATCCACTCAAAAGAAAACAACAAAAATACATCACTTGCCTCTGTTGACGTTAAAATTAATAACAGTTTGGCGCGCTGTTAGCTGATGCAATGTGTTGCCAACTACGTGTATATTTACTTTGCGGCCAATAACATAGATGGCGCTAGTGTGTAAGACGAGCGCGCGCAATTCGAATTCTCCCAATTGTTTAACACATATCTATTATATATTTATATATACTTACTTGACAGTTTATCAACGCTCTCGAAACGCTGCTCAACTTTTGAACGCAACGAATCCAAATCAAAAGGCGCTGCCAGGCCATGATCCACACTGCGTGATTTGCTCCTGTAAAATAAATACAAGAAAGAAAAAACAAAACGCGACAAAGCACAAATCGATTGTTAAATTAATTGGCAACAATATAAAGCGATAGCAACTTGTTCGCTGCGATCTTTATCACTTACAAATTTTTCTAGCTTAAATTGTGGCCATAACCAGCTAATAACAATTTATTTATGTGTTTACTTGTGTTATTTTTTATGTATGTAATATTGTGTTTGTTGTTTATTTAATCTGACAATAAAAAAAAAAAAAGTCGGGACTGACCAAAAATGGACAACGACGCATTTGAAATTGTTTTCGTAAATGCTTTTTTTTCTGTAACCTTTTAACTGCGATTTCAGGGTTCAACATGAAATTCCATTCAAATAAAAATAAAATACGAAATCGTAAAGCCTAGCAGGCCATGCCTATAGACGTTTTGTTGCCCGTATTAAGTTCAACTGGAGGCAGGAATATATTCGAGAGCTGCTTGCCATTGTCTGAATTATTATGGAGGAATATACACGAGAGCCGTGCCCGTTTCGCATCGTGGAGGATTGCGGCGGCGCCTTCACCATGGGCGCTGTGGGTGGCGCCATATTTCAGGCCATCAAAGGATTTCGCAATGCACCCTGCGGACTGCCGCGTCGCCTCGCTGGCGGCTTGGCCGCAATGCGTTCGCGCTCGGGCCTAGTGGGTGGCAGCTTTGCTGTGTGGGGCGGCACATTCAGCGCCATCGACTGCAGCCTGGTCTATGCGCGCGGCAAGGAGGATCCATGGAATTCTATAATAAGCGGTGCAGCCACTGGCGGCGTTTTAGCAGCACGTGGCGGCAAGTTGGCTTTTTGATTTTTATATAGCCATTTAATGTATATTTAATTGAAGCTCGCTTATTGATATTTGCAGGCCTTACAGCCATGCTGAGCAGCGCCTTGGTGGGCGGGGTGCTGTTGGCTCTGATCGAGGGCGCCGGCATTGCCATGTCGCACTATACGGCCGATAACTATCGCCAGATATCGGTGCTGGAGCGCATGCAGCATTATAATGAACGCCAACTGCGTCAGCAGCAACAGCAGCAGCAGCAGATCCCCAGCTTCTATGCGGATCCAAATGAGGCGAGCTTAATTAAATGCATTCCATTTATTCCGTCTCGTTTCACTTTGTATTTTTATTTAATTTTTTTCGTTTTTGTTTTTTCTTTACAGGGCAATTCAATACCGGCTTAGAAAATCCGTCGCATCATCGCATCGATCTATAGACAGCACGACCATCGAATATAAATGTTGAAAATCAGTTTTTGTTTATTGTGAAGAAGTTGGCGGGGGCCCAGAGGCGACATCAGGCAAATGCCTCGAAATTCAATTCAAACACAATTGCAAACACATTCAATTTCATTAAAATTCATTTGCCGTGCATTTCGCTTCTTTTTTTTATTTATTTATTTAGAATATTCTTAACTGTTTGTTGTTGTTTCTGTTGATGACGACGTAGATATGGTATATCGTAACTGCGTGCTTCCTAGCGCCATGTTTGTCGTTAGCCTTATACAGTCGGCATGTGGCTAACTTTGGCTTGCCGCCTCGATTTTTAATAGTTCCTACATAAATACATACATGTGCACATGTATGTATATAAATAAATGTACACAGTGTTAATGCCAGATCCCATTAACAAGAACTGCTCCTCCTCTACATAGCCCTGCTCCACATCCGGCTATGCTATTAACATATGCATGTTAGTAACATAGCACGGCTATGCTATGCATGTTAGTAACATAGCCCTTTTTCCACTCCTTTTCACTTCCTTTTTTCATAGATTTACTTGATTTTTTCCTTATTCATTCATGATATCACTTGTAAGAGTTATCAATATTTCAAACTATTTATCTCTGTGGGGCTCAGTTTTGACAGTTTTCTGTCAGTGCTTGATTGGAAAGGAAGTGAATGTCCTCTGGCCAATGACTGACTAAGAAATACCCTGAACAGATTCAGTCTGACAGTTTGGCAGTTTTCCATTACTGCTTGAAGGTGCTCTAACTGGGAAATGATTTACTAGGAGATATCCTAAAGTTAAATATAATCTTAAAAATCATATTTAAATTATATTAAACAATTGGCTGTAGAAGCAAAAATCAAATTTAAACGAATTCTAATTTTAGTTTTTCAGTCTAAATAAACTCTGTCGTTTTTCCCTGCCTATCGTCTACAATGTCAACATTGCCTATTATGAGCTTTGCAATGTTTACAGGGTATACGAAATGTAATTTCCGCCTGCGCGCACTGCCATCCGTTAAGGCAAAAAAGAAATGCCGATTTTCATTTGATTTTCGACACAAGAAATTGAATAGCTGATTGTCAGGCAGAAGAAATGCCGATAAGCAGTATATACACATATATAGATAGATATCTGCTCATATTGAGCACCATCGTAACTCAATTTGTTGCTCTTTTGTTAAATTGATTAAAAATAAAGCCAAATGGAAATTAATTTGCGCATGTCTCCACCAACAGCGATAAACGCAATTGAATATCAATGATAAAGATATATGTATATAAATATATATATACGTATGTATGTATGTGTTTTACAATTCTAGCATTTATATGCGTAAAGGCAGCCGAGAGAGCTTATTGTTTATAGATAAACAGAAATTTATTATTTGTTTTATGTATTATTATTATTTATCGCAATTTCTGCTATTTTGCATGTTTCAATTTTTAATTAAATTGCGCAGCTGAAATATTTCACACATCAAATAAACTGCGCCCATTCAGTTTGCTCGCATAATAACTCTATATATACATATATATAAAAGTATAGGCATATAGAACAGTGTTTGATTTGTAAGTGGCGACATTAATTACACAGCTCAACAGAATCAAGTAACCAAGCTTGGTTCAAAGTTGTTGTCGTGTTGTTCATTTAATAGAATAAAATATTTTCTAATAATACTATTCCTCAACATAAAGACTCTTTAAATATTTCGAATATCTTCTATGCTGAGTTAGCGTCCATACATAATTTGAGAGATCTGAGCGAAATCTGAGTTCTGAATGAGATATCATAATTATTTGCAGGTCTTCTGTTAGACGCACTGTATTTCTCCTTAATATTTGCTTTATAACTCTCATTTGGATAACAATTTTTAATAAAGTGGATACAGCGAAAACTTCGGTTATTTGATGAATCTTCAAGTATACAATACAAAAAAACATGTAATTTAGCAAAATATCTGTTTTTTTATTCATTTTTGAAAACTGATCCAGCTCACTGAACTAATTAATTTTCTTTAAAGAAGGAAACTTTGCTCAAAGTATTACTTTTAGTTTTTCTTAATAATTAAATAATAAGTTAAAAATAAAAAATAATATCAGTAATGAGTACTGCCTGCTTTATTCGAAATAACCTCATAGATCCGGTCGTACATGGAGTGATACAGTGATTTAATGTAACTCAGCGAAATCTCGCTCCAAGCAAGTTCAATTGTAGCCGTTAGCGTTTCTTTGTCTTCGTATTGTTTACCCCCTTCAAATACTTTGCTTGCTCCAAACATTTTCTATAATGTTTAGATCCGGTTAATAGGGCAGCCAAGTCATGACCTGAACATTTTCAGTCGCAATGAACGACTTCACGACTCGAGCCGTATGGATCGGAGCATTGGCTTGCTGGAAACCCCATTGCAATGCACCGAAGATATCCTTAATCTTTGGAAATATGTATTTATATGGGCATAAGTTAGAAGCAGAAATGGCCATTATAATGTTGTTTTTTTTTTACTAGATTCCATAGATAACTTGTTGAAGATTTCAAACAGATTTCGTAAGTTGGGAATTTAACTTGAACACAATCATATTTATGCTTTTATCTTACAGACTCTCATCTCGCACATAAATAATCTCATCAGTAAAATTCTAATCTCAAGCAAAAGCAAAAGATGTTGCTAGTTTATGGGTTTACCTTGTTTTAAGACCTTCGCCAGAGTATAGTCTAATTCTGTGTCTACCCAAGTTTTGTTAGCCTGTGTGTATTTTCCTTTAAAGTCTCTTTTGTATTGATATTATTTCTTAGGTTGCGGGGCGAGCTAGGAATTTAATTTGCACAGTTGTTTCAATTCCAGCTAAAATGCGATCATATGATTAAATACCTTTCATATTCATCATTATTATTTGTTATTAAATAAGCTTTTGAGTGAGTACTGTAAACATATATGTATATATTATATATGTATGTTTTCTGTGGTATGCGCCATGTGGCATGAGCCTGGAATACGTTTCATATTTGAAACTTGTTCTGTTTACAAATTGACATTTAGATTTGCAGAATATTTGATATACATACAGAATATTCTCAGCAATATCTTATCAATAATAAACAGGTAGCTGCATAGCTGGCTTATAGCGTTTTGACTTTGATAATGACAAGTGCCAAGGAAGGTTGAATGCAGCTGTTGCCACACTGACACCATTCGAGCCGTGCGCACCACCCAACCAACGCCAGCGAGCTATCGTACAGCTACTGCGGACAGCTGACATATGTCAACGACTGTCATCAATGCTTCAAAAGAGACAACATTATGCTGTTTAGCTTGTTTTAGCTATATACAAATAATACATACATATATACGTGTATATATTATATATATATTCTGATATGATAAAACTGATAAAATCGTGTTATCGCCATTGATTTGCGAGAGGTTCAAGAACTTTATATTGTGTGTTCTAAAAAACTTTGTTTTATTTTTTTTTAAATATATAATTTTGTTGTTTTTTATATTAAATCATTATTAGTTCTTCAAATTTCTTTTACATTATTGTATATATGGACTTTCTAGTTATTAGAGAATTTTTCTAGTCAAACTAAACTCCAATTGCAATCGAGAATAATACTTCCACAGACAACATTACTTTTCCTTTAGCTTTTCTCTACTTATCGCTGTTTATATTCAACTCTATATGCATTAAAATCTCCTTGCAATGTAACTTATGTACAGCTGTAGATATTTACATATATTAGAGACAAAGAATTTCATTTCTAGTTATTTGAATTGAACAACATCTCTGGGTCAATAAAATTAGCTATATTTTTAAATATTTTGTTTTATTTATAATTTGTGCCTGCATCGTATTTAATGTATACACATTCGTTTATAGAGTCTATCAGTTAATGCTAGATCTAGCATATTTGAAAACGCAAATGATTGAAAAATTATGAAAATGCATATGGGTAATTCTCCAGACTTTGTCACGTTCGACACTTTGTTTTTTTTGTAATTATCTTGAAAATGCATCAATTTGAGTTCTGAAAATGGCAAAAAAAAACTTTATTTTGACAAATAGTTAAATATATTGCTCTTGATTAGTACTAAAATTAATCCGTTTTCAAGATAATTACAAAAAACCAAAGTGTCGAACGTGACAAATTGTTGACTTTTCTGGAGAATTACCCATATAACTTTAAATCTAGCCTATTTCAATTTGCTGCAAGTTTTTACAGCAGCAAACGTTCTCAAACACAACAAAAATCAACAAAAAAAACCTTATTTCTATATTGGCATATTTCCACTATAGCAATATATAGGCAATTATTGCCCAATATGAAAAAATTCATTTAGTTCCTTGGCAATGCACAGATGATACTGCAAAGGTTTTGCTCTGAAGTACTGCTGCAGGAAATCACTTCATTTGCCATAGGAATTTCAAGTCTTCCATGGTCAAATGCTGCAATCGAAAGGATATTCAGTTAAATGAACATAGTGAAGACGAAACTCAGAAACAAAATGAGTTTTCAATCTTTACACTCAGCATTAAATATAAGGTTTGTTTTAGAAATATTTAATTATTTAATGTATATGAGCCATACTCATATGGATTGCGCCGTCATGGCAAATGTTGCTACAATTATCAATATATATTATTATATATATTGGAAACTTAATTCGCTCGAGCGACAAATCTACTGATTCAAATGATTACGAATTGGACGAAATTATAACTTAATTATAAATGTATATTTTTCTGGGTTGTTTTATTTATTGCCTATTTTTAGCCTATTTTTAGCATATTTTTAGCATATTTTTTTTTAGTATTTTTATGAAATCTAGCATATTTTGACGCTCAAAATCTGGCACCACTGTTATGGACTAATTAGATAGTTTATAGTGGCAACTGTGTTGGGCTTAGTTTGCGCTGCTGCACAATAAAATTGTCGTTTATGTTTTTAAGCAATTTGCTTAATTAATTGTTTTAGTAACTTGTTAGAGAAATGTTAGAAAATGACAAATTAATAAATGCATTTCTTCAAAGCAAATAATCCATTTTGATTGATCTACCAATAAACAATATACTATTTTAAATATCTAAAAATTTTGTTTATTATTCCTCTTTAATTTTCAAGTTTTATTCTGATTCAACAAAATATCATCATATAACATTAATCTGAAAATAAGTCAAATGACGAGTCCACATCTACGCACTGATAAAATTGTTTAAAAAACAAGCCCAAAAATTTGTCAACTCACACACATACATACATGCACACATACATGTGTGTATTTAAATGTTGTATGCAAAACATGAAGAAACGAAAAAGAAACTCGAGACAGTTTTGATTGATATGACGCACTTGGTGGAGGAGCCTATCAAGCTATTTGCTCTTTAATCTAATCTCTGCTAATCTGTTCACGGAACAAACGGTTTTCTATTGTTTACTCGGCCACAAATTTATTTTTTATACTTTTAATCATATTAATTTGAGGAGATTATCAAACTTTGTGACTCTTGTAAATAATGCAAAGCAAAATGTTGGGCTCTGTGAAAGACAAGGTCTATAAATTATCATAAATCGATACGAATTTTCACTTGTGTTCCGTGAATTATATTATTTATATAATTTGATTGCGATCTTTATGCGTTAGCTGTAAATTGATGCAAATTCAATTTACGACTTGGTTATGGACACAATTTGAGCTGGAAAAAAATGTTATTGAAATAGAAAGAAATATATCATAATATAGAGTATAAATAGAATATAATGTATATGGTAAATCGTTATGCATATGCATGCCTTAATTAATTATATACATGCATGCACATATACATGGAAGAATGTTGCATGCAACATGCTAAACATGCCACTATAAATGAGACAGGTGTTGGCTAATTGTACACGATGCTGCTATAGCTGCGTGCATAGTAAGAGTGTGTGCGTGTGTGTGGGTGTGTGTGTGTGTGAGTGGGAGTGATATAAGTTACAATTTGTGTTAGCAACAATTAGTTAAACTTACCTGCGCACGGGTATCGCCAAATTGTCAACGCTGCGCGACAAACTGGAAACATCTTGACTAGCCCTACGTGACCTGGCACGTTTGTTAAATTTTTATTTTTTAGGGAGCAAACGAAATGGTGGCAAAAATAAAACGAGAAAAATCATAAACCAAATCAATATACAAAACAAAATGAGGATTCAATAATATGACAATAAAAATACTTTTGAAATATTCAAAATTTATGCACAGCTAAATATTTATTATATACATATATCGCCGTTCGCATAAAATGTATATTTGTTTAACAAACGCCAATTTCGAAATGCACACGTAATGTCCTAGCTCTAACCCTAACTACTCCCGATCATTCTCCGATATTTATAGCTGTTCCCCAGGTGCTCGTGCAGCACGTGGCGATAATGAAAGCACGCGCTCTGCTGCAGCTTTATTACTCTAGAATAGTCACGTTCTGGAGTAGGGTGTCTCAATACATTGCACTATTTATTTAGTTGAGTGCTATGTACATATGTATCTATATTTGTATGCATTTTGCATTTTGTTGAGATTCTTGGATATATCGATATATTCTTCTCCTCCTCTCTTCTCCTCTTCACATTTCTATTCCTAACTTTACTTATTTCGCTTATTTGTCTCTCCTTTGCTTTTCTCGCTTATTCGTCTCATTTCACTTATTTTTCTTTTCTCTTCCATCGCTTTCAATCCTGAAGCTTTTTCCGACCCTTTATGTTATTCTTTACTTTACTTTTCCTTCCTGCTCTTTTACTTTTTTTTCCACGCGTTTCATCATCACGTTTCTATGATTTCACTTCCCTTTTGTTTTCATCTCTTTATTTCTGCTCTGGCCGTGTTTTCTCTTTTTTCGTTTCCTTCAACCCTTAAATTTTTTTTTCTATAATTTTTCTCTTTCTTATTTTAAACTTTACTTTTATTCTTTAGCTTCTTCTTTCTTCACTTGTTCTACTCTTCTCCATTACTCTATTTCTTTCATTTCCTTTATTTTGCTATAATTTTTCTTTCTTATGTTATACTTTTCTTTCATTATTTTGCTTCTTCTTCTTTCATTTGTTCTACTCTTCTCCATTGTTCTATTTCTTTCAGTTCCTTTCCTGCAGCACATATTATTTTTCTCTCTCCTGTTTTAGCAATTGAAGTATTCCATATATTCATATGGTCAAAGCTAAGCAGAATTATTCCATAAGAGCACGTTTAACAGTAAATCATACGCCTCCAACAATTTGATCAAATCGAACCACTCGGAAAGCATGATACGCCTTGCTTATCTTTATAATACCTTATAAACGAAAGTAATCAAAATATTGTTTGAGCTGTTTGGGGTCATATCAAATCGGTTTAATCGAAGCAAATCGTATGTTCCTGGAATTCTTATACATTACTTAAAATAAAACCAAAACGCTAGAGTTTCAGGAACACGCGTTCGATGTCGAAATATGAACAAATGCCAGACAGCTCAATAAATTTTATACTCAAGACTTAAATGAATTGGGTTTTTTTTATTTTTATTTTGTTGCGTAGTCATAAATTTAAATTTACAATTGATTAACACATTTTACAATCAATTAGCGAGCGCACTTTTCCCAGTTTCCAAAAATATAAATATCTATGTATATGTTATACACATACATATATGCATATATTTATAACAACTGGACTTAATGATAGTAATTCTTGAGTGGTCTTGTTTTTTTCTTCTTTTTAAATTGATACAATTGATATTTAACACTCTTTGGTAAAGTAAATAACATCAACAAATGAATCAGAGAAGAGAGCAACAAAAGAAGAGAGAGAGAGAGAGAGAGAGAGAGACGCAGAACTGGCAAACAAAGGCTGATTCTGCAGTCAGAAAGAGAGGGCAATTAGGCTTGTTCGCTGTTTGATCAAATATGCTGCGTACGTGCCTCGAAGCATGCTCTCAAGCAGCTGAGATGCTGCTTTATTAAGCCTTTGTGTCATATACATACAAGATCTGACAAAGAAGCTGAAGAGGCAGCAGGTATTTATGTCTCAAGAATAGCTCGAAGAAGCTTAGCTCTAACCCCAACGATTTATGCATCAGTTCACTCACAGCATACGTAAAACTGAATGTATACGAATGAATTCAGCTGATTGAGTACAAAGCACACAATGAATTGAATGTGTACGAGTGACACATCACACTGTGCCTTATAACTAACGGCATTCAACGAAATGAGCGAGAATAAATAGCTGCGAAAAACGGAATGAAAACATTGGCAAAGCCGAAGACATTCGAATGTATTCGAATGGTCTCGATCACTCTTCATCTTCTTAGAAATAAGCATGTACTAAAGACAGTCGTTGGCTGTGCCAGAGAGAAAAATCTGTCTCGCATTCGAATATATTCAAAATCAACCCTCTCACCATTGCTTTTCGTTTCGAGTTGAATGAGACATTGTACGACGCTAGCGCACTCACTCACTCAAATAAATTGTGCGTCGCATTCGAATTCACTCAACTCAATTTGCGCATTCTCCATTAGAACGTCGATTTGCTGCCAATATATATAAAATACTTAAAGCTAAGCTCATTTTAATCATTAGTCTTACCAGTATTGTTGGGCTGTAATCATTACGTGCTGCATATTTAATTAATTTCAATTCATAAATACTTCCTAAATATTTCTCAATCACACTAAAAAGCTACAACAGTTTAATGAAAATATTTCAACATTTATTCTCAAGCTTTCATTCAATTTTTAAACGGAAATTCCTGCATGTTTTGTTTAGATTCAAACTGTTAATATATTTGCAAGTCTATATATATTATATGGTCATCAATCATACGCACTGTCAGCCAGCTTAGAAGCAACAACAGCTAAGGCAGATGCTGCATGATGAATTGTAAAAACAAACCGTAAAATACCAAAATATTGCTGTACGATAAATTCTGGCGACATTTTGTTGACTTTAATGACTAAATTTCGCTGTCAGCGTCTTATTTGCTTGCCATATTGATTACGAAATTAATTAGCTTGTCAAATGTGCACGAAACGAGCGAATAACCAATTAATAACCAGCCTCACAATCACCAACGTCTCTTATCAATTGCCAACTGCAGCGGCTTTCTCAGCGAAAGCAAAGCACGTGCTACATGGCAAACACTGATAACAGGCAGCAGCAGTCAGCAAACAGCTCGTCGCATTCAGCATCGCACAGATGAGGTCAGCACACAAAATTGAAGCAGTTGAAGTCAACAGAAGCTGCTGGCAGTTGAAGTCAGCAATCAGGGTCAACAATAGAGAAGCCAGCTTATGGCATAGCATTTCGAGGTCAAGCACTGAGCAGCTGAACTCAGCAGCAGAAGTCAGCTCTGGAAGCGAAGTGGATGCTAAAGAAATTAGCAGCTGCAGTTGTTTGCATAAAGGCTAACGCGTATCGAGTATATGTATATAGAAACCACAGCAGTTCAAACAAGTAAGAAGGCTCTAGTCGAGATGGCTCGACTACGAGATACCCTGAACCCTGCAATAAATTAACATCTTCTTGGGCTGGTGAACCGGCTCACTCAATCTTTTTTGTGAAATGAGCCAACTCACTCATATGGCTCACTGGCTCAATTGCTGATAGGTCATGAGCCAATAGCGATCTCCAATTGAGAAGAACGCAAAATGAGCCATACGAGTGAGTGAGCAAAATTGAGCCAAAAATGAGCAAAAGTGAGCCAAAATGAAGGAACAAGCTCAATTCAGTGAGCCATTCATTTTAGCTCACTCACTCATGTGCTACCTAAGTCAACTTTGAATGCTTATAACTCCATTTCTAGATGGACTATCTTCATGAGTTTCAGAGTAGATTAAGAGCATCTGAATGTATCTATGTGGCAAATTGCAAGTCTCTAGTATTTGAAATGCGTTTTTTTTTTCAAATTGGGGGCGAATGGGACGTGGCAACCAATATCTGACAAATACAAAATCTGCGTATCCATAATATCTATCTAAATATAAAAGTTCTAGCTAAAACGGTTAGTTATGCTCAAAAAACGTAAAAAGAAGTAAACGAATTCTCGATTTTTATCGATAATTAGGAAATGGGATGAGTTATCGAAAAAAAACAAAACAAACCTGTACTGCCCAACTAACATACGAATATTCATGTGAAATTTCAGCACTCTAGCTTTTGTAGTTTCCGATATCTCGACGTTTATACGGACAGACGGACGGACAGGCGGGCGGACGGACGGACGGACAGGTCTAGATCAACTTATTTTTGTATGCTGATCAAGAATATATGTATATTCTGGGGTCTGCGACGTCTCCTTCTGCCTGTTACAAACATTTTCACAAAACGTTTATACTCTGATTTCCCATTTTCAATGGGTTCAGGGTATAAAAACGGCATTTAAATGGTTTAAGTTCTAATATATTCTTGAACATAAGAAAGCATTGATTTGACATTAGACTAAACTAAAATAGAAGCTGCAAATATTCATTTTTGCTTTAGTAATCAAATAAAGCCAAGTGATATAGTAATACGAATTAGATAGTTCAACTATTGAGAACATTTGAATTATATGAATCCCAATGGCCATCGACAAGCTTATACTAATAATGATGTATTCTTTGAAACATTTTAGAGTAGAATTTCTGACAAATATTTAAAAATTTTACTATATTTCTAAGCAACATTTTTACATAAAATTCAATTACTGGCTTAAGAGCGCCATCTGTGAGCGTATTTCAAATTCAGAATGATTCTTTCTTAGTTTATTCCTTTTTATTAATTGAAAAATTTTTGGGAAATTTCTCATGTCTCAAATTTCGTTTCTTTTCCTTTATTTGTGGGTTTCGCTTTGTTTCTCTTTTTTTTTCTCATATAATTAGAAAATTTCTTAATGCCGCATTCTTATCTGTTTGTTGTTTTCAGAGTGTCGCATTGTTGTTGCCAACCTGTTTGAGTAAGCCAGATTACAAGCGAGTTGAAAGGGTTAATTAAATGTGCGACTCTGAATGTCACCTTTCGAAAAAAAAAACAAAAATGTTAAAGTGCTTAGAGAGACGGAGCAAGGAGTAAGCTGAGTTGACAACAGCAGCTAATGATGTGTTCTCACATTCGCTTTATAGATGCTCTGTTTTAACTTGACCAACCCATTCGTATTACATCATAGATAAACATACATATTTTATTAATGATATTTTTCGCATGTTTTTCAATTTATGCCTCTCACATTTGCGCAAATATCTCACAAGGTCGTATTTTGATTTCTCTATCTGCCTCTCTATCTCTCCCTCTTTCTCTTTCGGGTTTCTCTTCAAGTTTATCATAAATCAACTTGCACTTGAAAGTAATCTCCTGGCAACAAAAACAATGAGAAATCAATTTAGGTTAAGGCTAAAGTTTCAGCATTTTTGTTTTCTTTTATTGTTTTTTGTTGTATAATGTTTTTTTTTTTTTTTCAAAGAAAGCAAATACCCTACCGTTATCTTTTTTTTTCTAGATACTTGCCTATGAATAAGGCATATTTGGATTTATGTAGTATTTATTTGCTCTAACTATAAATGTTTTCTTTTGGATATGAGTTATGGAAATGCAAATCGGAAATTAATATTATATATCTTACAGCATAAAGTAATAATCTGATTTATAGAGCAATTGTAGCCAGTGACTTGAAATTGTGAAGTATTTATATGCCTGATAAATAGACATACTTTATATAGTGGGAGAATTCGTAAGAAATCTTATCTGCTAAGGTCTTGCAGCTACTCCCTAAATTTGATAACTGAATTACTGTTGAGCTGCTCTATAAATTAACTAAAAATGATATAGCTGATATAGCTGTAGCTATAAAGGCAGCGTGAACCTATATTTTTCACAGTCTTAGAGTTTGGTTCCTCTTCTCATTACATATGTCTTCCTTGTAGCATATTTAATTGTATAATATTTATAAATAATTTTCTAATTGAGATTATCGATTTAAATTTCAAGCCTAGAACAAGTGCTTTGCGGCTTATTACTGCCTATGCCTACGTTCCAACTTGTTTTACCTTTATGGCAAGATATTTAGGCCGCTTGCAAATAATTTTAAGAGCCAGCTGCTCAATGATTGTGTTGAAAAGAAAAGTGTTAGCTTTTACCCATAATAATTAAATGGTTTTGTTTATTAAAAGATTTGTGTAATATTTCATTTTTGCTGTTTGTGAAATTTTGAAGAAATTTTGTTAAAGCGACGCCGGTAAAAAAACCGGTTCAAAGAAATTGAGGACCGGAATCCAAAATCTGACAAAAACCGAAATTTTATTAAATTAGTATCTATATATATGCAGAAGACTTGGAGACTCTAACTGTAAAGATGAACGAGATATAATTTTATAACTGATTATCGATAAAGTGTTTTATCGATAACTTTGGAAATATGAATGTGATCGAATTTCTGAAAGAAACTCGTACTGCGCGTGCAATATACGAACCTAACAAAAAGAATTAACTCCTAGCTCTTGTATCTTCGGAACTGGACACGTTCATACATACGGACAGACGGACGGACGGACGGACGGACGGACGGACGGACATGGCTATATCAACTTTTCTCATCACCCTGATCAAGAATATATATACTTTATGGGGTCTGCCACGCCTCCTGCTGCCTGTTACATACTTTTAACAAAACCATTATACCCTGAATTCCCATTTTCAATGGGCTCAGGGTATAATAAGATAATAATAAAGGAGAGTTTGTGTGTGTGAGAGAGAGAGAGAGAGAGAGCGAGAGAGAGAGGGAGAGAGATAATATAATATGAAAGAGGTATTTATAAGTATTGTAGCTATTTGATATGTTACTCCTAAGACTCAGCAGCTATGCTTAAAAGTCAAAGTCAAGATCAATTTTCATGCCAGCGATATGGCTTAAGATATTGAACTTGTTAAACTAGATTATAGATATTTGTAAATATATATATATATATATCAAGTCGCCATATCAATAGATACAGCTAGATATGCTGAATTTATAATTTTTTCTTCTTATTTCCCTTTTTAGCTTTCATTTAAATGATATACACATAAAATCTAATTTTTATCTGCTTTGCTCCCAAGTGAAATTTACATAAAAATTAGTTTCAGGCTTTTGTGTGTAAAATATTTAGCATTGTTAAGTCTCTTCGCCTTCTTCTTCTTCTTCTTCTTCTTCTTCATCTTCTTCTTCTCTTTACAGTTAGCTTGACTGATTAGCGCCTAGTTTGATATATTCATTTTGTTAGTTGCCAGGCAGCAGAATTTTCATTAATTTATTTTGATTTAAAAAAAAAATTTTTTTTATTTATTTATTTTTTTTTTTGTCAGACGAGCCCCTTGAATGGTCACACAAGATATATAAAAAAAAACAACTGATTTATGCATTAAATTTGAAGATAACGAACGCTTATCTGAACCTGCTAATTCAAAGATCTTTGTAATTCGTATTGAATTCATAAATGTGATTTGAGCATTTGTGATTTATATGAAAATCTCACACTTGATGCAATTAATATATATAAGCAATTTGCTTTGCAAATAAAATATAAATTATTATTATCACACGAACACACACACACACGCACACCAAGCGAATCCAGTTTAAATGCTTTGCACTTTGCATTTACATAAAAAAACAATTTCTCGACTTTTGTTTTTTTTACGAATTATCGTTGTTGTTTTTTTTTTTAATATTATTATTTTGTTGTTTTCTTTATTTTTGTCGGCTCAACTTGGACGGCGGTTTCCAAATGTCGCTACCCGTGTTCAGATGCCAACTGAATTGCTCCCGGTTTAATCGTGGGGGCAGCATGCGAGAGCAATGTCGGTCGCTCGCTCGTTACTCTTGATGAGAGATTGGGTTGATGTGTTATTATAACTGCTGGATACACCCACATAAAATATATGTATATATGTGTATGTGTATATAGAGCTGTGTGCGCTTGTATATTGGACCTTGTTGTTGCCCGACATCATTTATATGAATTATATATACATATATATATATATATAGATATATAAGTGCAGTTAAAGGTCAGACTGGACTTTGTGCACACACGCACGTAAGCCCCGAGTGGACAAGAGGCTTTAAAGCAATTATTAACCAAATATTTGTTTGTCTTTAATTCTTGGCTTTAAAACAAACAAGTCAGTTTGGATTGATTGCTTTGAGTTGTAGTATATAGTTGTAATTATAATTTCAATAAATTACAAATAAATGATTGATGATTAAGAAACTACAATAAAAACCCGTTAAGCTGCCTATGTAACTATGCAAATATCAAATATATAATGTATATATAAAATAAGACTATACATATGTAAATCTGAAATGCCATTGGCAATTGGCTGCAAATGTGAATTATGGTCCACATAGTTAGCCAAAAATGGCTGCAAGTCGTGCGCCCCCAATTTGGCTAAATGCAGTATATAATCAAAACTCAAGTAGTTCAACGCAGTCACAAGCACTTGCTGTGAAATACACTATAAATCGCATGATTAGAAACTTGATATATATACATATATATATATAAATACTAATCATAAGCAATAGCCACACAGTGTGCCTAAACGTTTGCGCATTATCTAAGCCTAAAGCCACTTTGGACTTGTATTTTTGCTTACTTGATAAGTTTTAGTTACGCAAAAATGTACCTACACACACACACACACATCACACTCGATGTGCATATATATACTTGTTATTTGGACATTCTCAAGTGCAGGCTGACAGCTAGAAATACTACTACTAAACGAAGAAGTGAATCATTCCCGAATCGAGCTGGGGAAGGTAGGCGCATGTGTCAGCTTTCGATTAAGCAATTGTAAAACATACGAATTGTTTTGTGGTAAAGATATGAATTGCAGACAATTAAGTTCTTTCTGTGTCCCATTAACAACTCGCTTGAACAACTCAAATGAGAAATTGTTGAAAAATACACTTGAGTCTAAATTGAAATATTTCAGTTACAATTATTGTTCAATAATCGTGTAAGCGTCAAACTGAAACTACTTGAGATTAATGCATATCTATATGTATGTATTTTCAAATTACCTTTGCTTGCACTATACTCAATGAGAGTAAATTCTTTCTTAGTGTAAGCGTTTATTACTCTATCAAGGATCTGCGTATTGTGCTACTATGAACTCTATACAAATATATTTTATTTGCGCCTGAAGGCCTCTGACGCTCTGGCTTAAATAAAATTTTTATTTAGAATGAATTCTAAGTAACAATAAAATAACTAAATAAATAAATTTTATTTGAAATGTGGCAGAAGGAGGCATGGCAGACTCCATAAAGTATATATATTCTTGATCAGGGTGACGAGAAAAGTTGATATAGAAGTGAATTGAATTTCCGAAGATATAAGAGCTAGAGAGTTCATTATTTTTCTGTTAGTTCCGTATATTGCGCGCGCAGTATGAGGTTGTTTCAGAAATTCGATAACATTTATATTTGAAATTCGATAACTCGTGTATTTCCAAAATTATCGATAAAACACTTTTTCGAGAATCAGTTATAAAATTATATCTCGTTCACCTTTAGAGTCAGCGTCTCCAAGTCTTCTGCATTTATATAGAAACTAATTTATTACAATTTCGGTTTTTGTCAGATTTTGGATTGGGGACCGGAATCTCCCTAGAGACAATACTAGAGACACACAGTTTGGTTTGACATATAGATATGAATGTCATGATCATAATCTGAGCGTTTGCAGCTGTCTTGAAACAGAATTGTGAATCAAAGAAGTCTTTGGCAGCGAAACCCACGCGGCCCAGCAAGAGAGGCAGGCAGCGAGACAGCAAGCCGCATGCAATGCTCACACACATAGAGGCGTACAAGCATAGATCAGCGTGTGTGTGTGCTCGTGTTTTTGCATGTATAGTTTCTTACGCGTGGAGAATCGAAACGAAGCAGAATAGAATATTATTTGTTCGAAGAAGGGCTCAGAGGATATCGTAGTCGAACAGCTTTCTTACTTGTTTACTTTGAATACCTTTTCCTTGTCACCAACTTTGTAAAAATGGATTTTAAAACTGTGTGGCCCATGCTTTGACAAAAATACACATGCAGACTGTCAACTATTCATATGGCTCTGAAAATTTGATTAAAAATTACTTGGAGAACAAAAGTTATTCAATCATTAATTTATGCGTATATACATATATGTATGTATATATGTGTGCATGTGTTTTTCACTATATACAATCATAGAGTCATGTGAAAATATCAGCTCATTCGCTGCTGGGTTCAGGCTGCCTCCCAGTTGGTCACTCTCTCTTACTTTTCTCTTTTTTCAGCTATGATTTACAGACTTTTCTTTGCCTTAAGCTTAGCTTTGTTAATGATGTTACTCTACAGTTTCAAGATTCGTTGTTTAATTATCTAAATACCTTTAAATATCGCATTACATCAAGTCAAATTTCAGCTGCATCTGCTATTATATTCTATGACTTGACTTGAATATTATCATAGCTGAAATGAGCATGTTTTGGATAGGCAAACATCAGCCATCTACCGGGATGTATTCTTGATTGAATAACAGCAATAGCAATCGATTGTTATAGATTTACATATACAAATATTGTCTCTACTTTCCTGCTGTTTAGACTATTTGCATGCTGTGGTCATATTTTGATGACTTTCTCTTACATTAAGTCAAGCATTTACTTGATTACAAGGATTCTTAATTAACAATATTAGATATAATATAATTGCAAGCATATTTAGTTCATATTTGTATTTGATTTTAGACTGTTGTCAACTTAACTATATTCGACATTTGCTCGATTGCCACACGATGTCGTTGCTTAAACAATATTAAATTATCTAAACAGCCGCCACTTGCAATTGATGTTGACAAATTGCAGCTGCGTTTGCAATCCTTCACAGAGGCAAACACACACATATTGCATTGCCTTGTTGAGCAGTGTATTCAAGTGTTTGGGCATCACCTTGATGCCGCAGTTAGACTCGTTAGTTGCCAGCCAAGTGGCTGACTATGCGTCAGGTATTTACGTTTGTTAAATATTTGCCAAAATAGCTGCTGTATTTAACTAACTACTGCATGGACATTAGCCCAGGCCTCAAATGTGTGTGTGTGTGCTATGTATGTATATGTTGCAAGCATTCTTTCTTATTGGAGAATGTGAATGCGCATAGAAATCTATGTATGTGCAAATGTACACGCACACGGACATGTGAGCTGTGTTGACGACAACGACAACACGGAGGCCCCCCAAAGGCTGCCCCCCAAAGGCTATGGCTCTCGAGCCAGCCCGAGCCCGTCAAACTGTGCAAATATTTGGGCACGTGAGATTACGCTCTGGAGGCTGTTTGACAGTGTGGCCAACGTTTAATTAAGATTTTCAAGTGGAAACGGGGCGAGAGCAAAGGGAGCAATATTGTATGGAAATTCAACTGGTAAATACTCAATCTCTCTCTCTCTCTTTCACTCACTCTGGGCATAGCGTAATCGAAGCGTCAATGGAGGCACACAATTTGTGGAGGCATTCAATACAGTATTCTTTTAATGAACTAGTTGGTTATGCTCATGCTTATACACCCTAGACTTTGATAGTGTATAAGCGGGGTATATAGGTTTTGCGAAGCTGCCAATAGAGTATAACAATCTAAGACAAGATAAGAGTACATTTTAAGGCTATTCCAAACAGTTAGAAGAGCGTTAACTTCTTCGCATTATGTGAAGTATATGGCTGCCCCTTATAATTGTGCTATCATATAGCTCTTTTAGCTCTTCCTAATGCTTAATTATTATACTCTGTTCCCAAAGGGAAAAAGAGTATATTGGGTTTGTGGAATGTTCGTCTTGCTGTCCGTCCGTCTGTCCGTATGAACGCAATATTTTTCGGCGCTATTAGAGCTAGAGAAATTTGGAACATATACTCCTATATAGCTTCCGAATTATAAAGTGTACAAATTTTCCCGATCCGCCCACTAGGAACGTGGCAAATCGGAAAACTCTTGCGCCCATAGGCCAGAAATCATACTAGATGTTGAGCTAGATTTTTTTCACATTTAACTATAATTAATAAGATATTAAAACACAAACTGCACTATCGTTTTACTATATCTACGGTTATTTTAATTGAACATCATTTAGCTGCCGTCGTTACAATCGCGTGCCATAAAACGTGCTGACTCGCAGTTGGATATGAACTATGGTAGAAGTCGGTCAGTTATATCAAATTGAAATTGCAAACTGTTTACATTTCATTCGCCAATTGGTTAGCTTTATTCATTCTTTTCACAAGTTATGTGGAATTGCTCGTTTTGCATCTGATTGCTGCGCAGGTTCTACGTTTTGCCCTACGGCCGGAGGCTATATTAAAAGGGAATTGCAGCACTTGCAGTTGATTAAGATATATTTATATATATGAATGCTCAATGAGCTAGACAACAATCTCTAATTTACATGGCAAAATTACAAAAATTGACCTTCATTTAGAGCAAGGCACAAACAGATAGAGATCGAGCGAGAGAGCGAGACAGATAGCGTGTGCGGGCGCGTTCGTTGTACGGCTTTATCTTAGGAAAATTGCCATCGCAATTGGCTTTGCTTTCCCTTTGATCATTGTCTCAATTAGTACAATGAAGAAGAAGAACAACAACAACAACAATAAAGCAAAATTTCCAGGTTCAAGCAAAATTGATGACAATTCCAGCTCTGAGGCTTACGCTGCTGGCATCGATGAATAAAATCACAATAAGAAATAATCAACATTTGTGCAGTAATTAAAATGCAAATACAAACAATTTATATACATGTATATATCGTCCAATCATAAAAACAAAAGCTGATAATGAAGACAGGATGGAGGATTAAACACACTTTTAGAGATTATTGGGAGTCTACCAAAATTTTGTTGTTGAAGAAATTAAATGAAAAATGAAGAAATCATTGCAGAGCATAGTAATGCAATGTCAAAGATATTGATTTACAAACCTCTTTATATAACAGATTTATATTATTTTTAGCTTTTTTTTTTTGACAGTCAATAAATAAAACTTATAAGAAACCTTTAATGCCCCCTGCAAGGGCATCAAAGGCGTAATAATTCAATAAATGAAAACAATTCAAGAAAATGAAATGTGCATAAAAATAAATGCATTCAAAATAAACAAACAAAAACAAATTGATTTCAAGGAAGCGCAAACAAAAAATGCACATGAAAATTGCAAATATTTATAAAAAGCAGAGCAAATACATAATTAAAAGTAACAGATAAGAGTTAATATAATAATAATATTTATGGCTAGCTAATGGATTCGCCTGCGGGCAAGGCTTTTCCCCCAACAAAAAATTATCTTAATGAGCTTACAAAGATTAGAAAAAAAAAGTTGAAAAAAATAAAACAACAATAGGTAATTTTTTGGGTTCATTTTGGTTCAGTTTTTGTAGCTTAGCCGGGTTATTGGAGTTCAAAACTTTTGGCTAGGTCATGGCCAGTCAGTCAATGGGAGCGCTATACTAATGAATTCTCATCTCTTTTTCAATCAATATAATTATTATTTCTAATGCGTTAATTAACCCTGAAAGACAGCGGCTTACAAAGCTAGAGTCAAGGTGTTTCACACTCGAGAATTCGCAACAAAAGTGACGCAACTATTAAACATCATCAAAAGCTCATAGCGATATACATAGATGTATGTATATAAGATGGCAAACAAATAAATATTGTTCAAACTATTCAAGACTTTCAATTGCATCATAAAAGCCTAAAATTTGCCCTGCATGAGAATCGCATAGCAAGGCGCTGTGGTAGCTAAATTTGATATGGTACAAGGCATACATACATAGATAGTTAGCTTAAGATAGTCTAAACCCACATCTATATGACTTGAAATTGCACCATGAATGCCTGGAAAACTTACGTGAATTGATGAGAATCGCATAGTAGAGCGTTATTTCACATATATTAGCTCGCTTAAGCTTGCTGCTATTATTTATATGAGTATATACATAAATACACACATATACATACATACACAATGAATGGTTGTTGTGAAAACTTAATCGAACTGCGACCCTTGCTGCACAGAGCGAGGATCTGGCAGAAATACCTGAAGCAAAGCTATTAATTACAGGGTATACGCTTAGATTAGTCGGGTTTGGGAGTAACGGGAATCTGTTTAGGGCACTAAACTGAACGATGCATTTTAGTCACTTGCAAGGCGTTTGTTAAACATACATTGTCGGGTTAGAGAGCAATCGAGGATGATGAGATTATGTTTGATGCGTAATTATATAGCGAACCTGTTCTTGAAGTTATCGGGCACAAATATGTTCCACCAGGAGTGTCGCTTCTCGCGCGGAAAATACTCAACATGATTGGGATCGACAATGTCGTCCTCATCATCATTATCATCATCATTCCGATAGCCGGTTATATCGCTGGCATTGGCTCCATTGGCCGCCATACTATCATTGGTCAGATCGCTTTGCGATTCACTGTATGTCATATTAGAGTCCAAGCTCCGTTGATTGATGAAGTCCATCTTTTTGCGTCTATGCCGATCTAATTTCGTCTGCAGTGAACTGCGACGTCGGCGCTGTCGTTCATTGGGCGTATCATACGGATTCATGCCCTGTACAACGGCACGTGATTGTGTTCCATCCTCGAAATAGGTCAATTTACCAGGCTCGTTTGGCGAGCTGGCACGTATATTCTCCTCCGAGCTATAGACGAGCTCGGGACTGTTGGTGGGCGTGGCAGAGCCATCAGATTTCTCGCTGCGCACAGCCGATTCATAGGAGTCTTTGGTAGAGTTCTGTAAAGCAAAAAACCAAATTGAAGTTTACGCATGAGATCGGGTGACTATAGAGTGAGTGCGTGAGAGCGCAATGTTAGTCTTGGCTTACCTTATTGCTATCACGTCGCAGAAACGAGACGGCTATGGAGCTGCGTCGCTTTTGACTCTTGTCCGACTTGCTGGAGAAGAGGCCCAGTGCCAGGGAGCTGCGACGCGGTGGTTTCTGTGGTGGCAGTGGAGCTGTTCTGTTCATGCTATTATTAGCTGCCTCTCCACCATCGTTGCCGTCCACGTGCTCATCGATGTTGACCAATGATGGTATGGAGGCGCTGGCCCAATCCTTGCGCAGGCGATATTTACCGCTATCGATGACGCTCATCTTGCTGCTAACCGATCCTTCAACTCAGTTAACCGTTAACCACTGTAAATATGATGTTCATTAATCGATTGTGTCAAAAAGCATGAAATGCCAACGAGTCACGGCAGCTGGCCAAACTACTCAATTCTATCTTTCTCATCACACTCCATCTCTTTTCATCACACACACACACTGTCTCTCTCTCTCTCTCTCTCTGTCTCTTTGCTATTGCTAGTTAAACTTTTACTTTCAATGAACTCCATTGAACCGGCATTAGCGCCGTAATTAGCAGGCCATTGTCAGTCGCCTGCAACGTCAGCGACAACTCGACGATGATATCGCAGCTTGAACATGTATATATATGAATATAAATAAAGATATCTGAGCAAGCGAGTATCTAAGCACATGCAATGTTCGACAATTATCGGGTTTGCGAGAGGCTTAGGGCAGTCCGGGGGCGAGGCGTCGCATGTTGTGAATAGGGCGTGTTTGTTACGAGAATGAGTTGTAATTGTGCTAAAGAAGATCGTCAGACAATCGGCTATAGCGATTCAGTATATCACCTGTTGCTCGATCATGTTTCTATTGAAATATTTGACTTAAATACTTGGATCTACATCAGTTTACATCTAGAGCTGAAAATGTCGCATAACTTATGCTAAATACTCGATTATGTTACAAGGTTTTCTACACTAAACATCCAAGATTAAGCTCTAAATAGTTCCAGCAAATTCTAATAAGCTGTGACGATATAAATATCTGAGCTCATCGATCAGCTGTGAATAAATTATTAACAGCCCAAGCTCTAATTAACATATCAAATTCAAGTTTCACGAAGCTGTTGAGGCACGTCAAAACATTTGAAAACATAATTCCACATTAGAAATCCAAAATAGTCCAAATCAAGATTTAAACAGAAGCCAATTAGGCTCTCTGAATACATAGACCTCAAGCACTTTGCAGTGCTAAGTGGAAATACAACTGCTAATAATGTAAATTAGCTGAAAACTTTATGACATCAGAACAATAGTTCAACCTACGACAACAGCAGCCCAACAGACACACACTTTTGCCACACAAACAAAAACAAAAGATATTTCTAATAAACATGCCACGATGACGACGCCGATTTAGACAGGCTAATGGGCGGTCCAGGTGCCACGCCTGGGCGAAAACGAAAGTGCTCCGTTACAGGTGTAGCAATCGCTAGAACAATGGAATTAATGGAATAACTATCTAACTATGGGCGCAGCTTGAATGCAATTACAAAGCTCTCTAATTGCATTCATCTACTATAACTGGGGCCTGTAAACTGTAAACTGTTAACTGTCTGTCAGCTCTGTTATAGTTTAACGCCTGGTTGACTTGGGCTAAAGTGTGTGTGCTGTGTCTGTGACGTTGTCTGCGACTGTATGCGTGCCTCTCACTGTGTTCACGATTCTCACATCAATTCACATTTAATAACAGATCACAGTAGGGCTATAATTGCCTCGAGTTTACTCTGAATGCTGGGCAGCTTATGCTGCCGTCGCAATAAGTAGGTCAATCATAATAGAGCTGAGAAATCTATTTATTTACCTTGAACCCTTACAATAATGCCGCATGAATATATATATATATATAAGTAGGTTAAGCTATGCAAAACAAGTTCTCATTAAGAAATTTCTTTTCTTCTATTAAAATAAAATTTTTGCAACTTGTTTTAGTTTTAGACTTTAAGAGTTAGATATATGATCTAGTAAAATGTTCCTTAATTGCCTCTCTCTCTCTCTCTTTCTATAGCCACTGGAATCAGAACAAACTCAACTCTAGAATACTTAAAATAGCCATGGAATCGTTTATAAATAACTTTTTGGGTGTTGTAAGACAGACGGCTCGAAAAAGATAAACTGCAAGTGGCTATTGTTCGATAAGGTATTATTGATAAATCAGTTACTTAAACTTGATAAGAATGCTTAAGTAAAGATTAGATAGAATTAATATTGCACACACTCAAGTGTGCGGAGTTACGACATTATCTATGCATTTATGGGTCTATCAAATTTGTAAGTGTTTTGTGTTGCCAATTCTTCGAGTGGCTTTAGACTTGTAAGCGCGACTCAAGTGTGCACTTCTGCTATAAAGCCACTGCTGGCTTTATAGAAGACAGATTCCTCTATAGGAAACGGGCAATTTGAATAAGCTACTCATGTACATATACAGACAAACGAATTTAACCTTGTCTGCGTTCAGTGCGCAACTGAAACTGACCACAACCGGTCAGACTCAAGGCGCTTACATTGCCGACTGAGCGAAGTGAAGTGAACTAAGCTGAAGTGAAGTTCACGCTTGAAAAATCGGGGGAGCTACGAGCACGTCTCATATCATCTCTCAATGGGTTGCTGTCTGGCCTGGCTCTGGGTCTGGGTCTGGGTCTGGGTCTAGGGCATTTTTGTCAAATTGCATCGGGCCATGAAGGCGAGACATTCGCTTTACGTCTGATTTCTTTTATATTAAATATAAATATATATTAATTCACTCTATCAGCCGATTGAGGAGTCAACGCATTCGAAATCGTTGTGCAATGCGCATAAATGAATAGAAATCAATTTCGATATTCCAAATCTTACTGTGTCAATGTCACGGCCAGCCAACCGAACAATACGAAAAGAAAAATAAAGTAGATTTGCTGACCATTGTCAACAGACTCTGCTCTGCCCGTCTCCTGACCACGCCCGTCTCTAATCGACAAGCTCGTGTTGCATGTCCCATAATCTGTGACAAAAGTAAATTTTCCACAGCAAGGAAAAACAAGTGGAAAACTACAGCACGTGATAAGAGTCGCCTGCGATAAGGCCAGCTGGGGTTCAGTTTAATATAGAATAAGTTGATATATACATATTTGGAAAACGCATGATCAAGAATGCATCATCCTATTTTTTTCTTCTTATTTATAATTACGATTATGATTTCGCATTTCTGCTTTTCACACTCAAATGGCAATGCAACAAACAAGTGACTATAAAATGCGCGCGTTGACAAACGGAAGACTGCAGAGCGAAGAACGCAGACTGAAGACGGAAGATTCAAGGCGTTAGACTACAGGGTTATATGGCTGACAGATAAAGCAAATCCAGTTAAAGACTGGCAATATTCCAACAAGGTTTACGACAAGGACTAATATGAAATGTGCTTGATTGTGCTGGATTATAGTTAGCTCTTGAATAGAACAAACAAATTTATTCAAATTTATTATTATATATGCAGGAATATTGACAAATAGCTACAGTGAAATATATTTAGATATATTCCTTGCTTGAAGAGCATCTGATACTGGAGTTCAAAGAGTAAGGTTATACGTAATTAAATAAAACACTAAAACGTCAGCTAATTTAAGATATTAACCAACATCTTACTTTTTATGTTCAACAGGCTGAAAAAGTAGTTTAATCGCATCTAAGATCTAGATTTATCTCCTTAACAAATTGAATCTGCCTAAAAAACACACACAAATCAAGATTCTGTTGAAGGGATATCAATTTGTACTTCAATATGTCAACAACATTATAAATCTGAACGCTAATTCTTAAGCTATGGTAAAACGAGCAATAGAATGCGTCATCGTCTAAACTTCATTGAGTCGCCGACGCAGCATCGAGTTACACAAATGTATTTTACACATGTGCGACCGACTGAATAAATAGCGATCAAAAACAGACGAATAAGAAACCTGAGAACAGCAGCAAGACTTTCGACCCTCAATAAATAAAAGAAAATTATATAGCTAACCAATGGGAATTACCCAAAAAGTGTGCACTTTAATTCTTGCCCAACAGCTGAAGTACACGCTTCTTGACCAACAGTCGATAATCTGGCTGCTACAGTTAACCACACAGCTGATAATAGTACGCCAAGAGCTACGGGCCGCTGCTGCCAGAACCAGCTCAATTTCTGTATATATACATATAGATTTGTATATTTGAATGGCAGCGAATCACACTACTGTTTGGGAATGCACTTTCGCTTTTTTGAGTGCTGAAAAGAATACAAATAGCAAATGTATCTGATACATTCAGCAAATGTATCTCAAAGATACAAACGCAGACACCTGCTCAAAGCGTGGGCGGCGGGGCCGGCGACGGGGCAAAAGTGAGCGACGCACATTTTGCGGCCAAATGAAATGAAACGCAATAGAAAGAATTTGCCAGTGAGCTCTAGTGCGCGACTAACAGATACCCTGTAAATACTATCAAGTAGCTATGTCATATATCATATAGAAACACCCTGCCGAGCACAGCGCATGACAACATATCATAAACAAAATCAGCAACACATGCGTCACAGCATATTTAGAACACACCGAACTAAAAGATACAAATGTATCTGGGCCTAGGCAATGGCCAGTGTAAACATCGCGTGCCTAAAAACAAAATGTATAATTTACAAACATATATTGTGTCTGTGATATTTTTATTTCGTTTTTATCTGCGAGTAATTACCAGTAGCTCTGGCGGGTGAAAAGGTGTAAGAGCTTGCTTCGTTCGACTTAAGATTTAAGATTTAATATAGAAAATATACGTATGTATTTGTAGCATTGCAACATATAATATTTATTTATATGCTTTTGGCAAAATATGGCATTTTTCATTTGTTTCTAAATACAGTAGAAAGCATACAAAGCAAAAATTCAATGAAAGCTTAAGAATTATAGATTAGTTTGTTGTATATGGTAGATACTATAGCTGAGCTTCACTGCATGGTTTTATTATTTAATATTTATTATTTATTTATTTATTATTTATTATTTATTATTTTTTATTTATTATTTATTATTTATTATTATTTATTATTATTTATTCTGTGCTCAAGAAAAAATATATATATAAAAGCAAGCTTGCGCGATTTTGATGAATTCTGTCAAGTTTTCCGACCAAACTTGATGTAATCATGCCTAAAATGATTAGGGTTATGCACTTGTATTCGCTTGTCCCGCCAAGCTCCCTTCAAATATTTTTATAAAAATATATATGTATGTATAGAAAGATTTTGTTATTTACATATAACTACGTAAGCAGCTGGTAATGCGGGGCCTGTTCCCTCGCCCGCTTTTCAAAGTAATGCGAAAACCGGTTGCAAAAACAATTCGCTAATAAGCGACTTATATTCATAATTTTGCCACATGAAACACAACCTGCCAAATATACGCAAACACACAGCGAAATGAACTCTTTAGGAATTTTACAAATTCATATTTTAGCTAATTTCAATCAATTGATATAATGGCATAATGACTGCAAGATGTATCTAGCAAATGAAATACATATATGAAGAGTAAGCGTGATCAAAGACTTTTGTTCCTCATTCAAGTTGAGGAATTTACTTTCAATGCCTTCTTAGAATGTTGGCTCAATTATAAACGAAATAGTTTCCCACAACTGCCCCTGGGTTGGGTCTATCGAGTTGAGGTGCGGTTTATGGCATAACATAATATGCCCGGTAGTAATATAACAAGTTGGCTATTTATTACTATTGGATTATGGCATGCAAATGTAAATCATGTGCACACAGTTCAAGGTGCATTTGCATTGCGTAAGACAACTTTCTATTCTTATGCGAAAGACATTCAAATGAAATGATTTACTGCAATTCGATGTTCACTCATGTCATGCTCTCAACTTAAATTCCAGCACGGTAATTAAGCAAATGCTTTCAGCATCAGCATCGAGTGACATGAAATAAAATGTAATTGATGAATTCGAGTCAATTTGCTGTTATTACACAATATATTGATATACGATATATATATATATTTATGTGTATACTTGTATTGAAAGGTATATATTATAGCGTCAGCAGACACATAACTGCAAAACAAATCCGCATTAGAATCAAATTCAAAGCACATGACAAACAGCCAACAAAGCTGACGACGATGACGACTGTTAACAGGAACTGAGACAAGGGGCCAGAGTTGGTTGGTGCAGGGTAAGGGGCAGGCGGGGTTGGGGCATAGTTTGTGACTGTTTGTTGTGGCGTTGAAATGACATAATGCCCAACCGTGACACTTGAGCCGATTTTGTGTGTGAACCTGTGCCGGCCGCAAGAATGCCGAACGGCTGTCAATGTATCTGTAGCTACACCTATATCTGTTAATTGTATCTGTATCTTTGTCTTGGGCTCGCAACTAATTGCCATTGTTGTTAATAATAATAATTTATGTTATTTGCAAGCGTTCAATCAACCGCGTTTCGATTTTGTAAACATTAAAAAACAACAACTAAAACTCTTTACTAAGGCGGAAGCAAACGCCTTTTGTTTGCAAAAATCTAAATAATAATAAAAAATAAATCAAACCAGTTCGAACAATTTTGTTACTTTCATAACCTATGTATCTATCGGTATCTCTCTATGTGTGTGTAGAGCTTGCTTAATCAAACTCAATCAATCGTCAAGTTTCTGTTCCGCAAAACAATCAACTATTTTGCTTACAAGTGACACCAACAACAACAACAACAACAGCAACTACAATAGAAATAATAATAGCAACAAGCGCACCGCAAGACGGAACCAAATACATAGAACGCTCAACACTTGTGTGGCCCACAGCGTTTGCTTCAGGCACTCAAATCTAATATGCAAATCGGAAATACTTCCTTATCGAGTCGGCCGGCTATGGGCTTTTTTTTTAATTAGTTTCCTTTTGGAAAAACACTTTCTATGCAACATTAACTTTCTGAAAAATGTTGAAATATAAACATTTTAATAGGGAGCTTAAACGCGCGTAAATGGCGCATAAAAATAAATATATAATATATGTATGTCTGTATAAAGAATGCAATTCGACAAAATTCACGATTTCGTAATTTCGTTGTGGGTTTTGTAATGCGCATTTCAATTATCGGACAAATTTTAAAGGCAAAAACAAATATCAATTCATCTGGAATACAGTATACATTATATTTATATATTTAATATATTTTTTTTGCTATGATTTCTGTGCAGACGAGAGCATTGCCAAAAACTATATATGTAAGTTGTCAGTGCAGTAGAAATTTTACTGTAGTACCATGTATCTGTTCTACGTCATATATCTGTTCTACGATTTATATAATTTTGCACAAACAGCTGTTTGTCGCCTCCATCATAAGAGAGCGCTTATTAAATCATCGACATTGTCAATAAATCAGACACACATACACACATGCAATTTAAAGAGCTCTTTGTGCAGATACAAAAGCCGTCAGATACTTCGGCAACTTGAGGAGCATATGAAGTGCTTTTGTCAGAGACAATCGATATTTTTACTTTATTTTTGGCATCTGTCCGAACGAACGCATGTATTTATTTGTGTAATTATGACCATTTTTTCACGCCATTTAAAGCAAACAAATAATACAAAAAAAATTACAGTAAGCCCCTTTGTGAGAATTAAAAATATAAGAAAATAAGATGCATAAATAAATTAAGGGAACAAACATAAAATAACATTGTGACAACAATAAATGATCTGTTCTCTGTTCTCCCAGGACAAGCCTTTTTTTCTGCTCGCTATTATAGATATACATGTGTAATATGTATGTAATACAGAGTTTTTGGGCTGCATTTAAAAACAAGATTTTATAGCTACAACAAAGACAGAGAGAGAGAGAGAGAGAGAGAGAGAGAGCGACGGACAGAGGCATGAAGATAACGTTGAGTTTCCATTCCATATGGGGAGCTGTTGCTTCCTCATGTGAAACACGCTTTATACGTAGCATGGAATACAATTTAAGCGACACGATTGTCACTCAAAATCAATAAAAATAAATTACAAATAAAAAAAGTAAATAATAAAAAGGAAGATGCAAAAGTATCTACGCCTTGCAACGCATCTCTTTTTGCCTTCTTCCGTGTTGGATTTCGCAATTATTAAACGCATTTCATTTCATTTTCATTTACAGTTGCTTGCGAGTTTGTAATTAATTTGCATATGCAGTCACGCCCACATATCGCCCATGTGCGTCGATTTATGATTATTAAAAAGAAAAGGAAAAAATAAATGTAAACTGCTTCCGCCTGTCTAGCCCGGCATTAAATTTATCTAGACAGAAAAAAATATACATATATTTTTTTAATTTTTTCTTTTTTTTTACTATCTGCCCGCTTAGGAATCAGTAGACTTTGGAGTTCGGGGCGATAAAAATTTCAAGAGTCCCTGAATGGAAATTGGGTTGAAATCGTATGTGTGTGTCTCATGATTAAACATATTAAAAACAAATCTTATCAACTAACGAAAAACTGACAGCTAGATAGCGAGTTCCTTGAGTACAATATTAATTAGAATAAAATTTAAATTTATTTTCTTAAGAATATTCAAATAATTTATAGACCCATAAGACTATCTAATTGATCGACTGAGTCTGCATTAAAGTATTAACGTAACGGACGATCTATATTTAGTCGACCAACGCAAAGAGAAACAAAACCAGAGAGCTAGAGGGAGCATGAGACCAAGAGAGAGCATGAGAGTGAAAGGGAAACATTCAACGTCAGTCGCCAGCTGGTCTACAAAATCGCAAAGCCAACAACCAACAACAACAGTTAGAAATTCAATTGCCATTTTTTTCGTTTAGCCCTCTGAAGCATAACAGATTTTTTTCTACACTAACTAGTATAGACCGCAAAACAGACTCCAACGGTATTTAATACAATGAAAAGTAAATGCTTATTTATATGCAAGCAGACATACATATGTATGTACATACATATATGCATGCTCATGTATACTATTACAATTGCCTATGTGTGCATGTGTTAGTTCATTACATTGAAATACCGTTGCCATTTGTTTCTCTACAAAAATGGCATCACAGGGCCTTTAGACAAATTCAGAAGCGACAAGCAGAAGACAGTGAAACTTACGTGCTAAACTTTTTTATTGTTTTTTCTTCTTCTTCTTCTTTTTGTTTTTTATTTTGTTTTATAGCTACTGGGGTTGTTTTATTTTATTGTGCTGATGACCTTAAATTAGGCGTAGGTCTTCATTTTTTTCCCTCGCATAAATTGCTGTTGGCTAAGTTTGGTTTGGTTTGCTTTGGTTTTTTTCTTGCTTTTTATGTTTTTGGTCAGCTGTTTTGCGCTGCGCTTTGGCCTCAAGTTGTAATAAATAACAAGCGAAAATAGAAGAAACCAAAAATAATAAGTTACACGCTCATAAGAAATAACAACAACGAAGACATATAAACGCGTTCCAACAAATGCCGTGACCCGCAGGGAAAAGTCGAGAATAATGGCAATAATTTTGTTGGTTAGCTTGGATTAGCACTATGCCTAATGTGAATACATATAAAAGTGAATGTAATGCAGTAAACGCCAAATATGAGAGGACAATAACAATTCCAGTTGTAGACTTTTGCCTGCATATGTTAGAGAGCGAAATAGTGATGTAGAGAGAAAGAGACCGAAAGTCTAAAAGGGCAATGAACATGTGGAAAACCGTTGAGAGGCACAAAAAGAAAACGAATATGAACAGAATTTTAGACAACAAGCTGCTGCTGCCGCTTACCGAGCAAGCAACACATTAAATAGAGAGAGAGAGAGAGAGCGTTTGTGTAGAGAGAGAAAAAGAGCGGAAGAGTGTGAAGAGGGCGTGAAACCTGCAGCTCAACTTGGCAAGCGACGTCTCTTTGCCCATTTCTATGCACAGATTGCACAGTGCAATCAATTTTGCTTCCTATTTTTTTGCTCTTTTTTTAATCATATTTCTTACATCACTCGGACACTCACACAACACACACACAATTTTACACACACCTGCTTTTTAGCTCGATCACTGTAGCTGTTTTTCGCCTTGAGCTGCAGTTGGTCTCCTTTTCGTATGGTTCCTTGGCGTTTTCCTTTGTTGATTCTTTCTTCTCTTTGCTTTACTTTGTGTATGGTTAAATTCGTTAAGTGGTTTTATTCACATTTCTAACTGGTATTCATTTCACTTTTGTATGCCGCTCGCGTTAAAACATTAAAAGACGATTATAATGTAAGCACAAACACGCACGCGTCTAATATAATTAAATTTTATATTGTATATTATTATTTTTTTACTTTTGTGTTAATGCGTTTCTTATTGCTCTTGAGGCACCATCCGATAGAGTGTTTAGATTGAGCACTCTGCAAAATTCAATTATTCCAGAAATTATAACTTGAAATTCTTTATTAAAACTCAAGAAAGCACACACACACACACAAATCAAATATAATTTTGTAATAATTATTGTGAATTGGGCGCTCTAAATTTGTATTTCTTTTCTTCTTTATGTTTATGCTGATCTAACGGCAAATGCAAGCTAAAATGGAGACAAGCTGCATTTTGAATTTCCATCAGCGATCATTTCCAATCAAACGAAACACTAACCACAAAATAGGCACAGACAAAATATCAGACAATTGCAAAAGCAACAGCAACAACAGAAGCAGCTAGAGCAGCAGCAGCAGCAGCAACTGCAACATTATTACTGTTGTTTAAAACCACACTCTCTTTGGCACTCACACACACAGATAGACACACTCGCACTCACACTTGCTAACAGGCAACCAGCTAATTAAACAATTTAATAAAACATGGGAATGTGTGCTGGGGGTATTTAACTTTTTGTATTGTTTTTAACAATTTGCAATATATGTCGCTGTCGCTGCACATTTAAACCCGTATTTAAATTTTGTTTTAATGTTATTAAATTTAGCACATAGCTCCGCTTACGGTACTTTGATCTGTTGTGTGTGTGTTTTTTTTCCTGTGTATTTTTATTTCAATTTATTTCTAAAATTGCGCGCGCGCGTTTGGTTGGTCCCTGTACAAATTAAGAGTTTACTGACACTTTTCTGTTTCGTTGTTTATGGCGCGCGCTTCGGAGCGATTTGCTTGCGTTCGTTGCAAATGAAAAACTTAAACTGATCGAAAATTTCTACCGTGAAGCGAACGTGCATGTGTCTCAGAAACCAGCAGCGACAAACCTCAGGAAAACAAAAAAAAAAACAAACAGCAACAAAATATCCGAACGCCAACGAATACGAATACGATCTTTGGTTGACGCCGACAGCGACGTCGACGTTGACGTAGCTGCTGCCGCTGCCGTCGATGTCGCCGTCGCCGTCGACGCTCTTGTGTAAATTATGCTATTTATTGTCGTCGCACAGTGGAACGCAAAAGTATTAATAAGTTTTGTAACAAACTGAAAATGTAGTAATAAGGTAATAAACACTTGTATTAATATTAATTTGCTAATTTTCCACTACCAAAATGTTTATTTGCTATATATCATTGGAATTCACTTATATGGAGCATATTGAGTTATCTGAAGTGACTCACTGTGCACAGTTGGTTTTGTTTGTTTTTTTTTTTTTTTTTTGTAGGGCAGCGCGTTCAGTGTGCTCACGCTCTGCGTTCATTCTTTTACTCTCAATCTCACTCTTCTGCTCTGTCTTGTCGTCCGTCATACGCTCTCGCTGGCTTTAACGCTCTCTGGGCGCGTCGCCATGTGCTTCAATAAACTTGTTTTTGTTTGCTGGCTTGAGCGCAGCTTACACATTGTTTATACAGTTTGCAGTTGTGTTTATATGTAATTAAATATACATACAGGTACACATATATACATATTTATATCGTACGCATTTTAACAAAATGATATTAGTTAAATTGTGCTTAATGTTGCTAATAAATCATGTTTGTCAATTGCAAGCCATGGATTCTATTTGGAAAAGCATAACGACATGTTTCTGCAACAAATGTTGCCAAGCTATGCTGCTGACATTCAGCCATGTTGCTGATAAAGTTTATTTTTTAGCGGGTTTTTAATGGGATTTTTCATTGTTTACTGCATGTCGCTTCTAATGTGCACATGTGCAGCAAAACTAGTTTCGAATCGGAACAGACAAACATATACATATATCATACAACTGGCTACTGTATTCGGTTTTTGTTTTTTGTAGCCAATGCTTATTTACTTTGCGTGTTAAACTTTGTTGGAGGCTAAGCGTTGCAACGCGCTGACTTTGTAATTTCATTCAAATTACTCATACGCACGGGCAGCCAGCTCTAAACTGTGTTGCACACACGTAGCTAGGCATTTCCGGCCTTAGCAATCAATATGGGTCATTGCTGCGGGTGGTGAAAGTGTGACTGGCACGCCCCCATACAGGGCGTTTACTTCGACTGGGAAGTGTCCTCGCAACAGCATTCTACCAATATTGTCAATATATCTCTATAAATAATATATGTATATGCATAATTGCCACTCGTTCAACCTTCAGCCATCGATTGAGAATTTCTTTTCGCAGCAGTTAAAAACGATGACTCGACGTTAATTGCGCATTATGCAATTTTCATGCAAAATGCTTGCAATTATTTCGATTTCTTTCTCTTCCTCTGCCACTCTGCCACTCTATTGGGCTGGCCAACAAAAAGCTGCAACATCATTCCGTCAGGCATTCTCGAAATGTTTGTTTGTATTTTTTTTCGTTTTTTTTTTCTTAACTTGACTTGAAAACCTTCAGCGTTATTAGGCATTTGTTTGAGTTATTATGAAATGTTTAAATATATTATTTTAATTGCTTCCAAAACAAATATCAAAATGTTACTTCAAAGTTTATTCATTTCAATTTCGACTGCGTTCAAAACGAACTGAGAAACTCGATTTTTGTATATCCAGTAAGTAAAGCTCTCTCTTTTTTTATAAAATATTTTTAGGTATTATAAAGACATTTTTGTCAAAAATAATGAATATATATCAAAAATAATATATAATAATATATACAATATTTTATTTTTAGCTAAAAATAGCTTTTTTATCAAAAATAATAAATATTTATCAAATATAATAAAAATAATAAATAATAATATATCTAATTTTTTATTTTTTAGCTATTTTTAGCTACTTTCTTTTTTTCTTATCAAAAATAAAAAATATATTTATATATATCAAATTTTTTATTTTTAGCTACTATTAAAATAATAAATAATAGTATATCAAATTTGAGCTAAAAATAGCTTTTTTTATCAAAAATAATAAATATTTATCAAATATAATAAAAATAATAATAAATATAATTTTTTATTTTTTAGCTATTTTTAGCAACTTTTTTTTTTTATCAAAAATAATAAATAATAATATATGAAATTATTTATTTTTAGCTACTAATAAAATAATAAATAATAATATATCAAATTTTTTATTTTTTAGCTGTTTTTAGCTACTTTCTTCTTTTTTTTTTTATCAAAAATAATAAATAATATATCAAAAATTTTTATTTTTGTTTAATGCATATTTTAAAATTTTGCCTAGGCAATCTCACTCTCAATCTTACTTGAGCTCAATTTGAGCTCAGTTTGAGTTAATATCAATTTTTATTTCACTTTATTCAGGCTAGAAATTCGTTTCGAATTGCATTTGCTTTCCAAATCAAACTTATCTTTTGCTAACTGCTTCGTTTACATATATTTATAGATAAATACAATACGTAAACCTATACTATAAGGCCTCCATGTGCCGTATCTCTCTTAAGCTCTATGCGTATTTACTTCCTTTACGACAATGCCATAATTGCTGTTTGATTTAAATGCTAATTAGCAGCAGCGAGATCAGCAGTCAATAAAAATCTTAAGAATTTGCAATTTTTAATTCAATTTAATTTGATTGAACGCAAAATAAATACAGAGTGTAATTAACGCTTAGGCAACTTTTAATGGGAATACGTATTTTTTTTTTTAATTATTCTTATTATTTGTGTTAAACATAAAATCAAATTCAAGTAAATCTTTCTATATGCATTTACATACACATTTCATTAATCGATTATTGAATCATATTATTTAGCTGGGCGATTAAAAATCGAAATTAATTGAACATAAATGGAAATAATCGGTTAATCAAGTGATTTATTATTTGTATATATAGTTATATATATTATAATATAGTAGTTATTTTTTGAGTTATTTAGTGTGGAATTCAGGAACAGTAGCTCGCACGTGTGAAAATAGCAAATTATCCGCGACAATCATCTCCACAATTAATAATATACATAAATAATAAATAAATGTATATATGTAAATATGTATATATATATATATATTTTTTTTTTTTTTCTAAAAGTGGAAAAGATCTAACATTTCAAATATACATATAATTATATATAAATATTTCCAGAAAAAAAAGACTAGCATATTTGTGGAAAATACTAAATCTTTCCTAGTTTTACATATGTCAACCAAGTATAGAACTACTAAAAATTATATATGTTTGCTTATTGGAAGCATCCCACCAAACATTTGCGATCATAATCGAGTCTTTTTTTGAGTCCTCTTTCTGATTAAAATAGGCATAAATGAGCTCATTTTCCGATCATAAATGACCCATTCGTCGGGAGAAAAAATACCCTAGCCACGACTCCTCTTAATGTGTCGCTTATGATCCATTTTTATAATCAAATTCGAGTCATATTCGAGTCACATTTCGTATCATACGCAACTCTTTTTCTTAGCTGAAATTTGGATTTATTTATTAATCTATTTCAATCACATATGTTTCTGCGCTGAACTTTACATTGAATTTGTACCAATAAGAATGACCGAAATGCACTAACACGAGCTCTAACAATTTGGAGATAAAAGAAACTAATGAATCACATAAGAAACCAAATTGGCATCTTCTTGAAAGTGCTGAGTATTAGTGCAATGCAGAAGTAAAAACAATTACATTTCAATCACCCGCATGTTCAATTGGCGATTGCTTTACAAATAAATCACATTTTGATCATACAGGCGAGTCATTTTTGACTCTTTCTAGAATCGCGCATATGATCAATCATTTTTGGATCATCCCGGGGACCCAAAAACGACTCAAAACAGTCTTCCACATGCCAGGTGCGATTGTAAATCTGGTAGTGTTTCGATTAAGAACTTTAGAATTGAGGTGATCTTCAATTTTCTACTACTACTATTTACTACTACTAATCCATTTCTATATAGATTACTAGGCCCTCAGGGCGTGCCAAATTGTAAGCTGTACTAGTTGTAACAAATTCTATTTAAGTATATTGAAATTATGAGCATATTTCAAATAGCATGAATGCAATGTTTTAGCTTCTCTTCTTCGACGTTTTGTCTAAAATGTTTATTTATATTTTGTAATATTTATGTAGCAAATGTGCGCATGTCTCTCTCTCACTCTCTCTCCTCTCTCTCTCTCTCTCTCTCTCTCTCTCTCTCTCTCTCTCTCTCTCTCTCATTCACTGAGAAATTAGCGTCAAAGTCAGCTGTCTAAAGCATTTCACTTTAGGTTTGTCAACTGATTCTGATGCCAGTTAAGAAACCATTTCATTAAAATGTCAAATTAACTTCTTTTTTGCCGCTGAGATGGCCAGACACGTCCTGGCTTAAGGCCATAGCTAAACTGCTTTTAAAATGCAAAAGCCCGAAAACTTTATTTTTATATATATTAAAAGTAAATGTATATAAATACATTTTGTTGTCATTGTTGTTGTTGCTGTCATGCAACGGAAGGGGCCACGAGTCTCGCGGCAAAGTTTCGACAACTTTTTTTCGTCGCATTTTATTTTTGCAACAAACTAAAAATAGCAAAACAACAACAACAACAACAACGACGACGTCAACGTTGATTGCAAGTTGTTTGGTTTTGCTTTTATGCTCGGAGCGAAGACATCGACGACGACGACGACATCGTTGGTGTGGTCCAATAATGAAAAAGAAAAACCGGCTTGACAGGAAAACACAATTTTCGTTTGAATAAGGAAAAAAATGCATAACATTTCTGCAGCTCCACGTCGACGTCGACGTCGTCTGATGCTGACTCTGCCGCCAGCGACACCCGCTGGCTCACTGTATGGCTGTCTGTTAATCCCGTACAAAGCACAATACCCTGTGAAATAGTAACTTAGTTGGGCATGATGATTCGCACTACGAAAGTAGTTCTAGTTCGTTTTAGGCAAACGTTAGACTATTTAATCAATTTATTAAACTTGCATAGAATTTTGAATTTATTTCTCATGCAATTTTTTCCAGGGTATGCGAGCGTCACATTGGGAGAAAACAGACAAAACATTTGGTCTAGTTGAATTTTTAGTTATTTCAGGCTTGGGCCTCGTTGTGTGGCGCATGGACAGCCGAAGCAGCCTCCACAAAAATAATAGCAAAAAAAAACCTCCTACATAACGAGGGTATTCGCCATCTCTAGTAACCCAGTGAAAAGGGTATTACGTCTGATTGAATCATGAATGTAAATTGTAACGCTGAAGCTGTGTAATCACATTCAGAGCTTTTGCAGCTGTCAAATTATTGACAGCTGAGGGTCTTAAGTATTCCAAATGATATACTTATATATATATATATATAAAGTAAAAAGTATATATAATTTATTTTGTAAACTAAATTGAATTCAATGTAGATAAAACTATATTTATTATAGCTGCAATCGTTTTTGGGCTTCTAAATACTCTGAATGCTAAGCTCTGTTCCTACAGACCATGCCTGCTGGAAAATCCGTTAACTAACTACGACTCTAGACATGCGATTTATATTCTATTTCTATAATCTATGTATATTTGTTGTCTGCAGTCTTTATGTTCGACAAGTGCTTTCAAGAGTATTTTGTAGATATCGATATTTATCGATTGCCAACAATTGAACTGAGATATTGATAGACTTGAACTACATACATATATTTTATAAGAATATATTGTTAACCAGATATACAGAATACAGAGATATTAAAAAACAGACAGCTCTCGTCTGAGATCATCGTTCAGATGGAAATATTAACTCAGCTCATCGTGCCCATAACAGCAAAAACATTGTGCTAAATGACTTCGGCAACCGCAAAAATAATATTAATAAAATAAAATACAAATTGTTTGTTTATCTATTGCGTTAAGCCTATTTCAACATTCAGCTAACAAAAGTGTTCTAGTGAAAATTTATTGAGGTCAATGTCAATTTTCTAATTATTCTTGGTATTCCGTTTGTTTACCCTGTTTTTATTTGGACAACTGTCTGTGCGAATATCAATTATGGTTAGATGCAATCGAATTATATAGATTAATCATAATGGCCCCATCAGCGAATCACAAGACTTAAAAGATATATGGGGCTACAACTTGTTGAATTCCACTCAATTATAATGGTCGAAATAAAATCTATTTACAACTCACTTGATAAATTACAGTTTCAATAATGCTGCGAGGCAGGACAGGCATTATCTCATTAATACGAATTACAAATATCTTTATCATGTTTTCCAATTTTTCCTGAAATCACGAAAATTTATGCATAAAATTCCATTGAGAACTATGGAAAAACGTGACTAACGACAGCTACTGAAACTGAAAACAGAGGGCAAGAAACCTATCAATATGCTCAGCCACAATCACCAATAAGCATCTAGTTATATTGGCAGAGTCGACTGCGAGATACCACTTGATTACATTTACATGTAACGCGTATTGCCAGAGGTCTCTTTAGCACTATTCACTCTCAGCTCATACAACTCAAGCTACACTGTTTTTATAGGGTATATTAATCATATTATTTGTTGCGCCGTTCACCATTCAATATTTAGCTATTTGTTGACTTGTTTGTTGACATAAGGCCAACTGAGCTGAGCTGTCTGGAAATTTTATAATATTTTTCCAAAGTATTTAGAAATGTTCTCTATTTCAGCTATTTGCCTAGGTTTTTGTGTGTTCTAGATTTTTGCTTGCGATACCTTATTGAAAGTTTATTCAGCTGGGTGTTATTGTTTTTGCTAAACTATATGGATAAGATTTTTGGAGAACTATATATAAATAAACTATGCGTATATATTATTCAACTCGACGACGCGCTACGTTGGGTCAGATGAAACCGTCTGTTGTAAATCTAGAAAATGAGAATGATGCATATAAGAGAGATTATTATATGTTATATAATGTTATTCCTCTTTCAAGCTAGGTATCTTCTAGTCAGGCACTTTCGACACAAGCCGACTTGTATTCCTATTTTCGTATTCTAGTCAAGTTTACTGGAGTTGCGTCTTATCGGCGGCATTATTTGTTAAATAATATTCAGAGCAAATATCAGGTAGTCTCTGATAAGAATGCGCTGAAAATACTATATTCGAAATTCAGTTAGATAAGTGAATCTTTTGACCAAATGCCGACTGAGCCCGAAACACAGAGAAGAATCTGACTAAGAAAATCACACACACACACACACACACACACACATGTATTATAGAACTTGACCTTTCACACGTAACGCCTAAAAGCTTTTGTCACATGAAGGTCAGCTGTCAGTAGTTCATCGTGTCACAGTTAATTGAGCCAGATATATTTATAGAGATTTCTTGATGACAGTCCCACGAGCGTTTGACATATCCTTGTTCAACATGTTGTGAACAAAAGTTGCATTACTTTTGCTCAAAGCAAAAACACACACAAAATTTGTAAAACAAATCGCCGATCGATACGCGATCTACAATCGATCTATGTGCAAGGGCAACAACAAATATAAGTTAACGGTCATATTTATTAGATCTGCTCCCATAAACAATAATGATAGATAATTACGTAGCTGTGAATGTCAAGCATTTGGCATTGAATGTGCGCATTCAAGGAAATAGGGATATTTATGCATGTTTAATTTAATCGATTATTTACGATTAGTGAGGTTAAAGAGAAAGTGCAAATGTGGAAGGCATAGAGAGGGGCGAAGACCCAGATGTGAAAGGAAATTGCAATTGTTTACGTTTTCTATATCATAGAAATGAAAGTCAAGCACGTGGCATAGAATATTGTAAATAAATATTAAATGGGAAATTATGTGAGACGATCGATATTTATCGATTTAAAGTGAATTTTGAGAAATAGAGAGAGTTAAAACAACATTGAGAGGGCTTATGATTGATTTGATATGCAGACGACTAAGCGGCAGCCACTGATAATCAGCTAGACAGAGATATATATATATATAGAGAGAGAGAGAGGGAAAAAGGTAGATTAGTTAGGTTAGGTGTAGAAAATTAGATAAAGGTACATAGAGAAAGAGGGATAGGAAAAGGTAAAGGTAATGGCAGAGAAAATAAACACAAACAGAATGAGAGAGAGAGAGAGAGAGAGAGAGAGAGAGATAAAGGGCAAGAAAATAGAGAGATAGATAAACAAAGAGACAAAGACTTTGAATAATGAGAGAGAGAGAGAGAGAGAGAGAGAGAGAGAGAGAGAGAGAGAGAGAAAAATATATAGATAGATAAATAAACAGACAAAGACTTATAATAAATATAAGAAAAGAAGGGCAAATGAAGAGAGAAACAGAAAGTAAGAAAAAGAAAGGTAGAAAGAGAAAGAAGGAGAATGAGAGAGAGAAAAGTATATAGATAGATAAATGAACAATCAAAGACGTATAATAAATATAATAAAAGAAGAGCAAATGAAGAGGTAAATAGAAAGTGAGAAAAAGAAAGGTAGAAAGAGAAAAAAGGAGAATGAGAGAGAGAGAGAGAGATAGAGAGAAATACAGATAGATAAATAAACAGACAAAGACATATAATAAATATAAGAAAAGAAGGGGAAATGAAGAGGGAAACAGAAAGTGAGAAAAAGAGAAATAGAGAGAGAAAGAAGGAAAATATAAAGAGAACGTGAGAAAAAACAGAACCGGTAAAAAGCATAAAAGTGGAAGAGAGAAGGATGATTTCACAGAATTCCCATTTAATGAACTATATTCAATTAATTGCTTAAAGATAATGTCAATTATATTTAAATGGCAATAATCACATTTAATTATAATATCCACTTAGCGTTTAGAGACTGAAAGAGAAAGAGATAGATAGAGAGAACAAATGCTTAGTTTCGGCGAATTTGTAACCTTTCATATGAAATGAGCATGAAAAATTTAAATGAAGTTTTCGTCGAGAAATTCTAAGCATTAGTTTCGACAACTTGGCTAAGTGCATTTCGTTGCCACATAGAATAAAAGCAATATATATATATATATATATTTATAGCAATAAATAATATATTTATAATAATCTACATAGCTGAATCTCTTGTGCTTAGATAACGAATTATTTACGTCGCATTTTATAAAGCCAAATATTGTTTTGTTTGTCTGGCAAAATATCGCTGCAGCTAAATGTTAAATATTAACTGCAAGTTAAAAATAATATTGTAGCCATAGTTGAATAGGACATCATAAATTAACATTAAACACAATCATATGGATTGTTTGGATACGCTGATTAACGCTTATGAGTGTGATTAAAATGCCACGAGCGGCACGTTAAGCCGGGAATTACGGCCATAACAAACAGTTGGCATTAGTCAACCGTAGAATCGTTTGATTTATAGAGTGAAATCACAAACCAACTGACAAACTGACAGGCAGACAGGCAGACAGGCAGGCAGACAGGCGGATAATAAGAGCTTGAGAAAGAATGTTTCTAAGCCTATATAAATAGCTTCCTTGGTTGACAAAATTTGTTGTAATAAAAGTTTACATTTACTGAACTATTAATGCATTTGCATGAACAATACATTATTTAATTGCTGCAATTAATTCATATAGAGTTCATTAAAGCGAACAGTTCGCTTAAGCTGCACTTACATTGCGATTACGCAAAGCTTTCATTCACACAATCTTTTAGCCCATCTGCCCAGCGACGAGTACAACATGAAACAGTAATCACAATTTGTGTTGCATTTTTACTCGAATTCTGGAACTCACCGCAACATGGACAAATTGCAAATGGCAATTGGCAATTGGCAGCTGGCAACAGCAGTGACCACAACATTGACAACAGCCACGCCCACTAGCGCTGGCAACCTGGCACAGTGTGCAAGATGCAACGAACTCTTTAGGTCTGCAAAAGAAACGAGAAGTCGCAGGTTCGATGCGCACTGCTGGCAAATATTTTGAAATTTCTGCTATTTCACTTCTCACGACAACAAAGGGAAATTTGAAAAGGTAACAAAAATACTGGTCAAATATTGGGTCTTAATTGGCATAGGAGCAGCAGCATGTTTAAATGCATTCTTTGAGTACGATGCTCAGACTTTATGATTGGCGCTTTGGTTAGACTGCAGGCACGTTGAGTTGAGCGCGGTTGGTTCTAGGTTCGAATCGTCAGCGGATGCGTTTTAAAAATTGTTTTAAATTCTTATTAAATTCTTCTTAAAATTATTTAACATTATTATAAGCACTTCATAACATGTTTTCTATAGGCCTGCACCACTGTGCGCACTGCAATCGATACAAATTATACCAAAAGCAAGCAACAGAACAGTAATAAATGACGAGCTGCATTCGTTATACCTCGCAGACAAAGAACTCGAAAATGGGTCTGATGCATTTGTCTGACTAGGAATGATGACTCGAGCTTAAGAGACTGTTGAGTGCGTAAGATGAGTGGAATTGAGCGAATCATCAAAATGAACTAGCTTTTGCTTGCTCAATGATCGCAGAATGATGCAGCTCAGATGATCTTGAGCAATACTCATTGCAATCGTCATAAATTATGAACTTTATGAGTTTTTGAGTAGTTTAGCTTTTTTCCTGAAACTCAGCTCAGTTAACGAGTAAGAGCTCGTCCATTTATGCATTGCTGAACTAGTTGTCAGCCAATTAATGTACACAATTTAAGTATTTCATTGAATTGCAACTTGTGCACAGGGTATTCGAGCGAGAACACGCTTTACATGTTGTGTTTGCCATTGTTTTGCTGACATCGCCAGACGCAGTAGTAGAACTCATCGCAGCTGCAAGTGAAAGTCGAACATGCAAAGGACGCACACAGCTTGGCTAATATTTAGTCGGCTGGCCCACAGGCATGTGTGTGAGTGCGTATGTGTGTGTAGTATTAACAGCTATTTGCAGTCACGCTAAGTGAGAAAAGGATTAGCAAGCGCCCACACACACACACACACACACACACACACACACACACACACACACACACACGCACATCTATTTGCCCATCCATCATTAGCATTGCATCAATATGGCTCCCGTGGGCAGTTGGCATTTGCAGACGTGCTTGGCATCTTTATGGCCATCTTGAAATTATCAACTCAATAAAGAATTATTCACACATCATATTATATTTGCCACACCCCGCCCGACTGCCGCCCATCTGGTGTTTATTTCTCTTTCATGCGCGGCATTGCCTTCAGATATTAGCTTGACTTGTTTTTATGGAATTGTTTATAACTCATCGCCTCTCAAATTAGCGATTCGACAGTTGAAATATTTGTTTGTTTGTGTGTGGGCGCACATAATGCTTGTAAAAGTTTATTTAAAAACAATTACGATTACTGAGATTAACATCGGGCAAGGCTACAGATACAGCTGACAAGCGGTAGCCGCACCTGATATACATATATACATACATACACACATATGTTTATATACATATTTTATGTATTGGATTACAGAATGCAACCAAACCAGTTGAAAGGCTTCGTCCGGCATGCAAGATGCGCTGCACCAAGGTAGTCAAGCGGACAGTTAAGGAAAAAATACTAAAAGGAAGCAAAAAAAAACCAAAAAAAAAGAAGAAGAAGAAGTCTATGCGAAGCTTAAATACTCTTCACATGAAGAAAATTTATATTTACTTATTATTATAATTTTTAAATAATCTAAGAGATAATATAGAAAATTGCTAGAATTTGATCATGATTAATCAAAAAATATTTTATGAAAATAAAATATATAAACCAGACATATAAAATCCATTTTGATTAAAGTTTTAACTTTTAAGCTTCCAAAAAGTCAAGAGTTATTTAATTTGTATATTTATTAATTATTTTAAATAATGTTAGTAAAACATTTTCAACTTCCCTAACAAACTCAATCTTGGCTCAATTTATGAACGTTGCATATGCCCCAAGGCAGTATGACTAGCCTCTGCTAGAGTGTGGTAGCATATAGAGACTGGCATTCAAGGCCAACCTTAAGGGATTCAAGGCCATAAATTACCTGGCTACAGCCAGGAAGCAGCCAACTCGAAGATGCAGCTGCAGATTGTTTCTCTTGCGATGCATTACGTCCTGTTGGCAATCTGGGTAAACGGGTTTCGCAACAAAGCGCCAGCATCCGAATTCAGAATGCAGAATGTGAGCTTCAGACAAACTCACAACAAAGGCGGCGTCACTTACAGGGTAACTACATAGCAAGCATTATGAATGCTTTCAAACACGAACGGGCAAGTTAAGCACAGCGAAGTGTCACGTATACAACATGTGAATAAAGATTGACATATTCGAAACAGAGTATAGACATTATATATATATATATTTAAAAAGCCTGATAAAGTCCTTTCTATATGTTCTGCCGCAGGATATACGAAATTAAAATGTCAAATGAAATTGATTTATGGCCAGTTGATTCATTTCGTCTGACTGACATTTGTTTTGTGGAGGTTGCGAGCAAGTTTCATGTTTCCAATTTCCCACATATCGCATTTAAAACTTGATGAAGAGTTCTAAAGTTGCTGATAATATATTTTTGATAAAAACTGGAGAGCAAAATGTTTACAAATTATAAACTCGTTTTTTGTTCATTTTGAGTTGCGTTTGATCTTAGTTTAAAGATTCAAGTTTTAGAGCATTGAAATTGTAGAAGGTATATAACAAATTTCTTTTGTTTTACTTATGACATATTTTCTAGTCTTGAAAATAAATTGTAAATATTTTTCGTTTTCGATTTTGATTTAATTTTCTCAATTTGCGCGAATATTCAACGAACGTAAGTAAATCATAATATGTACAATATATATTAAAGATTCGCATGTAATAACAATAAATTTTTAAAAAGTTTGCAAGTCTTTAAAAACTACTGTTAATGTCAGATTACATGAACAAAAACTGCTGCTCCCTCACGTCGATATGCTATGCTATTAACAGTATTATGCACTGTTAATATGCTATTAGCAGTATTATGCACTCTTAATATGCTATTAACAGTAATTTGCACTGTTAATATGCCATTAGCAGTATTATGCACTCTTAATATGCTATTCACAGTATTATGCACTGTTAATAGCATAACTCCCACTGCAGTTCTTCTACTAGTTCGCAATCGGCGATTAGGATATTCTTCCTACATTCTTGTCTTTCGACAACTAAGAAGATACAGCTTTAACCCAAAAATAAAGTCGAGGAATTACAACCACAACTTTGTACTTATTATCGGTCTAACACATTAGTCCTTCGAACCGGAGATCATTCACCCACAACGCACACATCATCATTTTGAGGCTTCGAGATAAGTACTCCAAACTTGCATTACCTAGTACATATATACTGGCACTTCTCATCCGCCATATTTGCATGTATATATGAACTAGTTTCGCAAGATATCCATCACATATCTATATATATATCCGCTTATTTGCTTTAGGTAAATCTTAGCATATGAGAAGCTGCGATCCAGCTAACTCTGTTTAAAGTTCTCAAATAAAATTTTTCAAATATTTTTTAATATATCACAAAGAACTTTTCACTTACCACTTGAAAGTTGCATTCGATTCAGTATTATTTTTTTCGTATATATTTGTTTGTTGTAAAATTTCTTGTAATTCCTAAATATTTGCAAGATTTGAAGTGCTGTGCATTTTAGGTAGGTGCATAATTTACAATTGGATTAGAGTTAGCAACAAGGTGGATCGTTAACTGCAGCTCAACTACGAAAAATGTTGGGAGCTCAAGAGTATTGTGTGATATAAGACTTTTTGTATAAGAGTACAAATGCTACGTGCTGCTGCAGAATCAGACTTGATATAGTTAATTTGTACAAGATTTGACGCAAATAAATAAACTATAAGAGAAAACTCTCAGATACGATTACAGATCGAAATACAAAAATAATTGAAATTCTACCAGAAACTAGAAGAAATGCAAGAATTTCCAAATTCAAACAAAGAAACTAAAAGAAATGTTGGAAAAGCTTTGGATCAAAATAAGGAACTGGTTGGTGGACTTACTGCCAGGAGAAGCTGCCCGTAATGCCGTCTTTGAGTCGATCCCGCAGCGAACGCTGTCGACTCGGCCCAGAGCCGCTGAGTGGCGGCAGCATCGTCTGCTCCCCATCCTCCAATACCGTTAATATATTTGATGCGGATGTCGATATTGGGGCGCTGCCGGCATGCTCCATTATCGGTGGCTGCTGCTGGTGATGATAATGCGTATGGGTCGTTGGATGTGGCGAGCCCGGCGAACCGCCTGGCGAATCTCTGTTGTTCAAATGGCGCCGGATCGAGCCGTGGCGCGGTGAGTTTTCGCGTGACATTTTGTTTGTTTTTTAATTGTTTTATTTTTATTGAACAGAAATTTGCATAAAATAATTAGAAGCATAAAATAATTAGTTCCAATTATTGAAAGTTTGCTTTGGATTTAAGTTTTTAATTTTTTTTTTTTATTTTTTATTTATTTTTTTTTTGAATGAAGAAAACGAGCGAAAACTTGCTTTTTGTAGATTTTTTTTGTAGGTGGTGAATTTATTTATTATAATTGCACATAGAGCCAAAAAAATGTTGTGTAAAAGTTTGCTAAAAGAGGGAATTAGGCATAGAGCATAAAAAAATTAGTTGAAATAAAAGAAGAAGAGAAAGACAACTTATTTCCAATTGAGTTATATATAGAAAATAGTTTTAGATCAGTTTCAGCATTGTTTCTTTATGCAGAGTGCTTTTTGTGTGTGGAGTATAAGAGTCTAAGAGTATAAGAGTATGTGAATATTGAAGTAGAAGAGTTCTGCACAGATGTGGATAGCTTGGCTAGTTATAAGAGTATGAAATATGGAAAATAAATACGAAAATATATAAATGCTGTCTTAAACTAGTTATCAGGCGTTCTCAAGCAGCATGCACTTGTTTATTGCTTAATTAATTAATTAATTATGATGATTGTAAGCAGAGTAAGCGATTCGAGTAGTAATCAATAGCAAAGGAAAACGCACATAGTTAGCCCGTGTTTATTGCTCACGCATTATCAGAATCCAGCATAATCGCGTAGGTATCCGAATTTCAAATAGCAAATCATACGAATCAGACGCATATATAACTATTTACATATATAATAGCATATAGTTTAGTATGTACATATATAGATAGATATATAGAGACAGTCTGCTTGGGGCAAGGGAGTTTCAGTCAGCGTTTAGTATTTTTATAACACTTAAAGGCACATCAATTTAGTACATATATATATATATAGGGGCATATATACAGGAATCGATATTGTATATTTGTATGGATATAGCGAGTATTAATGCGTTTAGTAAACAGCAAGTTGTGTGTACATTTAGAGAGACTTGAGCAATCTATTAATGGTAGACTATTCGATATTCGATATTTGATATTCGATATTGATATTTCAGTTATTGCTTTGTCTTTGCGCTCTTTCCTTTCCAACTGTTGCACAAATATTGACATACATATATTCTAGCTATGGTACGGTATATATGTATATATATATATATATCTATTGGTATAGCTGGATAATACGTCTAGGTGTCTGTGTGTGGCTAGGGGCATAGCTGTTATACGAGCATTGTGTTTTAATTAGTTTTGCATATATATTCATAATTTAATTAGCGATAGGCATATATTGTAATCATCATTGTTGTGTCTGTGTGTCTGTGTGCGTGTGTCAATTGTTGTTGTTATTGCTGTTTAATTTGTTGTAGTTTTATTTCGGTCTGCTAATGGCATTAGTTTATGTTTATTGCTGTTTGTGTATTAGTGTACTGTATTTATTAAGTTTATTACGTATTATTATTAAGTAGATTTTATAGTAGATTTAGTGGGCAACGAACCTGCAAAGAAAACGAGAAATTCGAAATTAATTCAATTAATTAAATTATTTAAAAAACATATTGAAATATATGTTTTGTGGCAGTTTTTTTTAATGTATATATTATTTTTAAATATCAATCAAATCAACTTTATATTTCACTTAACTTTAGCCCTTTTGTTAAATAAAATATAAACATTTTAAAAACGAATTATTAAAGTAAAAACTTAAAAACAATTTAATATATACCAAATAAGATGGATGGTGTAGAAATTGTGTGCTCTGCTCTCATAGCTTTCAGTTATGCTAGTGATATATAAAATTAAATGAGCAGCTGTGCCTTTGGACGCTCCATTCCATTATTCCATTAATAAAGTTGCTTATTCTGATGGACATTTAACAAAATAATGAATAATTAAAACGCAAGCAAACGATGCAAATTTTCGTTGCATACTTTTAGGCTGCAAAATAAAATATACTCAAATGTACCTAAATTATGCCAAACTATACTGTCTGATGAAATATACCAAATCGGCTGTGCAAAATGTACCTAAATATATCAAGCTGCTCTGGTATTAAGCTCTGCTGCAGTATATATACATAATGCATATACATTTATAGTTCTGTTTGCCCATCGCATCTGATCCATTCTACTTTTTGTCTGACATGAATAATTCATTTTGGGGCTTTGGTTATTTGACAGCTGTGCGTGGGGAATGGGGCTTGGCGGCATTTTAAATGCATCTTGACATTGGACTTTGTGTCGAACACACTAACGGCAACCGGGCCCTTTTCAAGGTTTGTCAACAATGTGTTGTTGAGGGTGTGGCAGTGCATATCCTGTTTTATCCGTTTGAGCACTTTACACAGATTTGGCTGAACCAAAGCCAGAAGAGGAAGCCATGCATGTATACTGTGACATTTACTGAACAGGCGTTTAGCCAGCTGACCTTTAAAGAGCTTGGTTATTTTAGATTTAGAGAAAGAACTCGGAGATCAGACCGAAATCTGTTCTTTCTTTTAGTATTACTTGAGTTTTATGAAGTAACAAGTAATTTGTGAATGTATTGGTATATGCATGCGTCCACATCAACAATGTTCGTTGAAAGAGCGTCGCACGAATTGTTCAATGCTCAACCGAAAACCGAAAGCCGAAACGACAAGAACCGAAGGCCCTGGCTCAGAAAGAGAGCGCGTAAGCATGCCTTTGCTTGGTTGCTCTCAAGAACAGATCGTGAAGGTTTAAACGGTAAACTTTGTTTGCGAGCTATGATCTTTATCTCTTCTTCGTTTTTCTTCTCTTCTTATCTTTCTTCTTCAATCTCTCTGTCTCGCTCTCCCTCTCTCTCTCAGTACATTTATATACATATATCTCTATCTCTTGATCTACACTTCGTTCTGTTTCTCTATTTCTCTCTCTACCCTCTCTCTCTCCCTCTCTTTCAATATTTCTTCTCTTCTTCGTTTTTCTTCTCTTCTTGTCATGTCTTTTTCAATCTGTCTTTCGAAATTCTCTCTCTCTCTCTCTCTGTATACATCTACATACATATGTTTGTATATTTCTATCTCTTGATCTACACTTTGTTCTGTTTCTCTATTTCTCTCTCTACTCTCTCTCTCTCTCTCTCCATCTCTCTCACTATTTCTTTTGCCCCTTGTGTATTTTGCTCTTTAACTATATCTCTCTATCTATATGTTGTATTTTATCCTTTACTTCCCTATATTTATTTGTCTTTCTCTTTTCTGTCTCTATCTCTCTATCTATCTCTGTCTTTCGCCAGCTATCTCTTTTCCTCTCTATTTGTAATGCAATTAATTATCTCTCTTTCTCTTTATCCCTCTGTATCTTTCTTCGCTCTTTTCTCTTTTCCTCTCTAGTTCTTTCTGCTCTCTTACTGACTGCTGTTATCGCTCATGTAGTCTACAGCTTTTACTCTTATTCGCATTGCTAGTTATCTAAACAGATATATTTTGTACGCTTTATCTATAATATCTCTATAGACATACATGGACGTTGAGCAAGGCTCATTATTATTATTACAAGCTGTTGTTGTTGTTCTTGTTATTGTTGTAGTTAATGTCCCGTCTTTTGCGCGTTGTCTGTTGCTCTCAAACAATCACAATCCCTCATAGTTTGTCCTCCTATCCTTCTGCTGCCGCTGCTGCCTTTGTGCAGCATTTTGTTGGTCACAATTTTGTCGCTGGCATTGCATTTGCTGTATGAAAACTATAAAATGAGCAGCAAAAGCCGAGAGGCGGGACGGATAGGCGGTTAGGCGGATAGGCGGGCAGCCAGGCCGAGGCACATTTAATGCGCGCACTTGGAACGCATTACATTAGGGACTGCACAGTGGTACGAATTGCTGTATATTTATGCAAATCGTGCTATGTGTAAGCAAATTTAATAGTCTGTGCTTAACTCGAACGAAAAATATTACGTAATTTGAAAAGTTTGAAAAGTTTTCAGATTTATGAAGTGTAAGTTGTATATAGATAGATAGATATAGGATATATACAGATCCATATAAATAAAATCTGTATATATACCTTAGTCTTATAATACGTTTCATATTACGGTTAGTTAGTATAGCATGTTAAACAATTTGCTTATTGTTATAAAAACAGATTGCAAATAAATAAATAATAATACAAAAAATAAATAATAAATAAAAAATATTCAATAATTATCCATAGTGCACATATAAGCGAAAGTATTGTGCAAAAGATTTAAACTTTTTCTGCCTTGGATATTCTAGCATAAGGAAAGACTTTTTCCAAGTATTTTAGTGTTCGAGCTGAATAGATTTTAGGTTGTATAATGATATCAGTATGATAATTTTGTAAAATTACGATTTATTCTTATCTCCCTAGCTCTTATAGCTCTGAAAAAAAAAGAATAAAGCCAGCTTTTATTTGTCAATCTTAATAAGATTCATTGTGAAGATTTACTTTTGCCTTAGATATACAAGAATGTCGAATTGACACTCAAAGCTATCAAAAATTCCGAAAAAATGGCATTTAGACATTTGTCTACATAGTCCAATAGGAGAGCTTATATACATATATCCTAATTTTTGTCTTGCTTTCTTACTACTGGCACAACCACTGTAGTTGAGGCTGTGGCTGTGGCTGTGGCTCTTACTGCTGTGTATGTGTGTGTGTGGCAGTAAATGTGTTCTCATGTGCGACGAACTTGAAAAATTGTATGTGTGTGTGTGTGTGAGTGTGTTTCGTGTATGCATGTGTGTGTGCTTTTAATATGTGCGCTTGTATTAATGTCTCGGCTGTGTTGAGTAATGAATGCCGCCAGCCACAGCATTGAATACCAGAATCCAATGTCCTTACACGCGTCTACGCCCACAACAATTTTGAAGGCTATGCACTTAAGCGAGGTCGTAAAAAGTTGAAAGACAAAGAAAGAGCAAGGAAACCACCGGCGCAGAGAGAGAGAGAGAGAGAGAGAGAGAGAGAGAGAGAGAGAGAGAGAGGGGGGGGAGAAAGTCAGGAAGTGTTACATAAAATGTTTGCAAAACTTTAAGCCTTTTGAGACGCAGCATTTCATTTTTAGTGTTACTATGCTCGCACACATACAGCAACTATATGAGTGTAAAAGTGTATGTGTGTGTGTGTGTGTGAGTTGCGCATAATTTCCGTTTCCGCTGTGCTTTTGTAATGCTTCCTGACACCTCCGCTTGTTGCCGCCTGTCGCCATTTTTACCCTTTTCATTCATAATTGCAGGATACTAGATTTCATTTCTCTCCCATTCTCGTTTTCTCGCAGTTTGTTTGCATTGTTTGCAAACATCAAGGATATCCTTGAGTTGGCAGTGAAAAAATATTTATACTGCAACTGCACTTTTAGCCAAGAACCAACAGCGAAAGCCAAATGCAAATGCAAAGGCAAAGGCAAAGCCATAATCATAGCCAAACCATAACCAAAGCGGTTTAAAGTCTTCAAACAGCTTCGCTCTCAGTTCTCCACTCGCATAAATTTCCACTCATTTAGCCCTAATTGAGTTTGGGCAACGAGGGCGTTGCCATTGCATTAGCTGCCCAATTTGACCATTTGGGTTTACAGTTAGTTGCCCTGCTCGACTTCAGCCTTCTGCCTTGGTCATATGCAAATTACATGCACATATTTCACATCCACATCCACATCCGTTGACAATCACCAAAGGGCACACACTGGGCGTATACGTAATGTATGCGCGCATCCAGGGCGTATACATAATGCAGCTGGCAGTGCAGAAAATCGAAAAATCAGAAAATCTGCAAATCTAGCCCGCAGCAAACGCAGCAAACACAAAACGAATGTGGACCATGCTCGACGGGACCTGTGTGCATGTAATTTATGCACAAAATTGAGTCAATTTCACAATGGAAGTGCTCTTTGTTTCGGTCCATGGCCCATAAAATATGGACAACAGCTTTAATCTCTGCACATATGTATGCCTGATCGGGCAGTCGATTCATTACCTATTTAAATTACCTATTGAATAAGGCTCACAGCTTCTGGTTGGGAGCGCTCTATTAGGAGTTACAAATAGATGCTATCTAAATTAATGAATTCTTGTATAGAAAACCAATGTAACTCTAGCTAGAACTAGAAATTTTGGCATAAAGATTTTTATTAATTTTAGTAAAAGAGAAAATAATGGCATTTGAAGTTCAATTTGCGAATACTGAAAATATATCGATGTAAAATTAGTTAGATCTGGTTCTTAAGACCTAAGAAATTCATGTAATCGATATTTATGGATGTATAAAATCTAATATTAAATTAAACTGTTGTTCTAAGCAACAACAACTTATGCAGAAGAAGTTTACGCAATATATTTTGTATTTGCACTTGCTATATGGAATTTAAAGTCTTTATAGACTAACTCTAACTCGAAAGTTGATATATCAACGCGTAATTGTGACTTGCAAATGTTGGGCCCTACAATTGTCACAGGCAGCAATAGTTTCGCACACAGTCACATAAATGCTCATACATGTACCAAGACATTGTAAATGTGTGTGTGCATGCTCATCGCGAAAAAGTGATGCTTATGCACATCAGCGCTTTCATACCCTTCCCAAAAATGATCACGAAAACACTAAAATTTTGCATGAGCATGACAAAGCCGTTTAAGAGTTCGACATTCTCTTATTAAGAACGGCAGATAGGATCGTCGCGAATTGCCACTCGCGAACAAATTTCAATTTTTGTGGGCTGCTGGCTTGTACTCGCATAGAGAGAGAGAGAGAGAGAGATAGAGAAAAAGAGAGAGGGAGAGTAAAGAAAAATAACACATAGGATGTGCTGCGCAATGAAATTGTCGTATCAAATTTTGACTGCCCGAGCTCGAATTGCCCAAACCGAACAAATACGAAGTTGGGCGGCAATTCGCTCATATTTTTATGCAGTGAAAAAATTTTGTTCTAGTTGTCCAGTCTATTTGTTGTATGGTTAGTGGTTTGAGTATTTAGATTTGATTGCCGATATCAGTTGAGCTTTTGATATTATTAAGGGTATGACTGTTGTGAACTAGATCTTTACAAACCCAAATTACTGTTTGGTAGCCCTGAAAGCTATCGATAGATCGCAGCCCTGAAATCTAGCTTCGATAGGTCGATTCAATAAGTCGGTAAAAAAGGCCCAAGAGCGGCAGTTCAACACATAAAAATAAATTTTAATTTTAATTTTAATTTTAAATTTAATTTTAATTTCATTTATCTTTATTCATTTCAAGTTCAAGATGCTTAAATTCGTAAATAAATTAATAATTGATTCGTAAACGTAACATAGTTATGTTAAATGTGAAGAACAATTTGTAGAATTACGCAAAAGACGTAAATAAGTTAACATTATGACGAATAAACTTATAGAACATTAGTGGAAATTGAAATAAACATATTCTATTTTTGTGTTGAAATAAGATAAACTACTTGCTAGCTGGAGTAGCAACAGTCTTATTGCAATTATATAACTATATATATATAACTGGATGAAGAACAATGACGTTGTATGAGTTTATGTAGAATGTTCCATTCGTGGCAAGTTGAATGCTTAGCAACATCCATACGTAACTGAAACCAATTGAGAAACTTCTTCACAAAGTAATAAAGAAACTTGAACCAATTTAAGTCCTTTAACTGCCAATCTTTGATTACTATATGAACTACATTTATGGAATAATATATTTCAGAATTTATTACCTGAATATATACTATATATGTATGTACACAACTTTCGCGGTTCTATTTGTCATTTGAATTAATGTGAACAGAGGAGTCTAAGTAAAATAGAGCTCTTTCTCTACCTCTCTTATTTGTAAACGAAATTAGCGTACGTATTGGTATTTGCGTTTGTGGCTTCCTCTGTCAATTATGTCGCATGCATTTCAAATTGCAATTTGTGCATAGTCGGATGCAGAGAGCAGCCTGTGTGCATACAGATTAAGAAATAACAAAGGCAAATTACATGAACTGATTTAACAGTGGGGGGCTTAGAGGTATTGCTGTCCCTCTTGCTCTCTCTCTCTCTCTCTCTTTCTAAGTGCTGCGTTGACAGCGTATTACGTATACGGAAACGAAACCTTTGTTATAGTTAGCTTAATTATTCAACAATTATAAGTTAGCAGCAGAAATTGATTAACTTGATTAGGCATCGGCACTTATGACAAATTTGAATATAGAAATATTATTGGTATATTCAGTATTTATTTTCGAAAATATGTATTACTTTTCAGGTTATACAGTTCAAGTTACTATAGATCTGTCATATATACATGTAATATCTAAATAATTTCACTTCGTGAATAAGTATAAAAATATTATTTATCATTATTTTAAAATATTATGTGTAATATTCCTGGCAGCTTTAGCTTTTAGCTTTAAGTAGCATACATAGCACACCTGCTAGTTAAGTCATCATAACAAACACAATCACACACACACACACACACATCAGGTGTCACAGGGTTTTACATAACAATTAATCAACGTTTCAATTAAAAAAGAAATACCAAAGCAGCACAAACGATGATGATAGGATGAACAACACAGGCAAGGCCAACATTTACAGAGTTGGTAGCTGGGATCGGACGATGTGTGGTGTGAAGTAATAGTTGAAATGAAAATGGGCAGCAATAAAATGGCGACAATTAAAGCTGCGATCCGTGCCTGGAGATATCAAATTTCGAATTCCCAATGCGCGGCTGGCTGAACATATACAGCGCAAAGCAATAATCGTGGCTTGTACGCTTCACAATGTCACAAAAGTGTAAGTTCTGTGGGGTAGCTCAAAAACTGGCAAGGAATCGGGATGGCTAACACAAAATGTATGCGCGATTGGCACGCAAGTAGAAGCGACATATACAGCTACACAACCACATATACATACACACACACGCACACACTATCGCATATACAGAGACAGAACGCCCACGCAAAATGTTTCCGCTTGGGCAGAAAAAAAAATACTTTTGCTTTTTCTTTTGCTGAATGAATGCCGCGCATAAAATGGCCCAAGCTGCGTCGCTCGCTCGCTTCGCTCTGCGTTGCTCAGTTGCGCGCTCTCTTTCACGCACACGGTAAACACAAATGTAAGAACAACAACAACAACAGTAACAAAGAAGACAAGAAAAAATAAAATCTAGAAAAAAACAGAACCTTGTCAAGGACAAAGCACGCAACGCAGCCAAAATCAGCTGTGCAGCCAGTTAACAGTTGTTGCTGTTAGAGCGTGCTCTCTGTCGCTCTCTCTCTCTCTCTCTCCGTCTCTGCCGCTCTCTGGTTTCGCACGTTTTCGCATGCTGCGCACGCTGTTAACGTCGACAGCGCTGTAAGCGTCAATGTTCTGAGGACTCACAGGGCTCACAGGGCATTCCTTAGCTAGGTAAACATGCCTATGAAATATTGGTAATTGAGTTTCTTCACAAAGCAAACATTAACAAAAACAAACTTGTCTAACATAATTGAATTTTCAATATCCAGCAGAAAGACGGAAAAGAAAACCTTTATTTGCTTGCAAATATTCAAAAATATATATATATCTTTCTTTTTTCAAAATCTAAATTGTTTGCAATTGCCTTTTATCAGACAAGAAGGCCCGGTGTAAAATATTTAAAATTATGTGTATATACGTAGGCAAATCAAATAAATAAACCGAGTCTTGAACATGTTTAGAAAGGAAATTTAAAGTCCCTTTAAAAATCGCAAGGGGATAGGCAAAATGTTGATCCTTAAGATTGATGAGCTGAAGAAAGTAATTCATTAAAGGTCTAGTATCGCTGAACACAAAATATAACATGTTTATTTGACTTTTGAATAGTTTACAAAATTATATATGTATATGCATGTTAACGTTCTCCCTCTCTCACTCGCCTCGACCCTTCCTTCACTTTCTTTTCAGGCTACGCCTTTTGCTAACTGACCAAAAAATGGGTAAAATACTTCAAGTCGACATCCTCCAAAGCAGCAGAAAGGAAAATGAAAAGGAAGCCAAGCCAAAAGCAATAAACGGCACAACAAATGGAATGACGAGAGCGCAGTTGGGGTAGCCAGGCAAATGTCCTGGCCGAATGCACAAACACACTTACTGACAAGCAAACAATACACGCAACAACAATGGGTCTGGCTAAAAAAAATAGAAATAAAACAACATATAGCAGGAAAGGCAGACTTTGCCATGGCAGGATATACGCCGGAGAACAGCGGAGAAGGAAGAATAAGAATAATAAGCAGCCGAACGAGAAAAATTTAGACTACGTTCAAGGGCAATTTCAGATAAAAGTCCTGCGATCATTATTATGTCTATGGCGCCACAACGAAGCCAAAGAAAGGACTAGCAGCTGGCCTAATTGATGTTTAGACATAATGATAAGGCAATTCTTAAACTAACTAATCTATGTATTGGCAAATAATGATTGAGACAAAAGAAAAAAAAAATACACAAAATTAGGTCGGAATGAAACACAATTTGTGCGATTATTAAACTCAACAAGCAACAAACTCAGCCAAGTAATAGGGTAGGATAGGCGGGCAGTTGGACAAGATTGGCTAGTAGACTAGCCAACGTTCAGCGCACCGATAATCAATAAAAGTTGTGGAAAATCTAACACTGGGAAACGGTAACGCATACAGCAGCTGATGTAAAGTGAACCAAAAATGAATAAATAATTTTCAAATAAAAATTTCATTTACAATGCTGAAGAAATATAATTTTTCTAATCACTTACATTGCTTTTGTTGTTGTAGTTGTTGTTGTTTACTAAAAGATCTCCTTATGGTAGCTCGGCGTATGCTTAATATTCCTAATCGCCTTTAATTGACAATACAAAATAAGCGTACAATATATCTAATTGTAGTAGACGCTCTTTGTGCATGGCACAAACACATACACTCATATATATCTATATATAAACAGTCACGCGCCAAACGCACACACTAATACACACGCAGCAACATATACATACATATACTGTGATTTATATAACACCAATGCCAAGCCTGTCAATGTGCTTTTGAGTATTGTTTAAGAACCGAATTGATAACTTATGTTTAACAGAAAAATGTGTAATTTTTATACATTGAAGTCAGCCATTTTATGGCATTTTTTTTTTTAGTGTTATTTTTATTTATTTATTTATTTTTTTGTTCAGTTTGCTTTTGCTCGGTTTTCGTTCTAGTTGATGTTTGACTAGACTTGCACGCACAACGGTTCACGAAGTACTGTGTTAACGGTATTTGCTTGCCAATCAAAAGAGAGATGCACGCAAACAGAGGAGCGTGCACGAAGCAGGAATGGTTGAACTGGCAAGGGCAAGTGCGCTCTCACTGATTCTGTTATATGTTAACAGTAACAGCTTCTGTTACGACAATGCCAACAGTGCTGCCTGAAATTTTGAACAATATTATTGTGAATATAATATAAAGAAAATTGCAATTTTAGATAATAGTTATTGAATTTGAATGTGAAAAAAAGAACAAAAATAAAAAAAAAGATTCTACATAATCAGAATTATTAAACATTTTAATTATTATTTCAATTTGATCTATTCATTAGTATTCATTCAAATTTTTAGCTAATTAACGCTAATTTTTATTCTTGTCTACGACTTAGGATTGAAAACTTTTGCTTTCGCCAATAATTACAATAACAGTTGACTGTAAACATCAAAACTACAAACTGTTTGCAGGTGTTTCTGTCACAAAACTTTCACTATCACCAATCGGCATGTGGCTATGTATGTGTGTGTATGTCTGTCGCTCTGCTCTCTGAGCATCTGCTTTTGTTGTTATTGCTGCTTTTGGCTTGGGAGCGGATATAGATTGCTGCGCACTCTCACTGAGAGCGGCGTCAGCAGATGTTGTTGTTGTTGTTTATATTGTCGCTGTTGTTGTTGCGGACAGGCCTTTTTGGCCCACTTAGGGGCTTGTTTTCGGTTTTCAATGTTAAGTGCGACGAGAGAACTGCTCCAATGGGCAACAACCAAAAAGGATAGAGGCCATAGGAGGCCAAACGCACACGCCGACTCCCACGCAAATGGCTGGCTGCTAAATCGCTGAAGTCTCTGACACTCACCAAGTATGACACACACACAGGCACACACACACACCTACACACTCAATCAGCGTATCGCAATTATTTATTATAGAATACATATGTCTCGACATTTTGTGCCATTGTACATTGAAATTGGCTAAAATTGATTTACTGCCAATTACAATTTCACGCACACACGCAGCAGAAAGTTTTGTTCGCAAAATTGTCTATTGGGTAACTGAGTTAGTTCAAGCTCAGGTTAAGTCAGCAATTGAAATTTGCAGAAGAAACTCAAAGAATCTGCATAATCTAGGCAAATATAGGAATCAAACTAAATGTTAACATAATTCATTCGACTTTTAAGCATTTGATTTGTTTCATTATTAATTGTTAGGAATGTGAAGACTCGACGGCAACAAGCCTACGAAAATGTTTGTTGGGTTATTGCAGTTTATGTAATGTGTATTTCTGTTTCTATTTCAATTTTTGTTGTCACTTGCAATTTCGACTCGGAAGGTTCAACGGACAAGCTAACCCACGCGTGTGTCTATCATTGTACATGTGTGTGTGTGTGTGTTAGAGTTCGAGTGTCTGTGTGTGTGTGTGTGTGTGTGCTAAAGAGTTTGTTTTGTAACCGTTTTGCTGCTTCTTGTGATAGAATTTCTCGCTTTGACCTTGTAGGCACGTTTGTATGTACAGTTATTTATGCCTATAACAGCTATTGTAATTGTTGTTGTTGTTGTGTCCTGACACGTGGCCGCGTTGATTAAAATTTGTATTTGCTGAATTGAGCGGCCTTCAATCGTATCAAATTAAATAACAGCCGAAGATTCGCATTAGCCTTTGGCAAGGTTAATGAAGTAAACTGTATATATGAATATATCCTCTTGAAGCTTGGCTTACAAAGATATTAAATTGAAGCTCTTTACTTTTATAGATATTATTGCCAAATATAGTGCTTAAGCTGTTAATTTCTAAGAATGGTTTATTCTAAATATGTTGCTCATGTCAACCTTCCTCTATTTACATTTGCTTTGAAAAAAAAAAGAAACAGTCCAGCGCACAAAAGGAGGCAACACTTTTTTTATTGCTCAGTCATGCAGGCGTGCGTATGTGAGGCGTGCATGTGTGTATATGTGTGTTTGTATGCGAAATAAATAGCGAGATAGAGGGAGAGCGAGAGGGAGTGTATATATATGTTAGACAGAGATAGGGACCTGCATACATACATATGGCTAGTCACGCCCACACTTGTGCATAATATTATAATATTTGTGTTGCCCATGCCACGAAATACATTCCGAACAAAATGTTCGTCAATCTGTCAAGTCAGTCGGAATTTTTAACTGCGCGTCGTCATTCAGCGATGAAGGCTGGCCCAGACCCGCTGATAAACAACAATCGATAAAGCCAAACGAGATGATTTGGCCCAAACATATTTACAACCAACTATGCGACGATTCCAATAAAATCGACCTTTTCAAAGAGTTTCGTTTAAGCAAATATGTGAACTGCAGTTATATGCATGTATTTACGACAGAGCTCTCATTGGATATGTCCCACTCTGAACTTTGCTTCTTTATCATGGATCTGCAAATACTGAATAATTAGTATATACTTTTTTCTCTCTTTATCCTTTATTTTGTTGATACACATACAAGATTATTTCTAGTATTAGTTTTGATGATATATAAAGATAAAAGATGATTAGTTTTAGAGATATTCATACATATGGAAAAGCTTCCCAAGTCGGACAACTTAGTGTAGATTTGATGTCAACATATATTTATTATTTATTGGTTAATTATATATTTTGAAAGTAAATAAATTCCCACAAAATTAATTAAATTAAAGAATAGGTGTAGCTGCTAGCCTTTCAGATACTTGATGAAATCTTCTTCGTAATTCGATTTTAAGTATACAAATTACACGCGAAGGACTCTCTGATTATATGCTTGACATCATTTATTTAGTAATCCTTAAGCTGATCTTTATTAGCATTAATTCCGCAAATATCTAAGACAGATAAGCTAGCTCTTATATTTGATAGCGCTATTCGTGCTAGTAGTAGTAAAGCAATTTAACGTCTAAATGGATACAAGGACAATGCGATTATGCGAAATCTGTGAATATGGTTATAGCTAGAGGCTGTCGCTGCTGCCTCTGCTGCTGCTGTTGTTGGCATATGACCTTAGTAAGCCTGCTGATTGTCGGGATGTGCATACAAAACATTTGACTAAGCTCTAAACAAAAGAAACAATGCAACAGACCCACCAACCAGCCAGCCAACCAGCCAGTCAGTCATCCAGCCAACCATCTAATGGGCACGAATTTCCATATCTATAGACAGAAGCAACCTTCATTGCACATGCATCATAAGCACAACAGTGCCACAGTAAACACAATTGCTAAATATACATCTGCGTTGTAATTTCAGTTCAAAATATAAAACAAAAGTCTATGTATGTATGTAAGAACTTTAAGAATTTTGAATCTGAAGCTCTTTTTATATAATTCGTTATATGTATGTGAATATATGTACCTATGTTTAAACTTTTATATCTTGAAAGTTTGCACTTTATACTTAGATATTCTAATTAATAATAATTAATCAATAATTTTTCTTCTTTCTTATTGATTATTCTGATATTGAAATGTTCGCTATAGGCTACAATCAACTGTGCTTTTAAAACAAAATAAAAATATATTATATATGTATGTACATACAAACAGGTACATACCTAAATATATTGTATATCAGTATATATGTACATACATTGATATATAAATATAATTAATGTTTACCTTATGAGTAGGCAAACAGCTGCTAATCATTAAAAAGTAAATTTGTTAAAAGTGCAAACAAATAACTGTTAAGGGCTTACAGCTGTCAAAACCCGTAATATAACGTGTCTGTGTAGAAAAGCGCGCGCTAAAACAATCACATACATATGTATGCATGTACATATGCAGCTTTGCAAGTATGCGAGTGTGTGTGTATGTTTATATGCAATCAAATGCATACTTACATTTTTAATTAATTGATTTGTCTTGCATACAAGCGTCGCGCAATCGTATTGTACGTAAATGATTATGATTAATTAAATACAAATTAACTATTCACTAATATACACTTATTTACGTTTGAAAGACTGCTTTGTCCGACGCGACGAAGCCACAAAACGAACTAACAAAAAATAAACGCCTGCTCCGCTAGTGTTAAGAAACGTAATAAAATAGCTTAGATTTTTGCACAAATTGAATTGTTCTTTTTAATGCAAACAAACTGGTTCGCTTTACATAAATTCAGCTAAATTATAAGTTAGACGACTAATAGTACAATTTTTGTCATGGATCAGTGACTACAGTTCCGTGTGAGCATATTCTGTTGCCGACTCCTTGTCTTTCGGCACGATATATAGGCCCTCAGAGGTAGTCCAACGTGTGCCGTGCTGTGGACTGTGTAGACCCACAATTTCCATTTGCCCAGAGATTGGACGACCATACGACCGTCCCGACATGCCCAGATACATGCCAGTATCAACGTGGCGCAATCTAATGTGTGCATCACGCATCCAACTTTCATTGGAACAAATCACATCCCAGTTATCGCCAGTATCGCCAACCCCATCGACGCCATAAGCGGATACCTCTTGCTCGCCGGAAAGCGGAGATGAGAAATGATGTGAGTGCAGATTCTTTTTGGTGGTCAGGTGTTCCAGTCGAATTGTTGATCCACAGGCAATGGGTTCACCACGATCGCATAGTTTCTTAGTTTGAGCCTTAACCATCCAATGACTGTTTACATCCTCCTTCTGCTCTACGCCCGTAACCGATTGCTGGCCCGAACCAGAGCCATATTTTACATCGTGAGAGTGTAAGCGATAGGAATAATCAGAATTGAGTAATTTCAGTATGGAGCCACATGTCACATAGTTGTTCTGGGCAGCTAAAAGAAATCATTGTTGTTATTGAATTTTGTATTCCAGCGATATGAATCAGAAAATTGCGCTTTGTGGGGCGGAAAAAGTCTCGTGGCCAATCACAGCGGACCACATAAACACAACCAAATATACGTACCATTGTTGTTGGGTAAGCAACTGATTAGAGCTAGAGCAACGAATAGCAGTGTGTGTAGCATCCTGTCTTTCTTCTTATGCTAATAATTAAGTACTTAAGGTAATATTTGTAATGTAAATATATTGGAAATGCCGATTGCGGCAAAAATAAGAACACGCAAACAAATGATTTTGACAGACTATGTTAGTGTTGGTGAGCGACCGATAGAGGCACATTCAATAAACTGGCTCCAAATACCAAATGTAACGAACAGCTGTAAGAACTGAGAACTGAGTCGCGCCTATCGACAACTGACAGGTAATCTTTTTAAAATTATATTAATTTGACGCAAAAAAGACGAATTTGACTCAAGCTAAATTATTTAAGAGGAGTATATCTTTGAGGCTAAATAGCTGAACACGCTCACATTTCGAACTACCACTACAAAATGATAAGCACAATAGTTGCGGCACAACAGTACCGTTTGAGTCACATTTATCGATATACGATAGGGATTATCTTATGTCTCTGCAAATATTGCAATATTTTTTGTGAAAAAAAGAAAAATTTCATTAAAACAGAAATTAATGGCACATAAGCGATTATTTATCTACGCTGTAATATTGGCGATATGTTATTTAATTGGCGTGACATGGGTAAGTGCTGTAAAATCACAGACTACGCCGTAACTTAAATGCCAATTGTGTTTGTTTTATTTTCAAAGGCTGAGACAGCAACACAAACACTGCCCAGCAGCAGTAGCAATAGCAACAACATCAGTAACACCAACAGCGTTAACAACAATGTCAATCAACCAAATGCACCTGCCAAAGCGCCAGCAGTTACGCCAGCCCCAACAATTGCAACGTTAAAGACAATAAGCAGCACATTTACGAGCTTAAATGCAAGCAGGAATTCTCATGAATGGTTCGTATACATTTTATTTACATAGATATAACTTCAAATACAAAACTGCTAAATAATGTTATATATTTAGCACTTGTGCCGGATCTCTGGCACCACAATTGGATGCCAATGGCAGGGAGCTTCCCGCATGCGCCAAATGCAAATGCTCATCTGTCGGACGCAATTCCACACTCATAAAGGTGTGAATATTAATAATTAATTGTCTTTGCTAAATATGTGTTTAATTTATGCATTCATTGCTAGGTGGTCGTCATCATTGTGATCTGGATAATATCCATTCTAGTGATATATATGCTCTTCCTCATGTGCTTGGATCCGCTGCTAAACAAACGTGTCAAGGCGAACAACTATCAGGAGCACACCAATGAAGATGTACATAACACTTATTCTAAATATGCAGGCATAAAATATAGTCAACTAGTTGCCACTCCTGATGATGATGATGATGATGATGATCATTATCATGATCATGATGATGATAATGATGAGGCGCACCTAGTTGGCAATAAAGAAGCACTTAGCGTTTGATGCCTTTTGGCCAAAGGCGATTTATATATACATATCTTTTTGTTTTATTTTACCTAATATTATTTTAAATTCGCACGCTCTAACCCAAGCTTTTTGTTGTGTTTATTAACTATCCAATTAACTGGCATTAACTAATACGCTTCAAATTTTCCTTCTCTTTCTGCTGCGGCTGATAGGACGAACCAGCACCGCCTCTGCCAGATAGCGCCAACAATCAAGAATTGAGCGCTCGAGCCAATGTCCTCAATCGTGTTGGCCATCAGCAGGACAAATGGAAGCGCCAAGTGCGCGAGCAAAGGCGCCACATCTACGATCGGCATACGATGCTTAATTAAATGGCCAACAGAGAAGCCTTTGGCGTTGGCTACTTAAAGACATTGTATTCTAGTAGAAGTTATTAACAGTTATTGTTTAAATATTTGTCTCATTGGATCAAAATTAATTTAATTATTATTTAGCAACATTTTATATTATGCAAATAAAATCCTATACCCAATTACGATTATAAAATGTGAAGAGAAATCTTGTCAAATGGAATTTACTTATAAACCAATTTTTTCCATTAATTACAGATCTATTCATTTACATATTTTTCCAAGAGAAGCTATAGCTTTTATTAATATGTTCCGTATCTTATGTTACATTATATTTGATAAAAATGCAAGCTAGTAGCCCCTGACACCTTCAGCAAAGGTCCAATTTTCTTCCACTTTGAACGGTCCTTTTATGCTGCAATCAGTGGCAGTGCAAATGCCGACAGTGTACTTAGGAAGGCTGCGCGTATCACGATAGTACAATACCTTCATTGACTCGCGGATCTATGAAGAAAATAATCGATTAGCAGATGTTACAAAAATATGTAGCTTATCTTCGTACCAAGCTAGTTGCTTCGTCGAATGTAAATTCGCGATCCTTGGGCTTGCGCTCACGCACAAGCGGAAGGGCCAAATGTCGGGCAAAGCCAGTTGCTACAACATAATCATCGTACGCTCGTCCACGCAGATCCACATTGCCCAAAAATGGTTTGCCGACCTCATCGACACCACCTACCACCACATCGATGTAGAGTGGATTCATGCGAGAGCGACGATTGTAGAGAACGCGTGTTAGCCAGCTGGACAGCTCGGCGGGCTTCATGACAACGCCATCATTGAAGCATTGATCCTCGATCATCTTCTGATCAATGCTACGCTTAATTGATTGTATATCAGCAAAGTCGCCACCGCCACCAAGTACAATTTTACTGTTGATTTTAAAGACGCGTTCGATGTTCTGGTAACGAGCCAGCGAGCCGTACGAGACGAGGGTATCGGCAGCCACCAAAACCCCGCCGTCGAATCGAATACCCAGTACTGAGGAACCAGTAGTTATAGCAGCTCTATAAATGTACCATACTTTATAATTCAATTAAACTAAAAATTCGACTTCAATGACTTACGTGCTGTGCTTGGTGCCATAGGGACCTGCGGTTGTTAATTCACGGGGCAACTGTGCTGGTGCGTTGCTGTCGCCCATGAAGTTGTAGAATTGACCGGGCGAAGGTCCATTAAGCCACATTGGTTGCGCGCAGATGTTATTCATCATTCTAACTGCTGTAATTATAGTACTTTGGAGTCAAATGGTAATAACAGCAAAAGCAATCGCAGAATGACAGGCACAAATAAAAAGCCAAACAGTTTTAGATAGCGACAAAATTAATTTGCTTCGCAGCACTGTAAGCAGTATTTTTTTGCAAAATCGATATACGTAGATATCGATACATATGACCAGAGTAGCCGAACCCTAAAGCGGCACGAAGTTATGTGACAACAATCGGGCGCAAAAATTTGAAGGCTAAAATTGAAATTTTAACATAGCAAAGTAAAACAAAATTTTGATTAAAAATACATGAAACCCTTTATTTTTATTAGGATATTTTAATAAAGGATACAAATATATATATTAAATTAATGTACACCATTCAGGGGAATGTTCTTAATTTTGTTTGCATCTTATAGATCGCATAATACAGATGAATAGAATATCAAATAGAGAGTATAGTTTGCTAACTACTAAAAACCTTTTAACGCATATTATTTATATATAAATATATACATATAACATCTATACAAACATATTTATACATATATATAGAGATATGTATAGATATATATATAGATTTATACATACATATTTTCAGAATTTTCAATAGTAAAATAGTCTACATTACAATCATTACAATCTACTGTCACGGCCAATGTTCAATATCTTACTAATTAAAGCTTTCTCAATTACGTGCTAATCCTTGCAGCAACAATAAATGTTGTCGCTTGAGCTGGCTGGCGTTGTGGGCGCACTCACACCTGGCTTTGGTGGCTTACTATAGGAATGTGGACCACGCATGAAAACATCTATGAGCTGACAATGGGAACTGTAAGTGGGTAAAAGTTGAGTTGAAAATTGCGTTTTTTTATATATGCATATATGAAGTAGTCTTGCCTCATTGTAATATCTAGATCAGTAACAACTTCTCCGTCACAATTCCAGCTGGAATACTCCGAGCTCACCGCATCACTGCCGTTCTGAGCAATCGGTTGACGAGAGCCCGCCAAGCTCAAGTTTTCCTCAGTTGCGTGCGGTGTGAACGTTCGAAACACGAATTTACGTGTCCGGTAGACCTCAACAAAAGGTAAATTACGCTAATTGAAATATATAAAATATTGTAAGTTATTTTTTATGTATGTATATATATATTCCCATTACTTACAATATCACCGGCTCGCCCCGCCGTATTCAAGAGGAACCGCACATTGTTGAGAAACGACGTTTTGCGTACCAGAATCAGGTCCAAGCAGCCATCGCCCAAATGACTGTAGCGTGAGATGCCATTGGGACTGCGTGCACAGGCGCACGTAATGTTGGCGCCGCATATCAGAAAGAAATTGCCACGTATGGTCTTCCACTGCAACCCGCTAGGCAAGCTTGTATTGGAGCCATAAGAGCTACCCGGTTGTAGTGGCAAGCTAGTTGGACGCAATAGCCGGGATCTGAATAAGGCCGATTCGATTTCGTTCAGCTGCGATTCGCAATTGACGGCAACGGCTGCATTGTCGTTGGGTGGAGTTTGCGGTTGCGCCTGCAGTTGCCCTGCTTGCTGTGGCTGCAACTCCTCTTGACTCTTATTAGCATCCGCTTCAAACAAGGTTAAACGCTGTTCCTGCATAGAGCTGGCAATGCTGCACCTCTGGCAATTGGCATAGCACACAGACGGCGTTTCGCTGTAAACGCTGACTGGACTTAGCGGCGTTTCCGGCTCCGTGGGCTCCTCGAGCAGCTGCAGTTCCGCATCGTAGCCACGATTGCTGAAGAAGGCCTTGATCCCACTGTACTCATAGCGCCTCGTACCCATCCAGCGATACTGCTCACTCTCAGCTGCCACATCACCCAAATAGCCATAGCTAAGAACGCTGGCGCAGAAGCGGAGCAGCGTGCGATTGTTGCTCACGCTGCAGACGTCAAGGCCACGTCGCTGGCCGAGCACCACATGAATGGCAGCGGTGCGCACATCCGCCGTGCCATGCATGCTGTAGACAATGGTGTCCGTGCTGCCGGCGGGTATTACGGCGACTGGAAAAGTGGGGCGCGGTATATAGGCGGGACGCTGTTCGTCCAGACCCAGCTCACGCATGCGACGAAATACCAGGCCGTTGATGACCTCTGCCACGGTCCCGTCGCCTCCCACACAGCAGACGGCATCGTAGCAGCTAAGATCGTGGCTTAGAAGTATGTCCCGGATTTGGTTGGCGCGCTGCGTGGTTATGCAGGTGGCATCGATGCCAGCCAGCTGAAAGAGCGGACGCACCAAACGCTCATAGGTCTGGGTGCCAGCCTTGCGCCCGCCAAATGGATTGATGAACACCAACAGGCGCTGCACCCGCTGGCCACCAGCTGGCGAGGATGCGATGCGCTTCTGCAGTTGCAGCTGCCACTGGCGCACAATGTACGCATCTGCATTGTAAAAAGTGAGCCGTCGCAGTTGCCAGCGATTGCAATCCGTCTTGGATTTGCTCAATCGTTCCGCATAGTTGATAGTCAGGAACTGTGCCGTGGGCTTTGTGTCGCCGTCCGCCTGCTGCTGATCCCGATTTGTGGGTGGTGGCTGCAGACTCTCGTTCTTGGTATTCCCCGTACAGACGCTGATGATGTCGTCCATGTGCAGAATGTGGCTATGGGCGCCATAGCTGCCGCCTCTGCTCTCAGCCCCAACTGTCAACTGCTGCTCGGGCAACGGCACTTTCTGCGTTTCGTTTGAATGCTTGACCGCTTGACGCTGCATGCGCTCCCATACCAGATGCTGGCCATGAAGCAGCACACGGTAGCTCTTCTTCTTCAGCTGAAAGTTGTTTAACAGCACATCCGCGGAGGAGCAGGTCGTGGCAGCCGGAGTGGCGGTAGCGGCAGAAGCATAAATATCTCCCCCTCCTCCAGCTGTTGCTGTATTTTTGGCAAACTCTGTGCTGCCGCTCTGCGTCATCTTCGGATCACGCTAACTCTGCAATACAATGAGAAGAAGTGGAAAACAGGTTTACATTAGAATTGCGTACTTATTTTAAGCTTGCATGAGGTGACTGTGTCTCTGTGCCTCTGCGACTCCCTCAGTCGTAAATCTCAGCTCCATTGTTGTTTCTTTTTTCCTTTCTTTAGTCAAAGTTTTTGTTACGAGAAGTAAATGCATATATAATATACATATGTACATACTTATATACACACATCAAAAGAGCTCAAGACCTTAAGGCAGAGCTCTGAGCAAAGCTTAATAAAACAATTGCAAATACTTATGCTCGTTCACAACGCGGCAAAATGAGTATATTAGCTCAAGTGCCTTATTCCTCTGATTTAATTATATATTCAATTCATAAAGCTGAAGGTTTTCCAACTGGAATTAACTACTAACTTTCAAGTCTCACTGATCTAATCTATTTAAGCACAAATTCTTAGCAAATTGTTATATGTTTGCATTGTGAACAAGTATTACACATTCAATCACTGTTTGTTTTATTCTACATCAATATGTTGATTCTCGCTCAGCGTAATTGGAGATTATACATTTAAGTAATTATATATACAATATACTCTCATAAGCAACAACAAATAACCGTATATTAATTTGCTCTCATCTTGGATACATTTGTGTATTACGCGAAATTATTTAAGTTCTCAATTTATTTTAGTTCTCTTTTATTTTTGCCACGAATCAACCTTTGATTCTCTAGCTTTACCTCCGATAAGCAATGAACCGAATCAAAATTATAAAAAATTATATACTAATGTCCAAAATTACAGTTCGTAAAAGTAGTTGCGAGATATATGTATGTACATAGATATTATTGCTTTACCCTCGCCATTTGTGGGGCCTTTGAAATGCGTGGAGAACTAAATTATCTAAGCTATTGATACGTGTTCAATGCGATAAATAACTCAAAAGCAAAGAACACATGTGGGTATGCATACGTATATGTATGTATGTATAAATATATATATATGACTAACCTTTGTTGTTGCTAATTTGATACACAAACACCTTTTAGTCTACCTGCCTTAGCGGATGAGTGAACGACTAGGCAAATACCCAAAGTCTAAGGCACGCCTTAGGCATAAACAAAAAATATATATATTTCTTACATATATTATGTATGAATATGTACATGTACATACACACATTTATTAAACAGTATTTATATTTATCATCAGCATTTTGGTGACATTTTAAGAGGTAACCATAAAATATAATAATAAAAAAAATCACAACAATCTCAATTCACATATGTATGTATATGACCCACGCTTTGTATGAGCAATGATCAAGGTGAGCAGCGCCAACCAGAAATACTCTATTATTTTTTGTTGTTCTGTAGAATCACTTCGGAAGCTGCAAAGCAGCGCCAAGAAATGAACAACGCCAATCAAAACGAGTTATGGCTCAACACAGCTCTGCTCTTCTCTCCAAAACTGTTCTCTGGTCTGCACTGCTACGCTCTATTCAACATGTATGTATATTCTCCGCTCTGCGCGCACTATTGTTTTTTTTTTTCTGCTCTACGTATTTCACTCTACTCTACTTTAACCCTTCCTCTTCTCTTCTAATCTATTCTATTCTACTTTGCCTTGCCTACTCTATTCTACTTAACCCTCTTCTCTAATGACTTACTTTAACTTCTCTTCCTTACTTCTCATTTCACTCATCTTCTCTACTCTTCCCTCTTCTACTCTTATCTACTCACCACAACTCTCCACTTGGGGCGTGCAGCTTTTTGACCTTCGCCTTGAATTGCAGCAAGTTTTTTGTATACTCAGTTTTGAACTCAACTCGCTAGAGCGCGTGTGAGTATATGCAGGTGTATGTATTTATGTGTGAATTCATATATGTATGTGCACGCATACAAGCTTACTAATGGTTGAGTGGAAGGTCGTTCAAGTTTAAATTATAGCCGCATATGTATGCATCTGGTCTTGTTCGTGAAAAATAAAAACAAGTTATCTGGCAAATTATAATTTGATTCTGTTTTCATATATGTATGTACATATATTAGCATTTCCGCCGGGCTTTATAAGTACAACCAATAGCAATAAATATTGAATAGATATTAAGTACATACATACATGCAAATATGTGTTTGTATGTATGTACGTATATTTCTAATTTTAATTAGTTACACTTTATAAAACCTTGCTTAATTCAACTTTTACCTAGTCTCTTGTCTGTTATTTCATATATCTACCTTAAATGCCATTAAAACAATTGTTAATTGTTTGTATTTTCACTTTTAATTACGAGCCAAAAATTAATTAAAGTTTTAATGAAAAAGCGAAAGGCGTGAATAAATGAGGAATTTAATTTAATTAAACACATTTAGAAGAATTTAAGTAAATGCAAATAGTTCAATCGCTCAAGTTCAAATCGTGAACCAAATGAAACTGTAACTGTTGTCAATTAGGTAAAATGCCGTTATTATCTTATCATTGCTTTTGTTACCACATTGGAACTATTGTGGGCAAAGTTAATTGCGAGTTGCACAAAGCGACAGTTTTGCTAAGATAAATCAGAATCTGTCGATTGCTTTCAATAGAGCACGCAAACAACAGTTTGGTTCAGATAATATCTTAGCTAACGAGTTGTAAATACTGTAATTGTATATACTTTGTATGTATGTATGCGCATAAATATATTCATATACATACATACATATTTACATATATGAGAACCTTTGTAGCGCGTTTTTATTTGCACATTTATAGCCTTTTCCCCTGTTTTTACCAGTTATGAAGGTGTATTATTATTTGTTATGATATTGCCCTTATAAACAAAAACAATGAAGTTCTTTAGTACCTATTCTAAACTCAGAGCTTATCAATTTAAATGCCACCGTGGCTTCATGGGGCCGATAAGATATTGAAGCTAATAATGAAATGGAAATAGATCTCTATATTAATCAATATATAATTGTGTATTTATAGCTAGTATAACGGAAGAGACATTTCCATAAAATAAAAAACAAAAATATATTCATTCCGACCAATATTTGTTTTCCTTAAGTATGAATCATACATTATCGCACGATTAAATAAAGTCTTACAATATTAAAACATATTTATTGTAGCTTTGGTTACTTTGTAGGCCACTCAGAAACAGGTAATGTCATGAGAAACAAAAGCAGTTCAATCCATAAATAAACACCTTTAACCTCAGTTGAACTCGCAAGTTGACTCGCTCAACATGTATGTATATTTATAGCACACGCAGTACTCAAATATTTTAATACCTTTGCTCACTAGCTGCCACGAAATGCATTAGGCAATTACAGTACATAATAGTGAAAAATGTGTAAGCGAGATGGAAATTGAGTTGAACCACACACATGCATAGCGAATAGAAGAGTACAGCGCAGCAATATAAACACAAGCACACACACACTCATTACGCCAAGCACCGTTATCAAAATACAGCTGTGAGTAAGTACATACATATGTGCATGTACATATGTATGTAAATAGAGAGTTGCTGCAAAGATGTGGCTGTATATACATACATTCATACATATTCTCAACTCGTTTGGGGTACGCATTGTGTGCTTTAATTTCAATACACAATATATGTATGTTTGTATATCTGTATTAGTGTGAGCATTCGTCAAGTTTATTTGTACTTAATCTGGTGCTGTTGTTTTTGCCAGCGGGAAAGCCGGCAGTTAGTTAGCTTTTAAATTGAGCCAATTACCTTATAAAAATAGGAAATATCCGTATATCCACGCAATCATAGATGCATTACATGATATTTGTTATAAGTTGGGAAATCAAGAAAATTCGATACCATTGCAATTTTACACATAGACGCACACATTGATACACAGCCAAAGCACACGATTTTAACGGTAGTTAGATAATTGCTTTCTCAATTGCCAGTGACATTATATACCTTTTACTGTACTCCATTCACATCAAAACTGGTCTACTGAAAATGCAACATTATTGGAAAATAACAACGTAAATCCACAATCGAACTAAAAGAAAACACGAGCCGTTAAAAATTGCGATGCGCAGAACGTCCCATCCACCCAAGAAAAGCAAACAAAATACTAACAAGAAAATAACTTTGAGTGTGACCAGTAGTGGATATCCACAAAATACCACAAAAGTTTTATACAAAATTATTTGCTGGCAAAAATAAAATTCAACAACAACAAATTGTTGTGAATTATCTGTAGTCTGGCAATGCCAAAAACCGTTATAAGGCAAAACACGATTACTGAGTTATTTTTAACAAAAATATGTATATATATTTTAAAACTAACACACAAACTGAAACACTTTTGTATTTCAATCATATATAAGTATTCCCATTTTTTAATGCAATAGAACAACAGTCAAAATTTCTGATTTATTTTTGGCGCCACAACATGAGTAAGTACCGTCTGTAAATATCTGGCTGCCCGTTTGTCTTTAAATTGGGAGATCTTTTGACAGGTTCTCCCTGTGGCAAGTGTAATACATGCCCATGTTCTGGTCAAACGAATCAACCGCCGCGACAAGAACAATGTGGACAGCCTTGTGGCCAGCAGCAGCCGCAGCCGCAACAACGGCAGTCGCAACAACAGCAGCAACCAGTATTGTGTCCTGCACATCAACAACAACTACAACAGCAACAGCAACCAAAATCTTGTCCAGGGCCGCAACAGCAACAGCAACAACACTCATCTTGTGGTGCTGGACAATCGAGTCCGCAAACAGGTGGGCAAAATGAAAAGAGATCTAGAGTAGAATGCCGCTGTGTACCCAACAAGGATCGAAGGAATGCACCTGTGCAGGCGCCATTGGCCGATACATACACCTGTCTGCGTCCCCGACCACAGCCTCAGTCGCCAGAGCCGCCAATGTGTACGTGCAAACAAAGGACTGCCCCTGCCACTTGCGAATGTGCCCCACCGATTCCGATTCCACCACCGCCAGTAAGTTGTGACATACAGAATGCAGCACCGCCGACGCATGCATATATTACTTGTGGCACACCAACTAACGTTAAACGCGAACCGAACCCATGCACAGGACCTAGAGAAGAGGATTTAGTCCAGCCATATGTTAGGGATGAAACGAGGACAAAGCGTCAATCATGTAGCCATTGTCAATCGCAGCCAAAAGAGAAGAAAAGGTGCATCATACAATAAAAAAAAAAAAAAAACGTTTGGGCACAACATAGTAGGCTAACCAGGATCGTTTGGGCATACGAACAATACAAATACTTTTCCACCTCACAATTTGGAAACAATTTCAGTTCAAATTCTATAAAAAGCAACAAAATTTTAAATTGTTAATACGCAAATACCGTGCGCCACCTCCCGGACCAAATAAGAGGCAAATATGTCCTGCAACGTGCCCACAACGAAATATAACGCAAAGTCGAAGAACGCCAATCAGGGTTGCTGTTGCTCGCCAAGCGTGACACGCATGCCACCTCCGATACAACCATGTGGCGCTGCACACGCTCAAAATTGTGCCGTGAGGTCTGGGGGCGTTCAGCCTCCGGTCTACAGCAGGCCACCAAACCAGGGAGTGTGTAGTCATTGCAAAGGAAAGCGCAAGAAGCGTTGCAGCATTCAATAAACTTGAGAGAAAATAAACTTTTTCCAGAATTAACAAACTGTTGGTCAAAGTTGATCAAAGTTGGCTTTAAAGGATGACATCAGCATTTTTAGTTATTCCAAAACATCATTTCAAAATTCAATTCGTGTAGGGAACAAGTCTTGAAAAAACGAACAAAATATACGAAAAAAATTAAAGCTGTTCTCCTACCATCTCGAAACATAAATCAGAATGACCAAGGCTGCAGTACCAACTGGAAACACCGGACCAGATATGCCCAGGCAGCAGTGCGCATGCAGTCCACCACAACTTCCACCACAGCCTTGTCCACCATGCATGCCGCAGCCAGAGGTCATAAGAATTCCATGCAGCTCTGCTGCAGTTGCGCAACTGCCAGAAAATACGCATTACCGCTGCGACCCTCCACCTAAACAAACCAGAAATCGTAAATGCAGCATACAATAATTGAAGCTAACAAAAATTGACCAGAACATGAAGAACCAAAAACAGAAAAAAATAAATAAACAGAATCAAAGCAGGCGTTAAAATTGGAAAGAAAAAAATGTATCAAAAGCAACTAAATGGGGGCAGCATCTAAATTTTGACTTTCAGTTATCAAAATTTTTCGTTTTTCAACCATCCATCTTGGACAAATTGATTATTGATGGGTAAGTGAGTTTAATGAATTAATTTAATTCTAGTTTTAATTGAACATTTTCTATAGCAAAATGTTCTAGTTTTCTATTCGAGTAAGATACGGATCGCATCAATTCAAAATGTAAATTGATGAAAATTTAATGGCAAATTGATGCATTTATGCACATATATTAAGAAAGATTTGCGCACTGCAATTTGAATAGGGGCCGCCGTGAACCAAATGTGATTGCTGATGGGTAAGTCAATCGATATTTTTGTTACATTTTTATCGATATAATTCATTTTTGATTTAGACCATCACGCAAGCTACGGCGCGACACGACGGGAGTTTGTGAATTGCCCTCGTCGTCAAAGATGTCCGTCGCCCAGTTACGGTTTGGAAGAGAATTGCAGAAACACGTGTAAACGACGCAGCCGGCACTGTTTTGTCGTTCGCACTCCACCAATCGCCAAACTTCGACCAGAGTCATGTCGTCAAAGGCGTACTACATTTAATGATTGTAGTTGTAGTAATTCGCAACTCCAGCCAGAACCAATACTGCGGCGAACTTGTCGACAAACACCATCTGTCAGTACATCTGAATCTGGTTTTAGTCAGCCAGTGGAGCGAGCAGTATCATATACTTGTTACCCAATGCGGCAGCCAATTCCACAACAAGAGATTTATATGCCTAGGCAGCGAATAGCTGAACCTGAACCCGCGCTACCGTATCCAAAACCTGGTTATTTTGCACCTGCCATGCAATGCGTAAACGCACCAATTGATGAGCCATTTGACCCATATTATCAGTATGATCGTAATCACCAACCGTCAATTCCAGAGGTAGATCCGATGGCTAACTTTGATTTAAATAGATATGACCGCGATAATATTGGTCAAGCTGGAAGTCCAGGTCGTCGAAGAAATGTCAGCATTCGTACATGCGTTGACTACGATTATGAGCCTGGATATCCTCAATATTCAAGTCGCCCGCCACCTCAAGATTGGCATCAGCCAAATCCTCAATTTAGGCCATCTCAGCGGAATAGATACCCTCCACCTAGCGACTATGACTTGAACTATGAACCTTACCGGCGTCCAAACCGTAGATAGATTATCCATCAATTTTCAAAATAATTTTTTTAAATACCATAAAAATACCGAAAAATGCAGTGCTGGTAACGACAAAATTTTTGTTTGATGTATTATCGATTAACCACCATAATCGACACATGCAGAAAATATCCAGAGCGGCGTAGCGTGTTTGGTTCATAAGTTTGGTAAATTACAAATCTTGTGAAGACTAAAGGAAATATGGATGATGGAGAATATGATAACGATGAGTGCGTATTAATTCTTTAAAATGTAAATGTTTTCATAAATTGCATATCTACGTCAACTAATTTACAGCGTCGGAGGTGATGATTTCGATGATGTTGATGAGGATGTGGACGAGGATATTGCCCAAGAGGAAGAAGTTGATAATATTGAGATCATTGCACCAGGTGGCGCTGCAGGCGGTGGTGTTCCCAAATCCAAGCGCATCACTACTAAATATATGACAAAATATGAGCGTGCGCGTGTTTTGGGCACGCGGGCCCTACAAATTGCAATGTGTGCACCCATTATGGTTGAATTGGATGGCGAAACAGATCCTTTACAGATTGCCATGAAAGAACTAAAACAGAAGAAAATTCCAATTATTATCAGACGATTTCTACCAGATCATTCGTACGAAGACTGGAGTATAGATGAACTCATCATGGTAGATAACTAGCGTGGTTCGATGTTTAAAATTGGAATATACTTTCAAAATTTTATTTTTCGAAAATATAGATTAATTAGTAATAGCTGCCTAAGAAAATTGTGTATATAATTAAAAAAAAAAAGACAGTGATCCGCTAGGTCAGCTCCATGCATACCCCTGCCCTTGCTGATAACAGACACGTTCCAGTAATCCCACAGCATTCTGACCCGTTCTGCAGATGGCGCCCACTACATCGGGCAATAGTCCGCAGTCAGACAGATTTTGCTCTCCAAAAACCTGCAAACATCCTCCCTCGCTATCCACAGCCTCCTTCGATTCGGCGGGAGTCGTTGTCTCGAGCATTTTCTGCGTTGCCTTGCTGAAGGAGAGAGTATTGATACTGCTGGCCAACGTGGCGCTAAATGTGTGTCGCGTCTCGCACAGCAGCGTTGCAACGCTTGGCAGGAATGTGGGCAACAGCAGTCCCTTAATATCAATGCTGTAATAGTCGATGCCATCAAGACGTACTTTCTTAGAACGTGGCACCAAGTGCTGCATCGTTGCTTTGGGAAATGCAACGGGAGACAAAAGTGTGGGTGGAACTCCTGCCAAGCGACCAACACTGGTGATGGTGCTTTTGGCATTGAGAAGGTAACTGAAGAAGCCTTGACACTCAACACCTTCGATCAGCAGCAGAGAATTATCACTAAAATCCTCGGACATTTCAGCCGCCTGTAATTTCCTTGCGTGTGTCGTTTGTATGCGACGCAATTCGCGCTCATCCACTCCCAAACTTTCCAGCCAAGCATCCTCATCATCATCTTCATCGGAAATCTGTTCAGTATCTTTGGCCTGGCCATTAGCTAAACCAGATCCACTATCGCTGGTGTTTGCTTCGGTTTCTTCTGCAAAACTGCTATTCGAGGCTCCTCCGTCTCCTGCATCCTGTTGCTGCTTCAGTGGCATGCTGAACTCAATCCCCTCCTGATGCAGTGCGCTGCGCATGCCACGAGTGGATGGTGTAACCAAAGCATGTGTTTCTGGTCGCCCGCCTGTGCCAGCTGCTCGAAAGAGCACCGTAAAGGAATTGGCACACAAATAAAAGTACGGACACTGACGTGCGCGAAGCAACTGAAACAGTCCTCTAAAGCTATAGTCCCACTCTTCGGCCAGTGCCTTGCGCTCGCGTTCGCCAATCGTGATGCCATTGTTCTCTTTAGCATTGCGAGGAAAGAGCGTTAACCAAGGTAAATGTGGATGCTGCCAATAGTAGGTGCACTGATTGAATCGCGTTGCATCCGATATATCCAATGTACTCTCCGTCTGGTTGGTGTCGAAACAACGCACAAAGCTGGTCAGCCCGCTGGCCAGTTGTGAGGTTTTAAGTTGCGTGGCGGGCAGATCAGTTGGACAGAAGAATCGTACACGCGTCTTTAGGCACCAATCCATTGGCAGATGTGGTGTATGCTTTTGCCGAGCTGCCAGTACGGCATCATCTTCCTCATCGGCTTGTGTGGCCTTTGCTTGGTGGAGTAATTTGGCAAACGCCTGAGCATCGAATTTCTGTAAGTTTAATTTTGCTGCTGGCGAATGTGTGGATGTCACGCATGCTAAATTACTTGTAACTGTGTTTCTAACTTCCGATGCGGTCGCATCTTGTGGTTGTTCTTCGATCTTCTGCTTTTTGGCGCCATCTGTGAACCTGTAGAAGGTATTGCATATTAAGTCAAACAGCTGATTAAAAACAATACATACTTGGCAAATGGATTATTGCGCTTCTGAGCAATTTTAGCTTCCAGTAGCTGGCGTTTATCATTATCATCCAATTCAGGGCGCTTATTATTGTTGTTGTTGTTCACACGTGCCGCAAGTTGTTTTTTCTTTTGCTTTAGCCTTTGAAGTTTAATAAACTGAAATAAACAACCTAATTAATAAGCTGCTTCTTAGTGTTTGGAACAAACAGTTTTAAATACATCATCGGGACGCGTCCATTTGGTGCTTAAAATGCCATCGCTGGACATAACTGGGTAGTTTAAAATTATTTTATCAGCAATATTAGCAGAAGTCCCGCGTAAAATATTTCTTTGTTGTTGTTTTGGTGCATTTTTGCGAAACGATCGAATTATTGAAACTTATCGATAAAATATAATGTGGTTTGTGATAATCTATCACTTTAAGCCCATCTCTAATCCTCTAAAAACATATGCATTGTTTATTGTGCTGGTATCTTTCTCGAAATATATATATAATTTTTCGAATTACCTAAAAACAGGATTTTACAATATTTATTCTTTAATATTTTTGAAAATCATATATAAAATTTTAATTTCTTGCAAAACTTAACAGCTGTAACGTCGATATTTGCTGGAAAATTTGCATGTGTTCACTGTAAATGTCAGTTTGTTACTCTGTTAAGTTAACATGGTACTATGTTAGCCCTTAGAAACACAATATTGCAAACAGGAAAAGTCATAAATTTGGATATTAGTGCCAAAATGGATAACTTGAGCGATGTGTGCCGTGTATGCGCCAATAAAATAAAGGACAAGAAGCGTCAGCAGCATATATTCAATTATTTGCGAGGAAAATTACTCAATAATCTAAAACTCATTACCGGAGTCGAGGTAAGTTAACTCTGAATATGTCGGCATATGCTCCACAATAAAAGATTAATGTTTGTTATAGCTTTCTCCCATTGAGGGCTTACCAAAATATATTTGCGTTCGCTGTAGCAATGAATTGGATTTGGCCATTAAGTTTAGAGAGCGCTGCATCTTCACGCAAAAGTATCTCAACGAAATGCATGCAAAGATATGCAATGAACTTATAATAAACACGACTGACCATGAGCTTCACGAAGATTTGATCGATGAGGAACAGTTGGAGTTCCTTAATGATGGCGTGGAGGACGATGTTGCCGAAGTGTTGACTGGCGAAGAATTTGTGGAGGAAATTGAAGATATTAAAGTGGAAGAGATAATGGAGAAGTCCGCTGAAGAGAAACGGCATATGGTGCTCTTGAAAGACAGCCGACCCACTAAACGATTACGAAACTTTTTTATATGTGAAGAATGTGGCGAGTATTTTAATGCTGAAAGTGTATACAACGAGCATGCCAAGGGTCATATGCAACACAAGGAATCCCAGCGTTTCTTTCCTTGCAACAACTGTTCGGCTTCCTTTAACACTAAAGTCGCCTTAAAGACCCATCGAAAAAAATTCCATTCAGGGGATCGGCTTTTCAAATGTTCAATGTGTGACGAAACGTTTCTGCAACACAGTGCCAAGCAGAGACACGAGAAGTGAGTACTCAACACTTATCTGTCTGTTTATATGGCCACTGCTAATACATTCTTAATCTCCGACAGAGCACACATAAATGAGAGACCGTATCCCTGTTTAGAATGCGGCAAATCCTTCACAAGCGTATTCGAGTTACGCGCACATGCAACAAGTCATGATTTACGGAAATTTAGGTAAGGCTGTTATACTAATTATAATGTTATATTAGGAAATTATACATACGTTCGTGTCCTTACAGGTGCGAGCCATGCAACATGGATTTCACTACACGCAAGAATCTCATAGCACACTCAAACACATATCCACATAAAACAACTCTGCAGCAAATGCAGGATGAGATTGATCTGCTGTGTGGATGAAACTGTCTAATTATTATTATAAATGTATTAAATTGTATGATTGTATATTAAGCATAAGTTAAATTAACTTTTAATATACTCGTGAGCGCCAAAACACATTAACAGAAGTTTTGTCCAACATAACATAAATACAAGAGCTTTGAGACCCCAACTCTTGCGCCTGCGCGTGCGCAGGGCAGGCAACTTTCCATATGCCCAAATGAACCTATATATGTGGGAATAGAAAAGCATTTCGTGTTTATTCCGTGTATTCAACTGGTTGTCAGCACATCAGCGGGCAACAATAGCGTACTTGAGATTTTTTGGAAACATATACAGCTGGTGCAACCGAAAAATCAATAAGTCTTTCAAGCTCATACGTAAGCAAAGATAATAGCTCAACAAATACGCAATATGGTGGCCCAGCCGAAAGGTATTTGAAAAATATGATTATATATCTGTAAGCATATATATATGTTACGCATATAAAAATTACAGCTCTTGGCATGCTGCTCGGCTGCTTCGTTTTGCTAATGAGCAGAGCCCAGGTGCACGCCTTTGACTCCAAGGACAGCATCTTTGCTGACGTTCTGTTGACCGAGCTGTTGAATAGAATGGATAATGACATGCAGGTGGGTTACTATGATGTGGACAATGAGGGTGACCTGGGAGGGGCAGCTGGTGCTGGCGCTGGTCTTGGCAAAGATAATGTGGATCTGGTGTCGCGCTCCGAATACGCCAGATTGTGCAATGGCGCCAGCGATTGCTTACTGCAGTCGGCCAATACCAATCCGTCGCTGCGTGATCAAGAATTTCTGCAGCACAGCTCGCTCTGGGGACATCAGTACGTGTCTGGCGGCATGAGCGAGATGCCCAATCGCTACAATGCGATTGTAAAGACCGATGCCAGTCTGCCAGCCTATTGCAATCCACCCAATCCTTGTCCCGAGGGCTACGACATGGAGCAACAGGGCGGAAATTGCATCAGCGACTTCGAGAACACGGCCATCTACAGTCGCGAGTTCCAGGCTGCGCAGGACTGCACTTGCGACAGCGAGCACATGTTCGACTGCGCTGATCAGGATAATGCAGCAGGCGCCGGACCAGGCAATAGAGATATGAACACGGCTGTCGAGAAATTCCTAATGCATCAGTTTGGTAATGAAAATGTATTGGACGGCGATAATGGCGTGGTCAAGAAGGCTGGCCACTTGAGAGGTCTACGCATGGATGCCATGCCCAATCCCTTCCTGCAGGTCGGCCCAGACGATCGTCTACCAATTGCAGCCAAAAAGGGCAATATGCTCTTCCACTAATCAGCCCACAATGAACCAATTATATATTTATGCTCTTACCGTGTGGACATATTTGTAGACAGTGTTCATATATAATAAATTATCATAGTCCTTTCCAAATGTTATCGCACATGCATATATAGAGCTCATGACAGCTTCCAAGGTACCAAATAGAACATTTAATCAAAAATAAATTATGGCTTGAAGCCAGCTAGAAAACAAGCATTGATATCACTTCTTGTATTCGTATATATTTGACAATAATTGGTTTTATTTTTATAACTAATATATAGCAAGATTCATGTATATATTATAAATAGGTTTTCCAATCCAGCTTTACAATGAGTATTATCTGTCAGCATTCACTGGTATTGTGCGTTTAATTAGGCAAGCCCACATTTGATTAATTTTCTTTTTTTCTTTTTTTTTTTTTGGGTTGCCATCATCACAATTTCTTAAACCTAACTTAACAGATGATATAGTATACCATATATGTATGGAGACTGTGAATTGTGCATACGCAAACGATTCACGATTCACGATTCGAAAAGAACAACTGGCAGTGTGATTAGCTTAGCATAATATTCGTTGTGTATATAACAAGGCTCCTGCCATGCCCCTTCACATATACATACATACATACATATAGAAACATACCTATATTTATGGATATACAGGAAAACAAAATACGTTTTTGACTAAAAACTCCAATTCGATGCGTGAGATTCAGAAAAGTCGCGTCATTTGTTTATAGAATTGCTAACTTACAAACTATTTATCTAAATCGATTTCATATCCGTCTATGTTATGTAGTTTACAAACGTCCCGTATTATTTCCATTGACATTTTGACCCCATGACACCTGATGGGGATTGCGGGTAGTCAGGCGCAGGGAGTTGCCATCGCCATCCTCATCGATGACGTGCTCATAGCCCTGATTGATAGTTCCCCCGCCATTCGAGCCATAAATTTGCTGCAAAGAATGTAAATCGCACATAATATATATGAAGACATTAAGGGATATACATTTTCGATTGCACAACTCACCTCTGCTGGTCCACCATTGACATTGAACACATCCTTGATGCTGATGCCTGCATTGGACACGCGTCCGCTGCGCTGATTGGGCAAGGCGCCATTGTTGTTGACCTGTACGAGAGCAATTGCCTTATAGCTACAAAGTGTATTGGGGAGTCGGCTTTGTACTTACTGCTGGCACTGTGGTTATTCCGTACTCGTTTTTGGCACCCAACGTTTGCATTGCTGATTTCCGTCGTTCCGCCATTACGGAATTTTTGCGCACCTCCAAGGCGCGTATTGTCTCCGCTCTCATAGTGAGGCGACGCGTCAAAATGGGCGTGGCTGGATTATTCTCAGCATCGGCGGTTAGCTTCAGGAAACGCTTCTTGAATGCCACATCCAATGTGCCAATCTGACGGCGCGGCTGTCGTGCTTTCTCCAGATTTTGAATAGTTTTACGTCGGGCTATGCGATCGGGTCCCGAGCCAGAATCATTGTCATAGTCCCCATCAATGCCTTGCAAACGTTGCAGATTCTTAACTATCTCCACAGCATGCTAAAGTAAGAGAATATAGGTAAATACACTATATATACATATACAAACTAGGTATATATACCTTATCTATAAGCTGATCTTGTGTTAGATCCTCAGATTTCTTTTTGCAGAAATTCAACTCCGTGGAGGCCAAGATATGAGAGAGTGTGCCGAAACGATGGAACAACATGGCCGTAAATTGTATTACCAAAATCAAGGCAAAGAAGAACACAAAGACAAGACCAATCGGCTCCAGCTGCAGATACTCTTTGGAAATGTGAACCTGCATGAGGGAAGGTGTAATTATATTAGCACAAAAATCTATAGCTAGGTCAATTGATTTGTTAGTAACATTGAACAATGAGTTGATTGAACGATTCTTCGATTGGATAAATGGCAGAATATAGTACCAAATTGTCGGTGATAGGGCTATGTTTTATGTGTGATACCATATAGTATGTATATGTGTGTGATAGATATACCTATTGGCATATCTATGTGCCAGCATGTATATTAATGTTTATACATTTAGCACAATATATTATTGCAATTGGATTTATTTTTTAGTTTATGGCACATTAGGAACTTAAACGTTGCTTGATATGATATAGTACTATTGTTGTTGCTGTTGTTGCTGTTGTTGTTGTTGTTGTTGGTGGTGATGTACCAGAACCATTAGGATGGGTTTGCTTGTTTCAAATAAACAGGAAGTAAATGCCTTGTAAAACATATAGAATGGTAGGATCATACATATACAATAACATTAGAAACATTCATTGGGTAAGTATGTATATATGTATGTATGTATATCTGTGAGGAGCACATTAAAACGTATATATATATATAGTGAGTAGGAGAGGAAGAGATAGAAAGAGAGCGAGCGAGCCGAAGGAAGTTAGAGGACCCGAATAAGTGTTTTTCCGTTTTAGATAAGACAAACACAAACAGAACAGTGTTAAACAAAAGTTTGATTGTTATTGGATTTATAAACCTCAGATGTCTCTTCGATATACGTAATGTTGGTTTTGACGCCCAACGGCCATATAATATGCAATTTATCCTTATTCAGTTGCAATAAGAAGACAATCAATACGAATAAGGCGTTGGCCATGAAAAACGCAAAGACCGACTTATTCCGCAGCTCAATCAGATCGGAGGCAATGCGGGCCTGTGATCACACACGATTGTTATACAACCGATATATAGAGAGAGAAAACAAAAAACAAAAAAAAAAAGAGAAACTGTTAGAAATGCTTGTAAGGGACTCAATTACCTCCTGAGTAGATTCGTCGTAGGTAATGTTCGTGCGCACGCCAAAGGGCCATTTGACGTGAATGTTGTCCTTGTTCAATTGCAGCAGGAACACGATCAACACGAACAGGGCATTGATCATGAAGAACGCAAATACCGATGAGTCGCGCAGCTCTTTCAGATCTTTAGCTATACGGGCCTAAAATTATTTTTATCGCCAGGTGTTGCGGGTAGTATAAGGCTTTCACGATTTTCGCCTAGTTGATAGAATTAACTAAATATAATAATTGGCTTACCTGCTCCACGGGATCATTGTCAATGGGATATAAGTACTGATCGATTAGATCCTTCCAGAACTGGATCTCCGAACTTGATAAGAAGTCCACCTCACCCTTGCGCACATCCGGATCCTCAATCCAATAGGGATTCGTCAGAAAGTCACGTTCCTGCTTGGGCTCTGCGGATGTATCCGAGTCGGATTCATCCGATTCATCACCCGATTTCTCAGCCACCGATGTGAGCAAATGATGATCCTTCGAACCACTGGACGTGGTGCGCCGTCTATTGTGGCGTGAAGCATGATGGCCATGGGGATCCACAGCGCTCTCAATTGAGTCAATTCGGTTTTTGATCGTATCCAGAGATTCGGCAATGCTCGTCAGCTGCTGCTTCTCGTCGGATGTCTTGCCATGAGTACAAAATACGCAGCGGAATAGACCAGCCAGAGAGAACTCAATGGAGCCCTCCTCATCGTCATTGTCGCCAATGCCACTTTGCAGAAAGCCCAACATGCTCTTCTGTTTCACTCTCTTTTTGGCTTCCTCGGCGGCTTTCTTTTCCGCTTCCAGCTCTTTCTTGGTCTTCTTAGCGACAACCTCGCGGGTGCCCCAGGAAACAACGTTCAGATTGATGATCGAATACAGAATCAGCAGCAGGTACATAGATGGTATCGATAGCAAATATATTAAGCCGCATGTAATGCACCAAAACTCTTGCGGATGCAAACATGCGGCTATGAAGAATGACCCCACCATGGATATCAAAAAGATGGCCGAGGGCGAACCTATGCCGTCCTCACCTAACTGCAGGGCCGTACCCACAATTACAGCCATCATGATCAAAGCATAACAGGTGGACAACACCTGGGCCACAAACAGCTGTATGTTGGCCTTGCAGGTGAAACAGATAACCATAAAGGCCAGAATGGGCACGATGTTGTAATGGAACGAGGTCCAGTTGTCAATGCGAAAGGCGGCGACAAAGGCGCCCACCAACATAAGGAAGATCGTGCCAGGTCCCAAAATAGTGCCACCCATCAACATCATCTGGTAGAAAACGTATAGCAGAGAGATATTGTCGTTGATCTTGATTGTGCGCTTCGCATCGCCGAGCAGATCCATGATGTTAGCTATAGTCGAGGGCACCCAGCGACGGCGCTGATTGTAGAACTCATTGAAGCCCTCCGGGCAATGCGTGTAGGCATCCGAGGCAGCTGAGTACTCTACACGATATCCACGCTGCAGCAGCAAGGTGCACAGCCAGCGATCCTCGCCCTGATCGTACTGCACATAGTGACGCGCCTCTGTCGGTTTCGTTGTATACTTCTTCATCACATTGTCATCCATCAGGGCCTTGCCACGGAAGAGAGAGAAGCAGCCGGGTGAACAGAGCACACAGCCGATCATGTGCTCCGTTGCCTTCTGCAGCCAATGACCAATAGCATATTCGAAGAGCTGATACCACACCATGGGCCCAGAGCCCACCGGATGAATGCGTCCACAAGCAGCGCCCAGATTGCGATTCTTCTTCATCAAATCAACTAGCAGTGTGACAGCATTTGGCTTAAAATCAATATCTCCATCGAGTGTGAGCAAATACGTATTCTCTGCAATGGCATCCTTGCGATCCACCGAAATGGGCAGCTCCATGAGTCGATGGCCCAGCAGATAGTACATGTACATGACCTGGGACCAACGCTTGCGATGACGTATGCGATCCTTATCCTTCAGATGTGCTATGAACTTGGTCTTGCCAGGCAACGTCCAGACCAATCGGCCGCCATAGGGCGTTGGATATTTCTTGGGTGGACGCAGTCTGATCGTTGTCTGATGTATCTCAGAGGCAGCCTCATCCATGGTACCAATCAAGAGCTTAACGAAACGATTGCACTGAATATCATCGTCGCTGTGATCCGAAATCTCAAAAGCATCGTCGAAAAATATGTGAGCTGTAAAAGCAACCCATGTTAATAAGGGAGTTGAATAGCTTTTAGAGGGACTCTACTTACTTTCGAACTCATAATAGTCTGGATCGAGCACTCGCAAATACTTTTGAGCAACACGTCGAGCGCACTGATCTTCATCCATTCGCATAATGCTCTTCAAGAACTCAATCATTTCGTCTTTGGTCTCATGCCACATCGTAGCGCATGTATAGATGCGTGTGATAGTGTCCGAAGACTTAATTGAGGGCTTGTTTGGCGCCGAAGAGCGATCGGTATGCACTGAAATAGTCTCATAGTACTCGTCGCCCTTTTCCTTTTCAATCTCCGACAGATCCTACGGTGAACAGAAAGGGAAAATATAAAATGTGTCTCAGTTTAGTTAAAGCATATCTTACCTCAGTCTTGACATCCGCTTGATCATCACGCCTTCTATTTAGCGCCATCGATTGATCGATTAGCAGAGCTGAGTACATGGGTCTTACAAAGAGCTTCTCCGTTGTCGCCAGTCTCTCGCACTTGGGCGTCCAAATGTGCAGCGCAATCCACGTTTGGCTGAGCAGCCACAGTATCCAAGCCCATGCCATTTGCTCTGTGACAAAGTTATTGAACCTGAAGTTGGACGGACTCGTAAAGAACAAATAGTCCGGAATGGTATCATGGAAGAAGCAGGGATCATCAATGCGTATACCACAAGCAGCAATCAGGAACGAAACGGTAATTGGCACAGTCAGGCTCACAGGGAAGGCATAGCTGAAGCCCTGAATGAGAATCTTGCAGGCGAACTTGCCAAATATGTAGCACAAATAAGCGCCAAAGATCTGCAAGAGCAGCACATACACCACTGTATTATAGGCCGCATCCACATCGACAGTGTCTATATTGGCCGACTCCAAGGTGTCAGGCAGCACTCCACCCAGTCCAGCGGGCAGCTCGTACACGATGATCTTATGCGGTCCAAAGGCATCGCCATACAGAGCAAAGAGATTGCTGGGCTCGTCTCCATTGGCCCAATAAATGAGTAGAGTGACGCAGAAGAAGAGCAGAATCTTCCATATCGAAAGGAACATGTGACAGAAGTAGCGAGTAGTGTGCATCTCCTCCTTTATGCGGCCCAGAGCTCTCACAATACCCAATGGCGACTGAGCGGACACATAGTTCTCCCACCAGCCGCAGGAGATCATGACACAGGCCACGGGTATGACCCAGAGCTCGCGTCGATTCTCCAGCAGTGGCCAGATAACGAGGCCCGTCACCTGGGCAGCAACGGCTGCCAGATCGATGATGACTTTGATGAAGCGTTTACCCTCCTTGGAAGTGCGCGACAACAGACCCAAAATACCAGGTATTACGCAGAGGCAATTGGTCAGCATAGCGCCCTGAATGGCGTCGATCTGAGGCAGCACGACAAACATCAGCAAGGCAGTGCCGAGAGCACTCATACTCTCCATCAGCCAGACGAACAGGAAGTGCCCAGTCTTCGGCACCTTGAACGTCTTGAAGAAGCAAATTCGCGCCGCTCGTATCAATGCCCCTATCTCGGGCAGAGAATACGCAATTACCAGTGCCCATATCCATGCAATGCGCTCCTCCTCGGGCAGGCGCACAACAAAACTCTTATCGCGACCCTATATTGATGGAAATGAAGGTTAATACGGAATTTGTTTGGAATATATGCTTAGCGACTTACCAAATCCTTGTTGCAATATTCAATTTTTCGATCCTTGCGCACCTGTGAGGTCATAAATAGAACTGTTCCCTTGGCTATAACGCCTCCGGTTAAAACTATGATAAATGTGATTACATAGGCAAAGATCTTAAGTATCTTGATTGTTAGCTCAAGACACTCCTGGTTAGCCGTCGAACCAGTCTCAATCTTAATTGGCGGATCACGAAACACATCCCAACCTTTAGTTTCCTGTATTGTGCGCTGGCTGGAAACGGAATCAAAAAATATAGTCAGAGATGGTCTAAAAAGGCAGCCGAGCGAGGTTTCAATTCCTAGATCAATCTATTGTCTATTATGGGCTACCCCCTGCACTTCACAGCTTGCTGTTCGATTCTGGATTGCTTTCTTTGAGTGATTGACATTGAAGTAACCACAACAACGGCACTGAAAGTGTTTTGTTGAGCAATCTCTGAACAAAGGCGAACAACTATGGATGTGGGAATATAAATTATGCTTTGTTTGTTATGAAGTTAATGGGGTTGTTCCGGTTTGCTTTGGCGAAAACGATAATAGTTTCCACCTAAGAGAAAACCTCACCCGATGATTTGCATATCACAAATTCATAGGAGAAACTCTTTTGAGACTTACCTGCCTCCATAAATATCGTGTGTAAGAGGCGAGCTCTCGTCGTCGGTAAAGTTGTTCTCATCGCTGTCGCCTTGCTCGCCAGTGACTGGCGGAGCCATCGGGCGATGCCGCACCGCAGACATCTCCCACGGTTATTTCCCGAGCCCCAATCTTCGGCTCTGCTGAATCTTGTAGTTGAAATGTAGCTAAAGTGGCGCAAGAGTTGAAAATTATTTGAGTCCCAGTCTCCGATAAGCCAGTTTCAATTTATGGCTGCTCTCTGCTAAAGCAGACATTCAAGGACCTGCGGCCCTTGACCAGCAACATTTTCCATTAAACCAAGCAACTAACCGGTTTCGACACAGCATATTCAATGTTCGCTTAAGTGATTCATGAGCGCCTAAAATAATCAGCTACTAAAGATTTTCAATGCACAATGTACTGCTGCTTGGGTAGAGAGTGGTGAATAGCCGTACTCTTTCAGTAAAATGGTTGATCTATGCGGCATATGTGCTATGATTAGTAAATCATAAAACATAACTTCCATTTACAGCTAGAAGTTTTCAAGTTCATTTAAAATATGTAACTATATTTTTATATAGATAAAAATATATAACAGAGTATAGGATTCAAGCTATATAGAATTAAAGGGGTTGAGAAATATAATGTCTTCAATCTTCTTCTCTTCTCTGTAAGCACCTTCATTCTCAGCTTCTACACACGAAACTGGCTGACTATCAGGTTATTCAAATCCAAGAAGATATAAGCAATAATTTAGCAGCTTCTCTTTAAAGGAGAAATAAAGATATAAGAATTTCCCAGTGCTATAAATAGCACACTCAGCTTACAACACACACTACTCCAAAACAAAACTTTCAGACTTTAACCAGTTGCGAATTACGAGCAAAAGTAAAAGCAGAAACAGAGCATGCGCATGTATGTGTGTAAATAGGAAGGAATGCCGCAAATAAATCGAATATTGTATATCCGTTCAGTTGTAGTAGGTTCAAGGTAATTAAGGTTCAGACAGGCTTTATATAAGATACATGTATGTATGTATATATACTCATGCTTACATATATATTATAGTTGCCATATATATATTAGCTATGTCTCACTTATTTCATATTTGGCACGGAACTAAAGCTGCAGTCCGCTTTGATTTTATGATAATTACGATCACATATGTTGCATATACATCACATTTGTATATACATACATACATATGTACAGAGCACATATACCTACATACAGTGTGCAAAATTTTGATCGCATTGTTCCGCAGTGCAGACCTTGTGCCACATTTGAGCACCAGCGCATCGGATTTCTATTATGCTGATGAAATTACCATAGATACAGCTAGATGGGAGCATTGAAAGAGGATGTTGTGGTTTCTCGCTCAATATGAACTCTAATAGATGAACATATTCTAGTTTATTTTCAACAAAATCACTAATCGAATTTTGATTATTTAAAAGTTGAAATAAATGTGAATAAAAATTTGTCGAGCAGTACTTTAAAAGTCAAGAGATTGAAAATTGTTGTGACACCTTAAAATCGACGACTCGAGCTCTCCATGTCGTAGAACCTATCAGACGACTCCTCGCCGGGCACATCGAAATAACATAAGGCAGCTGGTCTTAGGCTTGGTTGGGCATGCACGATGCCAGTTAATTTGACTTGGGGAGCAAGTTTGGCCTCCACTGCAGGAGCTCTGCGAGCCGGACTGATGATGGTGTTGGAATCAGTCTGAAGATAGGGATTGTATGCATTTGGCTGCACTTTCGCTTCCACTTTTCGTCGATTTGGTAACAAATGAGCTACATGTTTTTTGGCTGGCTTACCAATTTTTTTGGCTTGCTCAAATTTGGACTTGAAACAAGTGTTTGAATTAGTTTTAGCGGGCGTTGTCTGCTTTCTGTTCTTTGGTTGCAATATAAAATCAAGTACTTTATAATTGGATTCATTGGTCTTCATTTGTGCCCTGGTGATTTCCCTGATCACCTCATCCTTCCTTTTCGCTTTCGCTTTCTGCGCATACGTTTCGTTTAACGGCTTCGCTTTTGAATCGGGCATCAACGGAGAGAGATTAAAGAACAATTCTCGACTCTTGATGGTCATAATGTCACAGATTTTATTTTGTCCATTGAACTTGTTGCGTTGGAGCATTCTATTTGGTTGTCTTGTGTTGTGCTATCGTCGCTTATTCAAATATATTTGTTAGGCTACAAAATTTTGATTCTGGACACATTTAACATAAGTTGTTTTTCCAACTAAGCCGATTTAACGAAATTCATATCGGCTTGCTTAAAGCAGCGACTACTTAAATATAGTACAAAATCCTACCCAAGGGATTTAGCTTTCATTTATTCGAGGGGGGCATTTTGGTCATAAATTGAATCAGTTTCCACAGAAAAAACTTAATTAGTTGTTGGCAAAAAGGTCAAAGGATGCTGCTGGCAGTCTGGATTCTGCGCAAAAGTCCTGAATGGTGGTGTCATATGATTGCAACCCTCAAAAAAAAAAAAAAAGCACAGAAGTCGCAGCCACCCTTGACGCCATACTATGGCTAGGGGAGTAGGGTAGGTCAGCCCTTGTTTGTGTTATGGATGCTCTAGACTGATTATGGCTTGTGTTGCGCGCCTCTTTTACTGTTTATATGGCCACTGTTAACGGTGTCTCATAACATGACCGTGTGGCCTAATGGATAAGGCGTCGGACTTCGAATCCGAAGATTGCAGGTTCGAGTCCTGTCACGGTCGTCACATCTCGATTTTTTTTTTTAATTTGCGTTTTTTTAATGGTACACAATTTATTTAGTTGGTGAACTTTTATTTCATATTAATAAATTATTTGAACGGCTAAATAAATATGCCTTACACTACATTTATAGATTATGTATTCACGATTTTATGTTTGTTTGCATGAGTACATATGAATGTTTATTTATGATAAGTGTATATAAATATATATTTTACTATTAATTCCGCAAATGCTATTCCGTAAATTGAAAAGAAACGTGTTATTGTGATACTATTGCCCTACTATGCGATTCTCGTATATTGAAATTAAGTCGTTGCTAGAAGCTGATCTGAGCATCCTCAGCTTTGATTATTATATTTGTGATATGTTAATTAAACTTTTCTTTCCATTTACTAATTAGTGCAAATCGAATAAACGTGTACATATTTTTAGATATTTAGATATATATGTATATATTTATTTATGTAAATAAATTTTATATACATAGAATATAACATTTTCTCTAAACTTTATTTAAATATATTTAATTTAGCGGCAATAGAACATTATGTACTCAAATGGAAAAATTCTAGAATTTTTCGATAGATTTGCTGTCATTTAAATGATCGACTGAAATCAATAGACAGACATACATTTATGCCTTTCCCAACAGCAATTCACGTCAGCAACCCTAGTTGACCCCCGAAAAAGTAAATACGCAAAGCGAAACGTGATCAAAATAGCAAATGAGATTTTCATTCGAATGGCCAATTCGTTAGACATTCATATCACATACTCTATAAAAATGTACAGCTAGAAAAATCGAGCATTAAAAGGATTACAAAAAAAAAGGCATAATTACAACAACTTTTCATAGATCCACGATAAGAGACCGGTTCTGCAGAACGGCAAAAAACTTCAAGCAGGCCTTGAGGCAGGCTAGCTATACCACATAAACTGGTCATATAGATATATACCATATATCTTACAATCTTGAACAGTGGGCGTTAACGTGCGGAGTATTCAAGCGAACGTTAATGCCTGCTGATTCATTATGACTCGCAACATAAAATTCATTTAAAAGTTGAAGCAATATATGCAGCATGCAAAGTACATACAGTAAATACATACATATATGTATGTATATGTTTATATATATATATATATATATTTATTTATATGTCATGCGCAAGAAGGCAAAACGAATGCATGAAAAAGTGAAAGTCTAACGCAAAAGCAAGAAAAAACAATCTATGAATAAGATACTTGTAGCCACGGCACAACACCAGCAGCAGCAACAACTCGGTAGTTGCAACTATTGCTGACTGTTGAAAATTGTTGAAATTGATTGCTACATTTAACAACGGAAACGAAAACGAACCAATCGAACCGACGAATGGACCGACCCACCAGCCAAACCGGCCACGCCAAGCCGGACAGGCAGCAGCAGCAACTGCGTCCAACTTGTATCATAAGAGACAGACCAGTTTCTGATGTCGATTAACAGGAACAATAAGCAACTTTAAAAGTGGCATTGCGCAAAACATGCCCAAAACAATGGCTGAGATAATGGCCAGCAGTAAATGTGACCAGAACGGTAAACATGGCAGGGCAATATGCTCTACTAGATACAATCAATGTGGGTTCAATCAATTGTATTCGATGATGGTGAGTAGTTCGAGAATAGTTCAACGAAATTTAAGACTGTTTCCAGCTTAAAATAGTTTGAGAATGTTCATATTAAGCTCAGGCATTTTTCGAGAATATTCTAATTGTTTTAAAACAATTCAAAGGTTCAATAATTATTATTTTAAAATAAATTCATTACGATAATTTGTCTAAATATAATTTGGCAATCATCTAAATCTAGTTCAATAATATTAAAAAAAAAAAGTGTTTTAGCGCATATTAAAGTTAGTTTAGAATAAAATAAGAATTGTTTAAACATGGTTCAGGCACACTTCGAAACCTATTTGAAAATAGTTCTTGCATTGAACTAGTTATTGAACTAAATGATTTTTGCTTAGTTGAACAATGTTTCCAGACTGGTTCCACAAATTCAGTTCAAGTGCAGTTGCCTTAAGTTGAATAAGCTTTGAGCTTTATCTGCCAATTCTACTCACTACTCTCAACACACCTCAACATCCACTCAAGCGCTGTCAATTTAAAATTCTTTAGCTTGCTCTTTTTAACACTCATTTCTTATTGTTGCTTATTTTGCCAACTCATTGAGTAAGTTCCAGTCTCTTATTATTTACCAACGATTTACCGTTATGGAAATGCACATAAATTGAAGACCTCAGCCAACTACGTGTGAGTCACGAAGACTTGCACGATTCGTGAACTCTGCTCATAATTTTGACAGCATATTAATGCAATAATCTGAAACATCATAAAAGATTTGCGGCCCTATACAATAGAGTTAAATTGTAGAGATACATATTGCCAGTTGGGCTATGAGTCACAAGAGACAAGAGAACGAATTTGGATTTTACGCAGTGCGTAACTTAATTCGAAACTGGAATTAAATTATGGGATTTTTTTTTACTCATTAAATTGAGGTGAACTTAATTTAAAGTAAAAGAAGAAGACTCGTTCACACTGCAGAAGCAGTAAGATATACAACATAAGATAGATAGATAAATACTTTTATTTTGTCATATAACATCTTTTATCATTTATTTAATTTTTATTTATCTCATTTAAAAAAATTGTTCCATATTTTTCTATAAATTTCTTTAAGTAAGCTCTCATAAGTAAATAAACATTGTCTGTTTATGCAAAGACAGTCAACTCGAAAAAAGAGTAAATTAAATAATAGCAAAAGAGGGAAAGAGAGAGAGATAGACAGAGAGAGTAAGAGAGAGAATGAGAGCAATCGACTTCACAGAGCACAAAGCTACTCTGCCAACTCTTCAGCTCTGTGGCTTAGCTTGCGTGTAGGTGTGGAGGCCTTTCAGATTTTGCAAATACACTTACATATATTGAATGGCATACATGAAAAATGTCAATTAGAAAGAGGTTTATTAAATGACATTTATTCCAAATAATTTAATTTGGCTCATTTCACCCAATGACAGCATTAGCCTTAGCATCTACGCATAGTTAACAGTTCTTTGTTAATTAAAGCTTTCAATTTATAGAACAACTTGTTTATATCGTATGTGTGTATCTCTCTTTAATATATTTTTGTCTGTTTTTGGTTGTTGTTATTAACGTGGAACGGGTTTGTGTGCCAAGACAACGCCAAAAAAAAAAAATAATAATAAGCCCGAATCTAAATCGCAAAATATCCCGTTTTATTTGCAGCTTATAAAAAGCAAAAGTGTTGCCAGAGTCTTACACAAAACCCGTTAGCCAACAGAAGGCAAAGTAGAAAAAGAAAAAGAAGAAGAAGAAGAAACACATGCAGAAGTGAAAGATATATATAAATAAATGAGAATGAGATTGTGCTTTTTTGCTATTATGTCTGGCGCATAACAACTTTCACACATATATATATATAAGTATATATAAAATTGTACCGTTTGATGACGATGATAATGCCTAAGAGAAATTGTGTTGGCCTAGCTGGAGCTAATCCCAGTATAGCATTGAGAGAATGCGAAGTGAATGCTGCTCCGACAGCTGACAGCAGAGTGGAGTTGACGCACTTTTAGTTGGTTTTCACTTGAACAAATTTATATACATATGCATATGACCTTTGCATTTCACTTTTCTGCACCTGGGATTGGTTTAGCTAATCACAGTTAACACTTTATTAAAACATACACACACACACACATGCACACACATACTTAGATATGATTTCTTTCTCGAAACGCCTGCGTGGCTCACAAATTTTTTTTGTTTTCAAAAAACCAACAAATTTTTATTTATCATTTGATTTCTTTTCAATTTTTCGTTATTTCTTTTGCTGTGCCGTTGGTCGTGTTGTTGGTGCTGTTGTTGTTGCTGTTGCTGCATTTAACTTTTAGCCAGCTTTACAGAAATACTTATACACGCACACATATACTGTGTATATGCATGTATATAAAGTTATGCATACGAATACGCATGCGCGCACGTACCGTTTTGTAGAAGAGAGACAGAAAAAGAAAGAGAGATAGAGCGAGATAGAGAGACGCAGACGTAGACGTGATTTTAGCTGTCGGCTTTTACTTTTTGTCCGCGTGAAGCTCTTTTCGAGTTCGTTGTCTTCGCCAAACTGAATTGAAGTCTTTCGTTTTTGCTTATTGGAAGTGGTCGCAACTGTGGCTCGGCTTGTTGTTTTGTAGTGGCGCTGGACTAGCTATAACTAGGCATTTTCATAGATCGCTGAAAAATTAAGTAGCCTAAAAGCATGCACTCCAGGGTTAGTGTCGCTCAAAGCAGCTGTTCTCAAGCGCTAACTAAAAAGGGGACCACAAACTAACAGGTGGATTTGTCACTTGTGGTCACTGTTCCCAAGCGCTGGCTTGCCGCTCTGGCATCGGCCATATCTTTTTCTTTTTTGATTCGACTCGCAAACAGGCCAGACATTATTTTAACTGTGCTAATTGAAAAATAAAATATTATAATATAAATAATAAAATATATATTGAGAATTTGATTAAAATACGCGGGAAAAAATTCGCTTTTTATTTTAATAATTTACGAGTGCAAGTGCCGAATCAAGCATTGGTGAGTCGGAAGACATCCATTTTAAATGAAAAATTAGAGAAGAAAAACTGTAGTGAAAAATTAATTATTATCGCACAAACCTTTTTACAGGTTTGGCACCAAGCCTTATAATAATTTTCTTTTTGTGCTGGCGACAACTACGCTACGCCTAAATCGGCAAGCACCTAAGGCCGCCGAACTTGTGCTGCAAAATTAGCAAATCTCACATCCACCCAAAAGCTGAGCAGCCTTTGCTAGACGCAAATACCTTGTTTTTTTTTGGCCACGCCACCACTCCACGCAGTCTCAGAAGAGAACCTGGTTTTCCACTTGGAATCGGTGGATGAATCGTTTATAACGATACCCAGATATTCGAGCTATAAATTTTGTCATTAGTTAGAGAAAAAAAAAAAGAAAATCTAACCTAATCATGAAAATGTATAATTCAAATAGTTTATAATTTATATATTATAAAATTTTGTATATTTAATTCTATCTACTCCATATGAATAATTTTCCCTTAGCATCTCCTTTTTCTATATATATATATTTTAATTTTTGCATTATTTTTTATTTTATTCATTTTTGCATAATTCATAATTTTAATAGCAGTTTACAGCCATACCGAAATGGAAGCGCTTTCATCGCGGGATATTGCCGTAAGTGCACAATATTAAATTTAAGTTTGATTTGCTTAGTTTATCAGCGTTTGTTTTGCTACGCTACATTTGTAAAGAGTAATGCACTAATCATTTCTTTTCCTATCATTCTTTATCTTATCCTACGTTTATCATTTCTTTATTCTTATTCTTTTTCTTATTCTTCCTAGCAGCTGACAGCTTACTTAAAAGCTTTAAAAAAAAAAGCTCTAATACCTTTACCTCTTTACCATCATTCTAATGTATCGATATAATAATTATTTTTGTATTAAACTTTAAAGCTACGATGAACATTTGCTAAGTGTAATCTTTTCGGGGCCATGCGACGCAACTGGGTAAGGGTGTATTAGTCTCTCAAGCTGGGATGGGATCGCCAAAATGTATACATATAAGGTAACTAGCGATCATGGTAGGGTGGGCAATATCGGTCGCCTAAAATATCTTGGGCCGATACCCAGCTTGGCAGCTATGTATGTTTGTTTGTGCGTTTGTCTCTTTCTGTCTTTCTTTCTTCCCGTCGTGCTATCCAATTTGACCAGTGACCATCGAAAGTAGGCACGCGATTTTTTTTTAATAAATAATGTGTGGCAGCACCTGGAGTTGCAGTTCCTTTTTGTACCCATCCCTCTTCCCGACTATCCTGAGCCGGATCCAGCGCGTGCCCTGCACAAGAGTATACAACGCTCTATTCCCTTCCGTCTGCCCTATGTAACTCGTTACAGTATTATAATTAAATAATTATTTATTAATTTGGCGCCCAACGTGGGGCCAGAATGTCCGGCAGCCCCGACAACAATCGATTAAAGTCAATATCAGCTGACTTATTCTATAGTTTCGATGTGTCTTGGTCCATCTCTATTAAGAAAGAGAAAAGTAAACAAAGTGCGTGCGAAAGCACATTTAAACGCTATGAGTTTTTCTGTACTATAAAGACGTGCATAATATTTAAAATTCTCGCTGCCGAAGGTGCATTTAAATAGACTTGATCTATTACCCTCCGCGTAACGAAATTATATTATCGCCGCCTTAATGACTATTATTTTAGTCATGGCTATGGTTTGTGACATTATCGTTTTCTTTTTGTTTTTTTGTTTCTTTTGCTATCTTGTTGCTGGACGTGGTTTTAAATGGACGAGTTCTATTGCTCGCCGCGCAAGATGATATTTACGCCTTAAGGGCGCCGTCACAACCATCAGTCAAAGTTACAGTGTTACTAATTATAGTAAATGGCAATGCTAATAGACATTGAGTATGTCTTTATCATGACCATTTAGGCTGGTTTGGTTCTCTATATGTTTAGATACGCACAATGTTTCTCTAATAATTTATTTTCTTTATCTTCTATACTAAAATTTCTTCTATCTTTCTTGCGTGATTGTACACTGGAACGCCCTTGTTTTCAAAGTTGTTCACTGTATCATAAAGACATGCATAGTGTTACTAATTCTTGTCGCTGGATGAGAATTTCAATGGACAAGATCTATTATTCTCTGCGCAAGGAAGATACATTATAGCCGCCTTAATGACTATTATCTTAGTCATGGCTATGGATTATGACATTATCGTTGTCTTTGATATGTTTGTCTTGCTGTGGAAGTGGTTTTCAATGGACGCGATCTGTTACCCTCCTCGCAAGATATTATTTACGCCTTAAGGGCGTGGTCATAACCGTAAGTCAAAGCGACAGTGCTATCAATTATACTAATATCTATGCTATTTTCTTACATTCTTTCCTCCTTTATATACTTTACTTATATTTCTTCTATCTTCTTAGCACAAAACAATACTTGTCTTAAATCGCCTTTAGGATGTGTTCGCATGGTACCCGAAATCGTATGTAATTGAGATATTCGTTTGAATTTGATTTACTTATTATTTTATTTCTTTTTCAGATATCGCATTTTGTTTATATATCTATGGTTTTTTTTCATTGATTTTGATATATTAGTTTTATTTGTATTCCTGCATATTATTATTGCATTGATCTTATCTTATGTCCTTTTGATTGATCCTAGTTAAATTTAAAATTATCGATTATCTAGTTATTTATATTTATAGGAGTACTAAATAGTAAAATGCCTTTAACACGTAGTAGCGAAAATTTATCTTTGCCTGACGAACCTAGTTTAGACTGTTTTATTTGTACTGAGCCTATTACTATTGAAAGCCAGTTACTTAAAACAGATTGTGGACATACTTTTCATCAGTCGTGTTTTAACGCTAAAGTAACCAATAAAACAGTTTGTCCAGTCTGCAAGCAGTCGCTACGATTACCAAGTGTAACCGTTAGCACCGATTCTATAATGGATAAGCCATCAGGATCGAATGTAGTAACTAAAACCAGATCACAGACAAGAAGGATAGCAACCTCGGCCATAACCAATATGCCTGAAGTAGATATTTCGTCACCAGTGGTGGTTCCCTCTGTGACATCAGATTTGGCAACAATAATTGCAAATGCCATTGCAGCAGCCTCACTTCAGCAAACAGAAATATTGTCACAGGCAATAGAGAGTGGCTTTCAGAAAATGGTTGGGTCCTCTTTCGGGCCTTCTGAAGTTCGTAGTACCATACTGCCTACTCAAGAAAACCCCAGCAATCGTGATCAGCATGAGTATCGAACCGCCTCAACGGCGTCTGGCACTCATACCAGCGATAGGCTTACTTCTGGACTAGATGTGCGACCAGATCGCATTAGCCAACTCATTGCCAATTGGAAAGTTCGTTTCAATGGGAAAACGGCTTTATCGGTAGACGATTTTATTTATCGAGCTGAAGCTTTAACACATCAGACTCTAGAAGGCAATTTCGAGTTGTTGTCTAGGTACGCTAGCAATCTTTTTGAGGGAAACGCTAGTGATTGGTTCTGGCGTTATCACAAAAGTGTGCCTATGATTCGTTGGCATGAACTTTGTTTCGCACTTCGGGATCAATTCAAAGATGATAGAACGGACATACATATTCGAGCTGTTATCGATAGGCGTAAACAAAAGATAGGCGAACCCTTTGATGAGTTCCATGAGGCCATTGTTGTACTTTCGGACAAGCTTTCGCGTCCCTTACATGAGTCATCGCTGCTACAAATTCTTCGTAATAATTTGCTCCCAGAGATTCAGCACGAATTACTCTATGAAAAAGTTGAGAGAGTTGCCCAGTTACGTCATTTGGTGCGCACACGCGAGATCTTTTTACAAAGCGTTGGCAAACCATTAGTAACTCGGCCACATCCTGTACCAATGCCACGTCGCACAATAAGTGGAATTTCAATAGAACACGAGTTTAGTGATGAGGAAGAAGATAGTCCAGAAATATCAGCAGTAAATTTACTGTGCTGGAATTGTAATGCGACAGGTCACAAATACCAAGATTGTACGGCAGAACGACGCATATTTTGTTATGGTTGTGGCAAACCCGACACGTACAAGCCGTCGTGCCAGAAATGCAATAACTTTTCAAAAAACTTGTCAGCTCGTGCACCGTCGACCAGTGCACGCAAACAAATGAAGTCGACATCAACCAACACCTGATAGGTTTTCGATCAATTGATCGTACAGCCAATTCAATTACAACCTCACAACCAGATAATTCTTCTTTAGTAACAATAGACACACAAATATGTTTAGCTTCCAGCGCTCAGATACGCCCACGCCTCTCAGAAGAAAAGCGGGGTAACATAGAGCAAAAGCAATTAATGTTAGCAATGTTAGCAAACGCTCAAGACATAAGGCCGTATGCAGTTGTTAGTTTGTTAGGGAAGAGTATTACTGGCTTAATGGACACCGGCGCTTCCATAAGCTGTATAGGTGGCAACTTTTCTAATCATGTTCTCAATTCCGATATTGAATTTAAGCCGCTGCGTTCGGCTGTACGAACTGCGGATGGGAAGGAGCAGAATATTATTGGTAAAATTACTACCGAAATTAAATTTAGAAAGGAAGCTAGAATGTTGACATTTTATCTAGTACCCTCCTTGTCTCAGGATTTATATTTGGGGATAGATTTTTGGACCCAATTTAATCTTCTTCCATTGGAGGTGGTACCCAATCTTCATAATTTGTCCTCCATAGAGGATCGGAACCTAAAACCACTCACAGCCACGCAACATCAGATATTGTTGCAACACATTAATTTGTTTCCGTCTTTTGCTAAACTGGGCTTAGGTCGAACAACCCTACTTTCCCATGAGATTAATGTCGCCGGAGCCGCTCCAATTAAGCAACGACATTATCCCGTTTCACCAGCGATAGAAAAGCTGATGTACGAAGAATTAGACAGAATGCTTAAATTAGGCGTGATAGAGGCATCACAAAGCTCTTGGTCTTCTCCAGTTGTGCTAGTTCGCAAACCGGGGAAAATTCGCTTGTGTTTAGATAGTAGGCGTGTCAATGCGGTTACGATTAAGGATGCGTATCCTATGCCATTTATTGATGGTATTCTTAGTAGGCTACCGAAAGCTGAATTTATTACCAGTCTAGATTTAAAAGACGCATTCTGGCAAATCCCCTTGGAAGCGAAATCGCGCGATAAAACTGCATTCACTGTACCTGGTAGGCCGCTATACCAATACACGGTTATGCCTTTTGGGCTTTGCAATGCTCCGCAGACAATGTCGAAACTAATGGATAAAATAATTCCCAGTAATCTGCGTCAGGAAGTTTTTATTTACTTAGATGACTTGTTAGTAGTATCCGATACTTTTGAGCGTCATTTAAGTGTCCTAAGAGAGTTGGCCAGTCGAATAAAAACAGCAGGTTTGACCATCAATATTGAGAAAAGTAATTTCTGCCTCAAAGAGGTAAAATATTTAGGTCACGTGATTGGAAATGGTACTGTTAGCACAGACCCGGATAAAATCGCAGCCATCACAGAGTTCCCAGTTCCTCGATCAGTTAAACAAGTTAGACGGTTTTTAGGTATGACGGGGTGGTATAACAAATTTATTCAGAACTATGCCACCATTGCATCTCCTATAACGGATACGTTGAAGCAGAAACAAAAATTTGAATGGGGTGAATCCGCACAGAAGGCGTTCGAAGAGCTCAAGGTGAAGCTTAGTACGGCCCCAGTTTTGCATAGCCCCGATTTTAACAAACCATTCTCTATACACTGTGATGCCAGCCATACAGGTGTAGGTGCCGTGCTAGTACAATCTACGGACAATAATGAAGAGGTACCAGTTGCTTTTATGTCTCGAAAACTAAACCGTTGTCAGAGAAGTTATTCTGTAACTGAAAAGGAATGTTTGGCAGCTATTCTAGCCATAAAAAAATTCCGAGCGTTCGTGGAAGGGCAAGAATTTTCGGTAGTTACAGATCATGCTTCTTTAAAGTGGCTCATGTCTCAATCTGACTTGAGTTCTCGGTTGGCCAGGTGGGCTTTAAAGCTTCAAGGTTTTGAATTTAAAATAGTTCATAGAAAGGGCAGCCAAAATATTGTACCAGATACTTTATCGCGAGTGTATACGGAAGACCTCTCTGCAATTACAGCCGAATGTCTGGTAGATCTCGATTCAGACTGTTTTAAGTCATCTGACTATGAAGACTTGAAGGCCAAAATAATAGCCAATCAGTCAAGTACACCGGATGTGAAGGTAGTTGACGGCTATATATATCGGAGAGCTGATCATGCATCGGGTGAGAAAATAGCCGATGATCTCTGTTGGAAACTTTGGGTTCCCCGGCTGTTGGTTCCAGCAGTCCTTAAAAAGGCCCATGAGCCTCCACTGGCTTCTCATCCTGGTATAAGCAAGATGTTAGACAAATTACGTCGCTATCTGTATTGGCCACAAATGGCAGTAGACGTCAAGAATTTTGTGAATACTTGCGAGAGTTGCAAGTGCAATAAGCATCCAAACCACACATTGCGTCCACCCTTAGGGAAATCAGGTCCTACACAACGCTTCTTTCAAAGGCTCTACATCGATTTTCTAGGTCCGTATCCACGAAGTCGTGCTGGAAATGTAGGAATCCTAGTTGTATTAGACCATATGAGTAAGTTTCCTTTTTTGCGACCGGTTAAAAGTCTGACTGCAGACGCCATTACTAATTATTTAGAGCGGGACTTGTTCCATTGCTTTGGAGTTCCCGAAACTATCGTCTCTGATAACGGTGTGCAATTCAAATCCGAATTATTCAACACACTGTTACTTAAATATGGAATTACCCATACATATACTGCTGTTTACTCTCCACAAGCCAATGCTTCGGAACGAGTCAATCGATCGGTGATAGCAGCAATAAAGTCCTATATTGCGCCTGATCAAAAGGATTGGGATGCTCAATTGAGCTCTATTTGTTGCGCTTTACGTTCAGACGTGCATTCGGCTATCGGCACTAGCCCGTATCGAATCGCATTTGGCCAGAATATGGTAACCAATGCATCCACTTACAAACTGTTGCGTAATTTAAATCTTTTAGAAGATCGCGTTATTCAATTTAGCCGCGACGATTCATTTGATCTCATACGCGACAAAGCAAGAGATTGCATGCAACGACAACACAGCCGAAACGAGAACACCTATAACATGCGTTGTCGGGATGTAAAGTTTGTAGTAGGTCAAGAAATTTATAGACGTAATTTCCAACAAAGTAACTTTGTAAGGGGTTTTAACGCAAAGCTAGCTCCTAATTTCGTAAAGGCCAGAATTAGGAAAAGACTCGGTAACAGTTATTACGAAATAGAAGATTTGCAGGGTCGTTTGATTGGCAAATACCATGCAAAGGATCTAAAGCAATAATTGTCGTGTCCAGCGTGAATCACCCAATGAGTGTGATTTTGGTAGGGGGGATTTGTAGTGGCGCTGGACTAGCTATAACTAGGCATTTTCATAGATCGCTGAAAAATTAAGTAGCCTAAAAGCATGCACTCCAGGGTTAGTGTCGCTCAAAGCAGCTGTTCTCAAGCGCTAACTAAAAAGGGGACCACAAACTAACAGGTGGATTTGTCACTTGTGGTCACTGTTCCCAAGCGCTGGCTTGCCGCTCTGGCATCGGCCATATCTTTTTCTTTTTTGATTCGACTCGCAAACAGGCCAGACATTATTTTAACTGTGCTAATTGAAAAATAAAATATTATAATATAAATAATAAAATATATATTGAGAATTTGATTAAAATACGCGGGAAAAAATTCGCTTTTTATTTTAATAATTTACGAGTGCAAGTGCCGAATCAAGCATTGGTGAGTCGGAAGACATCCATTTTAAATGAAAAATTAGAGAAGAAAAACTGTAGTGAAAAATTAATTATTATCGCACAAACCTTTTTACAGGTTTGGCACCAAGCCTTATAATAATTTTCTTTTTGTGCTGGCGACAACTACGCTACGCCTAAATCGGCAAGCACCTAAGGCCGCCGAACTTGTGCTGCAAAATTAGCAAATCTCACATCCACCCAAAAGCTGAGCAGCCTTTGCTAGACGCAAATACCTTGTTTTTTTTTGGCCACGCCACCACTCCACGCAGTCTCAGAAGAGAACCTGGTTTTCCACTTGGAATCGGTGGATGAATCGTTTATAACGATACCCAGATATTCGAGCTATAAATTTTGTCATTAGTTAGAGAAAAAAAAAAAGAAAATCTAACCTAATCATGAAAATGTATAATTCAAATAGTTTATAATTTATATATTATAAAATTTTGTATATTTAATTCTATCTACTCCATATGAATAATTTTCCCTTAGCATCTCCTTTTTCTATATATATATATTTTAATTTTTGCATTATTTTTTATTTTATTCATTTTTGCATAATTCATAATTTTAATAGCAGTTTACAGCCATACCGAAATGGAAGCGCTTTCATCGCGGGATATTGCCGTAAGTGCACAATATTAAATTTAAGTTTGATTTGCTTAGTTTATCAGCGTTTGTTTTGCTACGCTACATTTGTAAAGAGTAATGCACTAATCATTTCTTTTCCTATCATTCTTTATCTTATCCTACGTTTATCATTTCTTTATTCTTATTCTTTTTCTTATTCTTCCTAGCAGCTGACAGCTTACTTAAAAGCTTTAAAAAAAAAAGCTCTAATACCTTTACCTCTTTACCATCATTCTAATGTATCGATATAATAATTATTTTTGTATTAAACTTTAAAGCTACGATGAACATTTGCTAAGTGTAATCTTTTCGGGGCCATGCGACGCAACTGGGTAAGGGTGTATTAGTCTCTCAAGCTGGGATGGGATCGCCAAAATGTATACATATAAGGTAACTAGCGATCATGGTAGGGTGGGCAATATCGGTCGCCTAAAATATCTTGGGCCGATACCCAGCTTGGCAGCTATGTATGTTTGTTTGTGCGTTTGTCTCTTTCTGTCTTTCTTTCTTCCCGTCGTGCTATCCAATTTGACCAGTGACCATCGAAAGTAGGCACGCGATTTTTTTTTAATAAATAATGTGTGGCAGCACCTGGAGTTGCAGTTCCTTTTTGTACCCATCCCTCTTCCCGACTATCCTGAGCCGGATCCAGCGCGTGCCCTGCACAAGAGTATACAACGCTCTATTCCCTTCCGTCTGCCCTATGTAACT
>JAWNOS010000187.1:0-16942 GCA_035045845.1 Drosophila buzzatii
CAAAAAAAGGCAGGTCCACAGCAGACGATAACTAAAACTAACATCCAATTCAATTTTGGTACTGCGTTGCTGCGTTGCTTTGAGATGGGCGCGTGACGAAAAAGCAGACGGAAAAAATATAATCATAGATATAAAGGAAATTAAATAAATATATAAGAAATACATAAAAATAAATACATACATATTTTAATAAATCAATATTAAATATATACCTTGAATTTAAGCATTTTAATTACACTGTATCGAATAAGCTGTGAAGGAATTTTTATTATTATTTTTAATTAAAGTATTTGGTTTGGAAAAGTAAAAATTGTCCTCTTAAAAATGGCATTTATAGACTTTTTCGATATCTTTTATAGTTTTAGAATTATAACAAGAGCAATTAAGAAAGTAAAAATGAATGAATGAATAAAATAAGCTGTCATCCACTGTATAAAATACTTTTTATAAATATTCAACAAATAATACAATTTGAAAAATAAATTATTTAATTGTACGAATTGCATTAATTTGCATAGGCTTAACTAGGCTAACTTAGCTTAACCTAAAACTTATAGTTGTTCAAAGAAATACATGTGTTAAAATAATACATGTGTTAAAAATATGTTACTTACATTTAAAACATGTATTAAATTGATTTTAACATTTCATCATTATAGCAAAAAGAGCTATTCAAAAAATTAAATATAAAATAAAAATTAAATAAAATAGGCCTTGACAAAGGAATTTATATAAATTTAAAATTTAAAAAAAAATGCAGATATATTTATATCAAAATATATAAGAATATCTTTAACTATTTATTATTATTATTATAATTAAATATATTATTTTTATTTTCATCTGGCTCTTCAAACAAATATTGGAATATATCGCACACTCCATATTGAATCCGATTTTGATTTTGATGGAAAGTCACGCTGCAATCTCTAGGCCAGCGGCTAATAGGCCATGAGAGCGACGAAGCTGGGCGGCTGCGGTTGAAATTAAAAAGGAATTTACCCAAATTGCTATTGAAGCCCGCGAAGTGAAACGTTTGCGAAGCTTTTGCTTTTGCTTCTGCGGTTTGGGCAAAGTGCCAGGCAAAATGCTGGCAACAGTTGCAATTGCGGCGGACGGCGCTGGCATTCAGGGAGAGGAGTGGAGCTAGCGGGCGACAGTTTAATTGGGTTAGCAACGTCAACGGGCGTCCCAGAGTCGGATCATTGGCGCTGACATGCAGCGAGCCAGCATGCCACGAGTCTGCAGGCTGCAGACTGCTGGATGGCGTGTGATCAGTGCATTGAAGTGGAGTGAAGCGTATGTAGATGAGAGCTGCCTATGCCAATCGCTATCCCAAGCCCAATCCCAATCCCAATTGCAATCCCAATCGATTTTCGTGCACACCGTCCACTGGATTATTTCGTAATTAAACGCAAATGCAGCGGCCATTGGCATGCGTCCTCTTTGGCCTGGCGCCTTCACTCTTTCGGTTTGTTTCATGGCCAAATGAAGCGTAAAAGCGCGCGTGGGCGTGGCCAATGAATGTTGTTTTTGACTGACCACCAAAGCGGCCGTCAATTGTTTGCCCATGTTCGTTGACTAATTAATGACACTTGAATGCTTGATTTCACCAAATGCCACACAGTTCCATTGCCATAGCCTTATCTGTGGGCTCACTCAAAGCGAGAGGGCTCCACGTGAAATGCCAATGACCTTGCATGCGACTCCCGGGAGCAATTGCAGTTGTCCTGCTGGCAATCGAGTTCATTTGTAATTTAACAGGCTGCTGTCATTCACATTTCGCTGGCTAAACAGATTTGCTGCTCCTAATCTAGTTGCTAAGTAGCGAAATCTACGTTAAGTGCTTTAAATAGGCTAGAGCTTATATTCGGACCTTTTAAATTTGTTCGTTAGCAAATTATCCCACTTACATACTATATCCTTGGGCACTACAAATGTATCCAAGTCTTGTTCACACCTGTTTGTTGTTTGGCAAATTTGAGCACTCGCGCATCGGCCACAGACCCGCAGCGACTAATTGCAGTCAGTTGTAGGTGCCGCTGTATACTGGCCAGTACAATGAGAGCTAGAGCTGGGGCGGGAGCATGCAGAGAGTGTCCAGAGCCCAGCATTATAATTAATTCAAATTTAAATTTCCTTTTGGCGCATTGCACGCGCCTGCTTTGCGGGCGGCGAGTGCGGTCCATGGGGCGGGCAGGTGGCCATAATCATGCGCGGCTTTTAGCGTCTGCCACGCCCATGATACACGTGTGGGCTTGTTGATATGTATGTGTGTGTATATAGAGGCTGCCAGCCAGTATAATAAACTGTTTAAATATTTAGTTGAAACGAGTTTTTAATGCTCATTTGCGCTTTTAGCAGCTGACTACGGCACACGATGCGGCTGGCTAATATTTTCGGCTGGCTGGCCGGGTCAGGAGCCAGTCAAAGGGCAAATGCCGTCAGAACTATGTAGCTGTGCACTTGTTGTTGGAGTCGCATCATGAAATCGCCCTTACATAATTACAGATTGCGATGCCAGCACGCTTCGCTGGGCCAAGCAGCTGTTGTTGCTCCAGCAGCCGCTTATTAATTTTTAATTATGCCAAAGACGGGCTTGACCTTTTTTTATGCAGCACTGAGCATCGGTTTGTCTTGCCGTCGCAACCTTTTCTGCCTCCTTAGGCATCCTTATGTGGGTAATCAGCGACGGGCGCTGTTTAATCTCCAGTTGTTGGGGGCACATTTCACATGAAATTTAATAAAGTCATATGTTAACAATGCGACTCATTACTTGGATCGCATATATAATATATATATGTATGTATATTAAAATTGATATCCGACTGTTTGCACCGCACACAAAGGAGGACGCAGCGCAAACGCTCAAGCTCATGTTTACTTTCCAATTGCCGGAGCAGAAAATGTAACAAGTGCAAATCGTGAGATGGGAGGCAAGCCCGGAGGCATCCTCATCCACACAGAGGATTTTTTCGGTGTCGTTTCGCAATTATTCAAATTGCCAGCACCGGCTGGGAGAGGCTGCATGGCTGTGCAGTAAGCTCTTGACTAGTGCGTGCATCTGAGGCTTAGCTGTCATTTCGCAGAGTGCAGCACGGCACAGGTCGCGGAAGAGGTGCGAAAAGTGGCGTAAACCTGTCGTGCGAGTTGGCCAACTCTGACAGCTAAAGTCTGACCCCAGCGCTGCAAATATACGCCAATAAATTAAAAAATGCTTGCCCGGCAGCTATAAAAAAAAATAATTACTCTATTAGCAATAGATGTGGAGGCACTTCAGTGAATAACTGTGAAGTGAACTCTTAGCGCTTCGCAATGTAGCTAGTAAATTCTGTCTAAGTTTCGTTGGGAACGTTGAGCGTTATGAGCGATGAAGTGCAAATGCTAGCACGATGCTTACAACAAGACGTGAGATATGCTCGCAAAACATTTCAAAATGGTGTCTGGGCCCAACAAATGCACCACCAAAAGTTCCAGCTACAAACAACCACCAATCAGTCAAGCAGTCAAGCAGTCAGTCAGTCAGTCAGCCGACAAGCCAACAATCCAGCCAGCCAGCCAGCCAGCCAGCTAGCCAGTGTTGGGTTACGGATACGGATGCGGAAAACATATACTGTCAGCTACATCCTTCTTTGGCTCTCTGCTTCTTCTAATATGTGTCAGTGGTACGAGGCGGAGCCGTCTGCGGGAAGCTGACTAAAAATGCTTTCGGTTTGCACAAAATGCAATTCCCCGGAAAATGACGCGTGCCACTGGCTGACAACTAATGTAGCGTACTCTGGCTGTCGCTGCTGCTGCTGCTGTTGGTAGTACTGTTGGCTACATTTATTTTAGCCCTGTTGTTTAGGCCACACTGACAGACAGCAGCCTAATTGAAATTCAGCTAAAAAATGATCTCATCTAGCCTGCAGCACTTCCAAAACATTTGCATGTCAGCAAAAACTGGAAATTACATTGATAATGCAGAAAAGCCAGATAATATCCCAATGGTTCATTTAATAAAGCAGAAAAGTCTTCATATATTAGATTATAGAGAAAACATTTATAAATTGATAAGAAAATATATATACAGTATACAGTAACGAACACGTTCGTTAACCGAAACCACTTTTTCCATATATGTATGTATGTACATATGTATGTTTGTAAATAAATAATTCCCCTATTTAGTTGCTTAATGCAGACAGAAATTCTCCATGCAATAAATGCTGTACAATTTTTTATTGGTCGTTATGCGAAACATTGTTCGTTAAGCGAAACTTATTCTCTCAAGAAAAAAGTTTTCGTTATGCGAAATGTTCGTTATTCGATATAACATTATATTTTATTCAATATTTACATTATATGATATCACATTATATAATATGAACTGTTTTATTGGATTATGGATAACCCATTTAAGGGCCGGAAAAATTATAATTTTTCACAGAGTACAAATATATTGACTATGTCATGAATGAATGCAAAAGTGAGTATAGTTAATCATTTATTGTCCAATAGATTTCCAATCCATTCATGTATATATATGTATGTGTTGTGATATATATATATATTATTATTACAAATATATATATATGTATATATAATTAATTTTTGGTATATTGTATATATAAATTGCAAAATATGTTGATTCATACCCATGACCGTTTCTTTAAACACAAAAATTATTGTTCGCTTGTCGTTTGAAAAATGTTAGAAACAAAAGTGTTTGAAACACGCATTTACTCCAAATTGATGACCTCCTTTATCTTTTGAATACCGCTAACGGCTTTTTTGGTCACATCCTCGCCCAGTTGCCAGGAGATGGCGCCAGTTTTCTCATCGCGCTTCTGCAAGCACTTGATTACCTGACGATTGTCTGGTAGTAGCGTCATGGCACCCGGATACTCAATGAACACCACCAGACCCAGAGACTCAGATAGCTCAATAATGCGATGCAAATAGCGCAAGCAAAACCATCTCTATGAACAATACAGATGCAGAGAAGAGGTCGTTCAGTTAGTATTATAAAATAATTGAAATTTGTTGAAACTTACAGTCGAGTTGGCTGGGCCATCGGCTTTGGATTGAGTGCCATTCATAAAGGTGGCCGTTGCGTATTGCAAGCAAACGAACTCGCTGAGCTGTGGTAGCAAGTGATCGTTACATATATAGTATATAGTGTCAGCTCATACACACCTTCTCGAGTTGGCCCAGAAACAGAACCGACTGCCTGGCAACGTGTGCAAGGGCCAGTTGAAAGGCCACCAGCAATATATCCATGATGTTGTGATCTGTGCGATTCCAAAAGGAATCGCTTTCATCGCGAATCAGCTTAATGCTGCTGCGCACATTGGAGAAGTCAAAGTCGTCAACAGTCTGGGACAACAGAAGAGAAACAATAGAAAGGAAAAGAATATATAATAAATAATATAAAATATATAACCCATCTTACCACCTGATCCAAAGCAGTATATCGATTGAGACGTGGCACAAAGAACCACACGGTGTACTCATTGATCGTGATATACTCAAAGATCATGCGAACCTTGTCGAACATCTGCAATAAGAAGCGACGTTCGGTCAAACGAGTTGCCTCAGTGGCAGCCAGGCAATTGGTGGCCAGCTTCTTCAGAAAGAGCTGATGATTGTCATCGTTCTGGTGATCGAACAGTTTGGCAAAGGTATCAAAGGGATTGCCATGCTCTCTGTAAGAATATTAGTCATAGTACTCATTCAAATCTGATTAGAATATCGTCAGATTGTCAGGCACCTGAGATTGCAATAAGTGCTAGCATCGGCCTGAATAATCTTGAGCCAATTATTGGCGTATTCTTGCTCGATAGAGCACACCAGCTCCGTCAGTTGCGGCGGCTGTACGAAGAATATGTTGTGGAACTTGGCAACGGAGACTTCGCGCCATTCACCCTTATTGATCTGGAAGCTAATGGAGTCCAAGCGGTCCTCGTCATCGAAGCGACGATGCACGTTCACATCGTAGAACATCTGGCGACGCGAGCGCATAAATTGCTTACGCAGATCACGGCGCTCTCGACGCTCCTGGGCCTGCTTCGAGGTGCTCGGCTCCATGTCCAGGTCGCTCTCGGGATCCGGATCATATTCAACACTAATACCACCCAAGCGCATCAAAGTGAAGTTCATCTTCACGCTGCCCTTACCAATTTCCAGCTGCGGCAAGCGGCGCAAGCCCTCGCCGTCTATGTAATCCGTGCCGCACATCAGCTGAAGAGCCTGAGCCACGGGTGTCACAATCAGAGTAGATGATGATGGCACTGCGCCATTGGACTTGTCTAGATTATACAGCAATAGATGCACATTGTCAGTCAGAGAAAACTTCAAGAACTGCTTCTCGCAGCCCAAGCAGTCTTCGATTGTCAGCTGCAAATTGGAAAATTTTATTTGATTCTTGAAAATTCGCTTGAATTTCTTGTAATTTACCGAGACAATGTGCAAAGAATTAGTTTCCAGTTGTTCGGCCATTTTACACAGTTTTCGTTCGTTTGCCTTACAAATTTAGAAATTTTCCCGAGCTTCAACACACTTTCACTGACTTTTCTCACAGAATGTTGGCAAATGTAAATAGCTCAGCCTCTTCTCACTATCGATAACTGTGACAGGCATAAAAAAGGAGGAATCGACTTTCACTACACCAGACAGGGCTCTCAACACGATCAGTGTTGGTAAACGTCAAATCAAATTAACATCTAGATTCCGGAACGATGTTCATTTGAACTGACTCAACCGTTGGGACAATCTGCACTTGATTAACCAAGCCCTCGATGATTCCCGTCGACAGCGATACAAAATTTGTTAAATCAACATGGAATTAACATTATGAGCCAACCGCACGAAGTGAGCCGTTAAATTGAAAGAGCCAACATAGTATGTACATAAAATTAGAATTAACGGCTTCCTAAGTGCCATAAAAGTTGCCACAGTGTTTAGTCTGGCCAACAATTAGTCCAACGTGGCATATTAAAATCGCTATAAAATGCCATTTTTCGTTATACCAACTGGAAAAGAAGAGCAATAAATAAATAAATAAAAACAAGTAAGAAAGCTCTAGTCGAGACGGCTCGACTACGAGATACCCTGAACCCTGCAAAAAAGTGATACTCTTCTTCTTTACGCACGTATAAGCACGCGCTCTGCTAACCGCGCAGTTGCTCTTGTATCTTCGAAAATCAAATAGAAAAGAATAAATAATAATAAAAAAGAAAGAAATAATAAAAAAAATAAAAATAAAAATAAAAATAATAAATTATGAAGGGCTTAGGCGAGGCTAGAACCTCCGACACCCTAACATTCGTTGCATCTGTCTAGCCATCTACACCACGGCTCACTTAAACGGCAGAGTAGCGAAAACGAATGAAATTCGCCATATACGAAAGAAACACTAAAGCAGTGGCTGAAAATACAAATACAATTCAAAGACAATTCTAACGGAATTCAAAAACAATTGTGATTCTTAGAATATACACGCATAGCAACATAGAAAACAGCCCAAGACTTTTTGTGTGTATACATACATACATACATACATACATATGTGCACACGCATACGAAAATTGATTTGCATTACTCAACGTTGCTTGCATTTCCATTGTTATTTTAATTGTTTTAAAATTTTTAAATATATAATGGAATGTAATGAGAGTTCAGCATATGATCTACATATTCTATTTAACATTTTAGGTTTTTTTTTAGAAATCATAACTCTTTTACAATTAGCTTTACATGCACAAATATGTACATATGTATGTATGTACGATTGCAGCCACACGCTGATCTACGCTTGCACACATATACATACATACATACATATGTATGTATGTATGTATGTATGTATGTGCGCCCGCAATGCGTCTTGCTGTATCGCTGCCTTGCTTGCTGCGCCACATGGGTTTTGAATAGAAAACTTTATGGACTAATAATTCTGTTTCTAGATGGACAATCATATTGATATGTTCAGATTAAGATTATGATATTCATATCTATATGCCAAACCAAACTGTATGTCTCTAGTATTTGAAATGCATTTTTTACACATTTGGGGGTGGTGGGGCTAATTGGGGACCGGAATCCAAAATCTGACAAAAACCGAAATTGTATTAAATTAGTATCTATATATATGCAGAAGACTTGGAGACTCTAATTCTAAAGATGAATTAGCTAGAATTTTAAAACTGGTTCCCGATAAATTCGTTTATCGATAACTTGCCAAATATACAAGTTATCGAATTTCTGAAACAAACTCGTACTGCGCGTGCAATATACGAACCTAACACAAAAAGAATGAACTCTCTAGCTTTTGTATCTTCGGAAATCGACGCGTTCAAACATACGGACAGACGGACAGACGGACAGACGGACAGACGGACGGACAGACAGACGGACATGGCTATATCAACTTTTCTCGTCACCCTGATCAAGAATATATATACTTTATGGGGTCTGCCACGCCTCCTTCTGCCTGTTACATACTTTTAACAAAACCATTATACCCTGATTTCCCATTTTCAATGGGCTCAGGGTATAAAAAAAGAACGGGAAATTCAAAGATGTGGTTGCGCTTGGAGTGCTTTTTCATTTCGTAGAGCTTTAGCCAATGTCATTGGACTAATGCCGCCTCGTAAAACACGCAACAAAGTCATATTTTCTCGGTTAAGCAAATAAGAGTAAAATTCTGATTTTTCTTTACTGATTTGTACGATTTTTACGGCTTTTGATTCAGTATCTCAAGAATTAAAAAAATAAATTAATAAATATCCATATTTATGCGTGTATATGCATTTAAAATACGCGTATTTATGTACATAATATACAAACATTTTATTTTGCTTTTGCAATTTTAATGATGATTGCCTTTTGGCGCAATGCGTGCCTCTTGATTTATAGCCTCTCTCTCGACCAGATGCGCTCGCTGCGAGTTTTCCGCTTCTATGCTTGCCCGATCATTAGGCCTTAAATGCTGGACATGCATATCTGTATATATGTATATGTATATATCATATATGAGGACCACACACACAGCTTTTAATTACAAGCCAGGCATGGGCCGCTTTAGCTTTAGGCTAGCTGCAGAACCAGGCCAGGAGAGCCATTGCCATTGCCGCTGCGCAAGTAATTCAATAAGCTGGCCAATAAATATTTGCCTTGATTTGCACTCGTAAAATCAAAACACTTTGGCCAACTGCACAACATATTCGACGGCCAACAGTTGCAATAGAGCTGTGGCCACCTAATAAGCCAAGTAAGCCCCAACGGCTCGATTTGCCAGCTCGTAATGCAAAAGAAATTATTGCAATTTAACGGAGGATCGCGATCCTCCTCTGCAGCTCGTCTCACATTGCAATTAGTTGGCAGCGCGCTGCCTCGGGGATCGCTCTCTGCGCAGTAGTCGTTGAGATTTTATCGCATACATAAATATTCATGGATAAAAGCGCGAAAATGTTGCTCGTAACGGGCAACACAGCCACAGACACAGACACAAACACAAATACATATACATACATATACTGTCTCATTCGTTTGCCCCGCCTCCGCATAGTTTTCGATCATTGAGGAAAAGAAATTATAGCAATTTGCTTGTCAAATTGTTGCAAGCCGGCACAATAAATCGAGCTCTTAATGTGCGCTGTGTGGCATCGCTTCTACTGCAGGTCGGATCGCGATAGAGTTGTTTTAGAAATAAATTATCCTCGAGGCACTCGAGACCACAGATCCTCGCAGCTTTTCATCGTCGTTTAGTGGCCGTTAACTTATTGTAAAATGTGCAATTTCTTTGGCATGCCTCTTACTTGGTCCAATCATTTGCAGCACTAATTTAATGGTGCCATACCACAAAAAAGCCAAATTGAATTTAGCGATGATCAAATTGATTGAAATATTGATTTCTGCTGATTTATAGCATGCGGGCAGGTAATGTCATACACATAGATCCTTGGCTGAACTCTGGAGCGAACTGAAGAGTTCGAGTTGAAAATATTATGGAAAACATTTGTGGGGTTTTTATAGGAATTGGTAGCTTAATGTTCGAGTATTGCAAATTAAAGATACTTTCAAATCTACACAGTGAAATCCGCTTATATCGACTCCGACAGACGGATAACCTAATCAATGGGAAATTGTGGATATTTTTTGTTTGTAAGTTAATTTGTTTTATTTTTAAACCACTTACGAACATGCTCGTTTGGTTATATCATCCTCCGGGTTACGCGACGTAAAATCGTGGGCCCCCGAAGCGTCGTTTTAACCGGATTCTACCGTATATATATTTCGTTTACCCCAAATAGGTTATAGAACCATTGACTTGAGGTAGTTCCTTTCAGTGTTGGCTCAAAAATGTTTTGTGTGCCTGTTCTTGTTTCGTTTCACATTTCGCAGACTCAGCCAATAATATCTAAAGGTTACCAACTGATCCAGCTTAATTTCGCATCAATTCCTGCCCAAACTACAAAAAATTTAGCTGAGCCTGCGTCTAGCCATTGGCCAAGTGCTTTTTGGCCAATCGTTGCCAGTCGACTCACATTTGCAATTATGGGCATTTTTTATTGTCTCCGCTTGCACCTGGCATGAGCCAGGATGCTGGATGCTGGATGCTGGTAATGGAGCCGCATGTGGCAGTTGAATCGAACAAAGTCTCGTGTGCTCTCATTGCTGCCGTAATTTGAAATGTTTTCGGTACATTTAATTTCATTTGGATTATTGCAATATGCTTTAGGAGTATAGCTCACAAATGTTTGCCTGTTGTCCGTCTCTCTCTCTCTCTCTATCTATCTATCTCTCTCTCTCTCTCTCTCTTTCGCTCTCTCTCTCTCTCTCTCTGTCTTTCTCCCAATCCATCTTACTACTCTCTGTTCTGTTTTATTTTTTCGCTGGAACAATGAGCCGTGAAGTGGGTGGGCGTGGTCTGTGCTTGGGCTTTTAGCCGACACTCAGGTGCTCGTATTTCATTGTTGTTGCCAAAATGTAATTGCGAATTGCAGACAAATGTGAAATTTGAATTTACAAGTTTAACTTTTCTTGTAACGAGTAAAATCATTTGTTTGCCTTGCTTACAGGCACAATCGCTCCTTCTGTGTATATGTATATGTCTGTATGTGTCTGTCTGTGTCTGTATGTATGTGTGTGGGTGTTGAATGTGCAGTTGGCAAACCTTGACTAAGTTCATTTGTTCCATTTCAACGCTCTCAGCAGCTGGCAGAAGCCAGCAGTCTACTTCCGTCGCATTTCTTGCCACGCCGCATAAACAAATGTACTTGCCGGCTTTCGGATGCTGCCGCATCAGCTTGTTCGCAACTGGATTTTCATTTTCTTTCACCATTTCCCAATATAGTGTGAAAAATGAAGAGTTAGGTCGAACTTTGTTGGGATTACACATCTTGTGCTGCCATCCCTTCAGATCTGCAGGACAGATCAGCAAACAAAAAAGCTAGAAAAAGCTGTTATCATGTTATACCCTGACTCATTGAAAATGCAATATTATGGTATGGTGGGCATAAGAAGGCACGGTCAACCCCATAAAATACATACATATGTATATCTTTGAGTAGGACGTAAAACTAAGTTGAACTGGCCCTGAACATCTTTCTGTCTGTCCGTCCGATCGTCGATATTTTACCTATGTATATATACCTAACCTATATATAAGGCCGTAGAGACTTGCAATTTCTTTTGTAGTTCTGCCTATTTAGTTTTTCCCCTTTAATATTTATTATATTAAAATATTAATATTAATAATGTTTATATATTTATTTATTATTGTCTCGCATTTGAGCGAGAAAATAGCTAAATCGCCAGCACTGAACGCTATAGCACTTTATGCTAATTGTGCTTCATCTAAGGCACTAACCATGCAACACATACATAGACCGGATATGTAGAGCAAACTTTTTCCACGCACCACAATATGTGCGTCCAGTCAACTTCGCATTTGTTCGGTTTTGGCACCACTGGCTCGGGCAGTCAAAATAGTAAACGACGCATTTCACCAGTGTTGTAAGACTTCAATAGTTGTCAGATTATTAATTTGTCACTTAATCGGTAATTATGTCTTATGTTCAAATTATATAAATAATTGTAAACCTGTGAAGTTATGTGTGATCTAAGGGAGATAATGGAGTAAAAAGAAAAAAAAGGGGGTTTCGATACATTGAATTCGCATGATCAGCATCGAATTTCTCATTGGAATTGTGGAATCCCCATTAAACATTGTGCGTGCTAGCTGAGTCAGCGGTATCTGTTGACAAGCATTAATACATAGAACATATATGTACATATTTTCATATGTATATAAAACGGAAGTGGAATTAATCTTATACATAAATTTATAAAGCAAAGAAAAATAAAGTAAATTATGTGTTTTCCATATATGAACCTTGCAGGCAGCCTTCAATGCAAAACTTAATGAAGAAAGTCTGAGAGCAAATGATGCAAGATTTGGCGAGTATTTAGAGCAAACGCAATTGAGCTATGAGAATTGCAACCTTGTGCTTAGAAAACTGGTGACTATTGAGGATATAGCCCAAATGAATGCCTATACGCAACTATATGAAACGAATATTAGAGTTAGCAAATGTAAAGGTAAACATTGTACAAAACGAAATTTGGCAAGGCTTCTGTAAATCCCGCAGATATCATTGAGGCTAATTTCGATGAGCTAGCTCTTGTATCCAAGAAAAGTTTACGAGAAAATCCATTGCCCATTCCGCTGTTCTTGGCTCAGCTGACACATCCACATGATTACCTCAATCGAAAGGATCGAATGTGCCGGCATATTGGCACTATTGTTAGAGTGAAACCCACTTATGTTATTTTCGAAACTGCCAATATACCCAATAGGAAATCGAAAAATAAATGTACCGTTGTCCTTAGGCCCCAGCGCTTGCTGTTTCGTTTGATGTACGATGCACTCGATGAACTTATGAGTTGTCCTATCTATAGAAAATATATATGTATTTTTCATTCCCGATGTCAGCTAGCCATAGGTAACTGCCAGCTCGGCAGAAATTTCTGTGATCAACACTAAAATTGCAGAAAATGCCGAACAGCTGCAAGCAGTATGCGGACCACCAGGTGAGTGAGAGCGAAATTAAAGAGAGTGTGTGAGAGAGAGAGAGAGAGAGAGAGAGAGATGTAGACATAAACTGATTGCATTCACTTACAGGCACTGGAAAAACGACAACCATATAATTACTCTAAAGATATGCGAATATATTGAGAATGACGAAAGGTTGCCGAAAATAACAAAAGGAAAGCAGTGATGCGCTTTTTCTCAAATACAAGAGATATAGAAGCATCCCTTGGTATTGTAATACTCGAATTGGAAGTCGTCAAAAGACTATAGCATAGTTGTGGCCACACTGTGCATGGCGGGCATACTCAGATACTTCGATGGGGGCTTGCCTTATTCACATGTTTTCATTGATGAGGCAGCAGCATCTACTGGCATTGTTGGCATTAAGCACTCTGCATGCCATGTAATACTGTCCGGTGATCACAAGCAATTGGGCCCAGTTGTCATTAGCAAGTGCGGAGCCATGCTGGGTCCGGGCCAGTCTTTAATGGAGCGTCTGCAGCTGAGCAAAAAGTACGAGGTACAACGACCAAGAGGCCAAGGTGCTGGCGTGGTATATTAGACCTTGCTTAGGAAGGGTATTGGCAATGGCATAAAACCGCAAGCGAAGGACATTGGCGTGATCACACCATACGTGGCACAGTGTGATCGGATTAAGTACTTTCTACTGGAACAGGGCCATCAAGCTGTGGAGGTCTGCAGCGTGCATCGATTCCAGGGGCGAGAAAATTATTGCATCCCTGGTCTGTTCCAATGCTAACACGACCTTCGTGTCTAACCCGCAATTGGTGAATGTAATACTCTCGCGAGCCAGGTCGCTATTGATATTAATTGACAATCCGTCTGCCTTGGCGCAGAATAAAGACTTTCGCTTTATAATTGAACAATGCAAACTGAATGGGAACTAAAACTGAAAATAAATGATGTTCGATGAATTCACTCGAATTATAAGAATGAATGAATGAATTATACGAATAATCAATTTCATTGAATTCCCACAAATATAATATTAATAATGAATTTAGCGCATATTTATTTTAAGCAAATGTTAGGGAATTTTAATTATATTTGCTTTTATATTCACATATATATTTTATTTAATTTTTTTGTATTGCAATTTACATTTTGTTGCAATTTACAATATTGTTGTTGATGTTATGCTTAAATACAATCAATTGCGAACTTGTACGATATTGTTAAGCCTCTTATTAATTTGCTTGCTGAATAAATTGTGAACCACATACATACTCTGTGCTAGAATTATTTGCTGGCCTTTGGCCTCCATTCGTTTGGGCTTTGTGCGCTGTGGGTAGCTTTTGTGCTCGAGCGTCATACCGAAAATGTTGCATTTCACGTATTGTTGGCGCTCTTCGTTGCCTTCGCTGTTACACATTTTCTTGGTATTCTCCCATTGTTGTTCTGGTCTGCCACATGAAACAGTGGGCCGCAGTGAGTCCAGGTCCCATATAGAGTCCACAGCAGCCTTTGCATGCACACATGCACAAACACAATTAGAGACTTGGTTTGTTGGTTCAACTTGTTTGCTTACTTCACTTCTGCTGCGTTGGTTCTTTTTTCTTCTTCATTCTCACCCGAACATGCCCCGCTCTTCCTCTCTGGAAAGTTTTTGGCCAACTTTGTTCACGTCATTGTGTGAACGCCTTAACTTAATTTTGTGGATTTCTATGCATTTCTTTACTCTCTCTCTCTCTCTCTCTCTCTCTCTCTCTCGCTCTGTCTCTCTCTCTCTCTCTCTCGCTGTACGCAGAGTTTTGTGATTGTTTAAATGTTGTATAATTCACTGATTTCTTGTGGCTTTTGTTATATTTTTGTGTGCGACTCTGTGATTACGTTTGGTTTGAAATCTGGGCGCATGATGCGTATGAGCAATGTTCATTGTGTGTGCGGTCAGAAATACAGCTGAGAACTATGTGTTATCCGTAAGTGGAAATGCTGTGAGGAAATGGAATAATTTAATTGCTCCACTTTATACTATATAAAATTAAAAAATTAAATACCAAAAATCATTTTTATGTGTCAATAATTTAACAAATACCAATAATGATAGTGAGAGCTGACTTTTATTAGCTAGGTATCTACAATGCATATCAATATGAAAAGTTATAAAATAACTCCAAATCCTTAAAAAAAAAAAATATATATATATATATATATATATATATATACATATATATATATAAACAAAGAGGAAGAGACAAAAATCACTCGAAGTCCTTATTTTCGAGTGAGACGAGCAACATGCATTGCAAATTGTTGTATCCGAAATTTATTGGCAGCACTTATCAGATTCGCTCATAAATCTGAGAAAAAAGCCGTTCAAAGCCAATTCAATACGTGGGTGGTGCCTGGCTGACCAGTTGAGCGGGTTAGCGAGTGAGCGGGTGAGCGGCTGAGCGGCTGAGCCAGACATTTATTTGCATGCCCCAGTGCCCAGTGTCCAGTGCCCAGTGCTGGTCGCACAATCCACAAATTAACATGACATTTTTACAAGCCCAAACATGTGTACACATGGGTCTCCGGTCCGAGCGAGCATCCACTCGAAATTAATAGCCGCCCGGCCGGCCAGTCAGGCAGAATAATAAAAACAACAACTAGGAAATATCATGGCCGGCCTATTCGGGCCGTTATGGACACGGGCCAAAAAGTCAAACATTTGAATAGCATCTGCGTCTGTTGAATATTGAGATCGAAGCGAACAGGTTGCCAGTTTATACATGTGCCGCCGCCTGGCCATAAATTTAATTACTCAAAGCAACCAGAATGAGCAAAACAAAAAGCCATTTGCAAACCCCTTCCTCTGTGGCCTGGCCCCCAAGCCCGCATTATAATTTGGGCCAAGTGATGTGTACACATACTCAACGTTTTCATTGACAGTGCTACATGAAAGGCAAGAGAGAGGGAGAGAGATGTGCACACTCACAAATCATGACAAAACATTTGGCCAACAAGTTTGTTTTTTTCGGTGCAAATATTCAAGCATGGCAAGGACGATGACGCTGATGATGATGATGAAGTTATCAGTAAAAACAAGCAAAATGTTGGCACAGTTTTAAAAAGCTATAAACTTAGCAACAACAACAGAGAGAACTAAAAAAAAAAAAAACACGACAGACAACAATCAAAAAAGCAGACTGCAAATGCTAAACAAGGCAACAAAGTTTACACAGCATCTGAAACTCAGTGCAGAGTAAAATATCCTGTGAGGCTTGTGGCTGCACCCTGTAGAGATGATGCTCTTTGTGATTAAAAGCGAATGTCCTAGCTGTAAATGTTTTGTGCGGCATCAGACGACAAGTCCGATTCATGTTGACATTCTTGTTGCTAACAGCTACAAAGAGAGAGAGAGAGAGAGAGAGAGAGAGGGAGACAGTTATGTATAATATATTTGGAGAGAGAAAGAGAGAGATTCATTATTGCTGCTTAAGCACTTATTCGAATGCAGCTGGCGGCCTACCGCAAGCCGAGCAAAGCCATTCCAAAATGTGGCTAAAGCAAAGAAGCTGCCAACTTGATTTTGAAGCGGCAATTATGGCTCATTTCCGTGCCCGGACAAAGCGAGCTGACAGCAGTTCTCTGTGGCTAACCGAAATGTTAAAGAATACTTTTAGTCAAATTGTTTTATACAATTTCTCAGTTGATTCTCAAAATGGAATTTCTAAGAGAATATACCAATTGCCAGTGGTTTCCAATGGGACGAGCATATCCGATAAAATACACTATAAAACAATATAATAACTTAAATATTTACTTGAATGCGTAAATTATATATTTAAATACTAAATTTTACTAAATCAATATATTTTACTGTCTCGTTGATGATTATATAAATAATATAATTGATTA
>JAWNOS010000188.1:0-14942 GCA_035045845.1 Drosophila buzzatii
AAAAAAAATATTGGAAATATCTGAATAGCATAAACAGTCAATACAGACAGTTTCTTGTTGTGAAGCTGCCTTAATTGAGCTTTACAAAAACTCGTCATTCAACAATAATACCTTAAATCAAAGATTACTCTTCGATTGTATTTTTTATATCTACTTAAATTCTGCATCCTAAGAAGTATAGAAATTAAATTGGGAATTTTGGATTTTTGCTGTGTGATTGTTTATTATTTATTCTATTTATTTTATTTTATTTTTATTCTATTTTTATTTTTAATTTAATTTAATTTATTTTGTTATTAATATTATTTAATTTATTTGTAATTTTTATTTTTATTTTCCATTTAAAATATTCATTTTCATTATTTTTTTTTACGATTTTATTTTTGATTTAATATAATTTTTTTTTAGTTTTAATAATATATAATTTATATTTAATTTGATTTTGAATTTTTATTATTCTTTTCTATTTTAATTATTATCTTTTGCTTTAGACAGTATAATTTATTTTGTTATTTGTAATTTTTCTTTTCCATTCAAAATATTCATTTTCATTATTATTTTTTATTTACGATTTTTATTTTAATTTAATTTGTTTTCATTTTAATAATATTTTATTTATATTTTATTTGATTTTAAATTTTAAATTTTATATTATTTTCCATTTTAATCATTATTTTTTGCTTTAAATAATTTAATTTATTTTGTTATTAATATTTTTTAAAGTATATGCAATTTTATTTTTGTTTTCCATTTTAATATTAATTTTCATTATTTTAAAAACGATTTAATTTTTTATTTAATTTTATTTAATTTTTGTTTGTTAGATGTAATAATATTTCATTTATATTTAATTTGATTTTGAATTTTTATTATTATTTTCCATATTAATTATTTTTTGCTTTAGATAAAGTACTATTGATTTATATTTATTTTTACTTAAAAATTCTTAATTTCTTAATTATTTAATATATTTTAATTCAAAGACTGAACTCCTTTGCTTAAGTATTCCTAATCGGATTTAATAAAATCCTATTTACTGAAATCAACAAATGATAACTATTTTCATTTAACTTTTAAATAGGAAAATAAATAATAATAAATTCAATATAAATCAAAACTTGTTATTAACAGTTGTGAATTTGATCATTTAACAATAGGACTCAAATTCAAATTCAAATTGATTAAATCGTTGAGATTTAAGATTAATATTCATATTTGAAATGAAGACAATGGGACTCTAATTAGCGTCATGCTTACGGAAACTTTTCACACATTATTTGCATTGCAAATGGAGTAGCTGTAATTCGTTTGAGTGTTGTAAAGAAATCAATATAAAGTCGAATCGAATTGACCACAATGAGAAATTGGCAAGAGCCAAAAACCTATTGGCCAATTCAGAGCAAAAAGCAAATGTCAAAATCAGTAACAAAAACATTGATTAGAATTATGCATAAACGTGAAAGCTATTCTCGTTGCAATACACACACAGACAGACAGAGAGAGTGTGTGTAAGTCACGAGCAATTTGAATGCATTTGCCAGGTACACAAGCTCGTAATTTCGTACGCTGTCAATTTCAAAGTCAATTTAATGCAAAAACGATATTTTTAGCTTCTTTTTTGATTAACAATAAACTAATCTCTCAAAATGCAATGTACTGGCCATGTCCACATCGCATGTCTGGCTCCGCACAATGGCCACAAGCACAGCAATAGATGAGCAGGAGGCGGGGGAGGTAGCGGAGCAGGAGGTGGAGCAGAGAGCTGCTTCTAGCCGGATAACAAGTTCGAGCATTTGTTGCCGTCACGAGTTTATACATTTTTCAGCTACAAATCTCAACCTCAGCTGCAGATACGATTTGCCCACAACAACAGCTCATCAACGAGCCAACAACAACAACAACAACAACAATTGCATCAAACGGTGGGTGGTCCATGGCTGTAGAGCAGCTGGTGGTGCTGCTGCTCCGGCTGACTGGCTTGTAAAAATATGTTTATTTAGAATATCAAAACCGAAAGTAATCGATTTAATAAACTGTCACCGACATGTGGCCAGCTAGCTAGCTGTCCATGGTCTCGGACCCAGCAGCTACTGCTAGCTCAAGTCACGATAATTGCGAATGTATCTCAAAGATACACACACACACAGTGAGAGAGAGAGAGAGAGATAGCTGAACTGAACTGACTGCATTGATGTCCTGCATTTCATAAAGGGTTCGTTTTCTTTTTCTCATTTTTTGCTCTGCTCTGCTTTATATTGCAAGTGAATGCTGGGTGGAGGTGGGTTATATCGTCAACGATATCTACGTGTATCTACGTATCTTGTTAAGCACACACACAAATGCATCTATGCTGTGCTTGTGTGAAATCCTTTATGTTGATTACATTTCTGGGTTTATTTTATTAAAAATACTCGCAAAAAAAGAAATTCCTGCAGCAGATCGTTGGCTCAGTCACAGTCAATATTGGCAGCGTCTGTGGCTTCTACCCCACAACATAAAGAGCAGCAGCCCCTGCCCATTGCTCGCCCCATCTGGATATTGTGCTGACTGCCAAATGCACGTTGCATGTTCGGCTGCAAATTTGCAATGCAACCTGCCAGGCAGCAGCTCTCTCAGCTGCTTCGCTTTTCAGCTCAACAATAAAAAGGTAGCCATGTCCGCACTTATGCTATATCCTGAATACCATACACCACGTACTCATCCTGCTGCTCCTCCTGCTACTCAACTCATATGCTCGCATGATGAGTGCACTCGACAGCACGATATGTAACCATTTTGCCCGGTACGGCTCGGCGTTTGGCCGAGAATTGTTGGTTTGCCAATTGAAAGCGCACTTGATAAGTTCAAAAATTAATTCTCCAACCTTACAGCAATGTGAAACATTTCAATTTTATCAGACATTTGACCTAATGCAACACACTCGTATATTTCATACCTGGCTAACTGGCCAACCTGGCCAACCGACCAGCTCACTCCTTCTCCTTCTCCTTCTCCTGCACTGCCTCCTGCTACATTTTCTTGGCGCACTAGAAAAATCGTTTGTTTGTATATTGCAGTCACCTGGACATTAGCCTCAACTGAATCGTATGCATACAAATATTTATTATAAAATTCACTGAACAAGAAAATTCGCAAAGAACTCGTTCATAAATCGAACTTCATCTCACTCTGTGATTTCTTTAAGTTTGCAAAAAAATACAAAAATAAATGTGTATCTTATTGAAAAGCTTGCATTGACATGTGAAATATAAAGATAAATACATTTTCATCTGAATTTCGTAAGCAACGTTCAACTCTTGTGAGAAGACTTGGGAAGATAATTATTTATTATTGAATTTTAATATTTTTTCTCTAATAGAAGAAAGCTACTTTAATTATGTAATACGTATGAAAGTAGTACCAATTTATATTTATAAAAAAAACTATATTAATATTCATAATGTGATATACATATTTCATATGAAATATTTCTCTGAGATATTATCAAAAATTAATTGCAATTAATATTTAATTTTATTTCATAAAGAAATTAGTTAAGGGAGAATTTCCTTTTAATTTACGAGTAATTCTATAGAAAGAAGACGAAAATATATACAGTCGAGTCTCGATAAATCGTAATGGCAAGGAAACAGAATTTTTTACGAATTACAGAGGTTTTCGATTTATCGGGGCTTGAAAAATCAAAATACGATTGAAGGGGTTTTTATATTTCACTTCGTTTCAATAATTTTAACATATTACAAAATTATATACACATCCGATTCAATATTATTTATTGTTTTATTGCTATTTACCCATTTGCCTATTAATGTTCAATCTACCTTTATGTTAGATTTTCTAGCCGTTTTTAGCCGTTTTTCGCTCTTTTTCTGGTTTATCTCACCAAATACCTTCCTAACTTCTTTCTAGGCTTTCTATCCCACTTTCTAATCATATTTCTATCTCTTAATCACGATTCTGTTCATTGGTTGATGGCCAGTCTTATTTATCCATCCATTTGCCCATTAGTGCACAAGCCACCTTTCTGGCTATTTTCTAGCCGTTTCTAGCCGTTTTTAGCCGTTTTCCGCTCATTTTCTGGTTTATCTCACCAAATACCTTTCTACCTTCTTGTTAACCTTTCTATCCCACTTTCTAATCATATTTCTATCTCTTAATCACGATTCTGTTCATTGGTTGATGGCCAGTCTTATTTATCCATCCATATGCCCACTAAGGTTTTATCTGCCTTTCTGGCTCTTTTCTAGCCATTTTTAGCCGTTGTTAGCGCTTTCTATCCCAATCCCAAAGGTTTCGAAACGAAGTTGCGAATTATAAGAGGCAAGGTCATCGCCCAATAGGCAGAAAAACTACGAATTAACGAGGGGCCAAAATGTATGGGGTTTTTACGACGACGAGCAAAAACTTTTTTTTTGTTCAGATAGAAAGAAAGTTTATGGTAAATTAGAATTTCTTTCCCTTTAATTTATGCTATATTTTTTATTCTGATTGAAAGATGTTTGCTCTTAAAATAAAAAATAAATAAACAAAATAAAAATAATTCCACATTAATTAAATTCTATTTATAAGTAAACTGGAAATTGTTTTACCAAATGGAAGGAAAAGTATGAAAACAATGTAAATAAATTCAAATTAAATAAAAATTTAAAAAATAAAATAATATAAACTAGAAATTCTTAACTCAAGTGAAGAAAAAAGTAAGTATTCATTTCATTTATGTGCTGAAGCTATGGAGACGGGGCAATAGAAATGTAAATGGCTGCTGAAGCGACAGCTGCGGTGGCTGCCACACTCAACACTTTCCGCATCAATTACGTCATGTTAATCCAAGTGTCCACTGCATGTCCGCAAACTGACCGACCATACATCACACACTGACACGCCGGTCAACGGGGGAACAGAGTGGCAGAGTGGCAGAGAGGGGGAGGTGGGGAGAGCAGGCGCATTGTTGCAATGTGCAGTCGCAGTGGCAGCCGTAAAAACAAAATGCCAAGCAGCAAACAATTCAAATGCTTTGATGTGGCACACAACTGGCCAGCGTTGGGGCAGTTGCAGCGCCAGCAAACATTTCAATCAAACTGTCTGCAAAAAGAGCCAACCAAAAGGGCGCCCAGGACGATGCCGACTAACAGTCTGCTGGCGTGGACGTGGCTATGGCCTGGAGCAGGAGCAGGAGCAGGAGCAGCAGTTGGTGCAGCTCAATGACGCACATAAACTCCCAGCGTCAGCGTTAAATGCGTTCGTGTCCCTGTCCATGCCATGCCATGCCATTCCATTCCATGCCATGCCATGCCGTGCCATGAGTTGCGATTCACTCACTCATTCAGTGGCAGTCTCCTTGACTCTACCTCGCCCTCTCCCACTCCATCTCTCCATTTCACGCAACGTGCAAAAAAGTGAAACAGCGTACGGCGCTCTGATGGAAAAGGAGAAAAACAAGCGTCTCTTGTTGGCTGCCCGTTGGAAAAACTCAATTCGATTTAATTAAAACCAATTTTCGACTTTGAGCTGCGCTTTGGCTTTTTATGTGAATAACAAAATACCCTGCAAAAATCCAGGCGGGAATAGCGAAAATGAAGTAAAATAAAGTAAATGAGAGTATTTATAAATAATTTACTTATATTTTTTATTTATTAATATTTCTAATATTTTTTTTATTTGTTCATTACTATTATAAAATTTTAGATTTAATTCGTGTTTTCTATTTATGATTTATTATATTTTTTTTATAATCATATTTTATACGATTTAATATATTTATAAAAATAAATAATATTTTTAAAATGGAATATTTTTCAAATATTCAAATATTTTTTAATTTATATAAAATTTAATGTGTAAAATTAAACTTTAAATAATAATTTGGTAAACGTATTTTATTATTATTTTTTTTTTTTTTGCGATTTATTATATTTATAAAAATAAATATTTTTCAATAATATTTTTAAAATGGAATATTTTTATTCAAATATTTGTTAATTTATATAAATTTAATCTGTAAAATTAAACTTTAAATACATTTTAAAATATATTTATAAAATTGTTATATATTTTAATAATTTATATTAAATTGTAAAATTGTATATAATATATTTTAATAATATATATTAAATTAGTAAATATCTATTAAAATAATTTTCTTCACAGATGTTTCAAAAACATGTCGCTATTTAAAGTTTAATTTATTAATAAAAAAATTCATGTAGTTTTAAGACTCCTTATATAAATAGATTTTATTCCAGATTCAGTAACCTGCAGCAAAAACAATAGCATAGTTATAGGATGATTTTGGAGTTGGGAAACTCGATTGGGAGAGCTCAGGCTGCCAATCCCTTGCAACCTGCGAAATCTACATTTTTTATGCAAATACAAACTCAACGTGCAGTTGATTTTTCACAGTTTCATTCTATTAGTGAAAGAAAAAAATATTGAACGTTTTTTGTGTTAACCAAGCCTGATTAAGTCGACGAAACGTGTTTGGAAGTTTAATAAATAGAATTGCATTACATTCAAATGCGTTCGCTGCATATCAAGCTGAATTCTGTCTAACAGAGCAGAGTTTGAGGAGCAATAATTAAAGAGCAGGTTAAAGACAAATTTAAAATAAATAAATTTAAAATTAAAAATTCAAATAGAACATATACTAAAATAAAAACTAAAAAATAAAGAAAAAATAATAAAAATAATATAAAAATAAAAAATTAATAAAAATAAAATGGTAAAATAAAAAGAGATTTAATCTCTAAAAATAAATAAAACAAATAAAAAAACAAATAATAAATTTAATAAGTAACAAATTTAAAAATACATAAATAAAAATATTATTAATTAAATAAATAATTAAATAAATAATTAAATAAATAAATAAATAATTATTAAGTAAATATTGTCATAAATAAATAAATACATAAAAAATAATATAATAAATTAATAAATAATTAAATAATTAATTAATAAGTAAATACTATAATAAATAAATAAATACATAAATAAAGAATTAATTAATTCAATAAATAATCTGATCTGGCATGTAGCTCGCCAGCAGGACTGCATTGTAATTATTATTTTTTAAATATAATATATTATTTATTTACTTGTATTTATTTTTTTCTGCTATTTTGGTTTATTTTATATAATACAATAATTATTTAAATAAAATATATATAAAATGCATATTTATTTATTTATAAACTACAGAAATACATTTGTATTAAAATCTATAACTCTCTCAATTTCGTTCCACATCAATAAGAATGCAGCACGGCAATGTCAATGGATTAAGCCACGTCAGTGGGCGAATGCATCAGGACTGAATGTTGCAGTGCCTTATCGAATATTTTCGCACAATTCGCATATTATTTGCACGCAAGTTGCCCCAACTCCAACTCCAGCTCCAGCAGTTGGCCAACAGTTTGGGGGGAGCGGCAGGGGACAATGGCCAGACGCTATCTCGATTCAGTTGGTTTCGCTCGTTCGCTCTTTCGCTCGCTGGGCCGTTGTGGGAGTGCATTGAAATCCACTTCATGATGGCAATGTCGATGTCGATAGCGTCGCTGTCGATGGCGTTGAGCAAAAGGACGCTCGGCGCGCACATTGAAGGGTATTAACAGTCATTATTCAATGATATCTGGCTGCGGACATTGCAGGACGGGGACATCATCATTCCTGCTGAATATTTGGCTGCTGCAAATGGATCGATTTCGTTTTGTGCCGCCCCAAACTCAGCGCGGATCAAGCGCTCTGCTGTTGTGGGCAGCAGCAGCCATTTTGGCATTTTGCTGGCGCACAGACACCCAAATGCATATGCATATCCTTAATTATGATTATTGTTATTTTCGACTGTGAATGGCGCATTTAATGCGCTGCCGCTCGACTCGCCTCTGGCCGAAGGCTCGTCCATCTGGCTCGTTATGTTGTCATAAATTTTGCGCTTTGGTGACGCCGCCAGCAGCGGCGACGCCGGCTTCAATGCCAGCACTAAATGACGTCTGCCCCATTAAAATATCGAGCAGAGTCAGTTGTAGTCGTCAGCGAACGACTGTCGAGTTGTCGCCCATCAGTTGGCCTACCACCAGCCCACTGCCCCCTCCGTTTACAGCCTACTTTCAGTGCATTATGACGCCATTCCCAGAATGTTATTTCCCCCCTTTTTTTTTGGGTGGAGCCTCTGTATCCTCTTGGCTGTTATGTGTAAATGCATCCTGTTGGCGATGTTTGCCATTTTGTTGGATTTTTGTGCTTTGAATTTATCAATTTATTTATATGATAGATATCTGTATAATCATTGGAATTTATTCTCTCTTATTTAACTAAATTTCTGCTAAATATTTATTATATTATAATTTTTATATTTTTAATTTCTATAAATATTATTTGATAACTATTCAGTTCATCATAAATCCAATTTATTTCTTGGCTTTAATCTAAAAAAGTCGTTATCATAAAATTAAAAAAAAAATTAATTAAAAAGAATATAGTAATAATATTAAGAGAGAAATATTGTTATTATATTTATATTTTATTTTTTATTTTTATAAACATTGCTAACAATCAAATTTATTTTTTTAAATCTAAATAAAATCTATCTATATTATCATTATAATTTATTCCCTCTTCCCTCAAGAACGCAAGAAAATATGGCAACTCCGGTGCATAAAGCATTTTTACCTACCTCAGCCCAACAAAAAAAATAATAAATAAATAAATAAATAATCATAAAATATTTATAACAATTAAAAAAAAAAGAATATGTTAATGATATTAAGAGAACAATATTATTATTATATTTTTGTATTTTTTATTTTTATAAATATTGTTACCAATCAAATTTATTTTTTAAATCTAAATAAAATCTATCTATATTATCATTATAATTTATTCCCTCTTCATAATATTTATTTTATAATTTTTTAACTTTAATAAATATTATATGATAACGATTTAAGTCGGCGCATAATCTACAGGCGGCAGTAAGGCGTTAACCGATTTTGGCCGTGCAGAGAAGAGCAGTCTTGCGTATAACATTGGCGTATCGCACAGTATCTGGAGCTGCAGTAGTTGTGATAGCAGCAGTCATGCCGGTGGATATACTTGCTCCAGAACGTAAGAAAATATGTCAACTCCGGTGCATAAAGCATTTTTACCTACCTCAGCCAAAAAAAAAAAAAAAATAAATAAATAAATAAATAAATAAACAAATAAATAAAAAATCATAAAATATTTATAACAATTAAAAAATATATATATATTTTAATGATATTAAAAGATCAATATTATTATTATATTTTGTTATTTTTAATTTTTTATAATGCCAAATGCATCATAAATCAAATTTATTTATTTATTTCTTTGCATGAATCTGAAATAACAAAATTCTATTAAAATTTATATCAATCAAAGCAAATCAAATAAAATTTTTATATCATTAAAACTTATTCTCTCTCAATATTATTATTAAAATTTGTACAATCCTCATTTTAACCAATTTTACTTATTTATATATATTTATGTTATTGAGCATCAACAAGAAAATTTATTTCCTGGTTTAAACCTAAACAACAACAAATTCTACGAAATATATATATATCATATATATATGCAGCTATATATTTATATTAATTTTATAATTTATCTCCTCTTAATATTATTAATAAAAATGGTATATATTAATTTCTGTAATTGTAATATTAATTTCTCTAAATACTAAATTATTTCATCATATTTACTTTTTAGCTAAAATCTAAAAAAAATCGAAATAAAAAAAATATCTAAAATATTTGCGTATATATTTATTTCTTTGCTTTAATCCTTTTGTTCTCAATCGAATGGCAAGCTGTACTTTTGGCTTGTTTTTTCGGCCAGCTTCGGCACGATCCATTGAGCAAACATATGAAAAATCATTAGTTTTTAGTGCGGCTGGCAAACAATCAGAAAATTGGCACTTGAAACCCTTGCACACAATTGATGTGAATGCGAATGCGAATGTCGATGTGAATGTGAATGCGAATGTTTATTGTGGGCTGTTGCTTTGGTACGTTGCGCTCTTTTTATGACGGCTTTCCGGATTTTTTCACACTCTCTTTTTGCGCCTCATAACGTATTCAAAATCAAATTGGTTTGCCATTCGGTCGGCTGTGAAAACTTTTACTTTCATTTCTAACGCATTCTAACGGCCCCAAAATCAAGCCAGAAAATTGAAAATAAAAAATCATTTTTCGCACAATAAAATATTCGCAACGCAACGCAACACAAATCGAAACGAACCAATCCCAATTCCCATGCCATGCCAGGAGACGTCGTCCAGTCGTACTCCCCCATCAAAGCAAATATAGTTTCATGCAGTGGGAAGCGCAGCGGCTGGCTGGCTGGCCGAGTCCTTTGCTCGTCCTGTGGAATTAGTTGCGCCTGAATTGGCGAGCATTTGCCACGCCCCTCTCACACTCTCTCAGCCCATTTGGCCAACGCTTTTTTACCGCTGGTCAATTTGAAACAATGTTTTCTCGCTTGTTTTGCGTTTGATTTTATTTGATGTGTTTCGTTTTATTTTCTCCCCTTTCGCTTCACGTTTTGACCCTTTTTTATCCTTGTTGCTTCGTCAGTTTCGGCTTTTAGTTTTCCAATTGCATTTGAGCTTCAATTGTTTCCCTCCATTTCAAGCTTCGTTTCCAAATGGCCGCTTAACGCATTCAAAAGCAAATGATTTGAAGACCGCCCAAAAAAAAGTGCTCAAAGTCGATACTAAAATGAGAATTTCCGCATTTCACATATTGCGTAAAATGAGAAATTGATCTACAGTTTTTCCAACTTTTCATGCAAAGACAGCTTTTTGTAGTAGTCAGAAGAGTATGAGTTTATGATAGGAGTCAGGGTACCAGCAACTGCAGCTCGAGAGGGCGAGTTGGCAGGAAAGAGATGCAGCTGCATGCATTAGAGTAAATTCTTCGTAATCCAGCGGATTAAACTGAATTAAATATATATTAAGTGAAAAATATTTATGATTAAAAATATAGAAAATCTTATTAAAGCTTGTTAATATGATGATTTGCACATTTTCTCAATTACTACAAATCGTTCAAGTTCGAATGCCTCATCAGCAGTTTAGTGTCTAATAAATATGCTTAGAGAGCATATAAGTATTCTATATATATCGCATATATGCATATATGTATATCGCATATATATTACATCTTTGTGTGTGTGTGGCATTTGTATCTGCAGATCTCTGTTCGCATTTTCTCGTACATCGTCATCTAAATTTTCATTGATGCTGTGTGTGTGTGTGTGCGTTTTTCTTTCGCTTTTGGCCATTTGGCTGTGTTATTTGACTAACTGCCTGACGTGTTTTCCTCACACTGGTGATAACATAAAATTTTACTATTATGCGTTTTAGCTGCTTTCCAGCATTTTAATACAATATTTGTTTTTTTCCTCGTGCCACACGAGGCAACTGCAAAGAAAGCGCGCGCACACAACACAGCAAAGGGCAAATAACGTACCTTCAGCGCCATGCCACAGTGCCCTGCCCCTGCCCCTGCCCCAGCCACATACGCCATTGGCTGATAATTCATGGACATGCAACGCGTCTGAAATTTACATTCAAATGTGTTTCGCTTAGATGCGAAACGTATCCAGCCCCAAAGAGAGGAAGGAACAGGAAAAAAAATAGTACCTCAGTGCAGCCAATTCCCTCGAGCAGCATATGTTCGAGGCTCTGTGTGGGGGAGGGAGGCTGACTGGGGATGGGCTGGGGGTGTGTGTAGCGCGTCTGTCAGAGGGCACGCAACGGATTTTTGATGAAATTTCAAAAATTTCCCACTTAGCGCACAAAATGACAGACATTAAATTGATTTGCAAGCGAACGGCATGACGAACGGAATCGGGTGGTGCCGGGTGCCGTCTTAGCGATGGTTTCACTGTAGTAGATTGGCAATGGCGACGGCGGGGTAGGGAAAATCAAAATTCCATGCACACTTGAGCATTTCATTTAGAGTCTAAACTGCATGGCCAAGTGCTGAGGTGTGGGCCGAGTGGCGGTCTCTGGGAGTTGGCCAAATGGAATTCAGGTTTTTCTTCGGGTTTTCTTTCGTTTTTCATTTCAACTTAACAATGCCTCAGTGATATGTGTGTAAGTGTGTGTGTGTGTGGCTCATTGGGCTCTGGGTAGTAATACAAATTTAAAGTTATGTTTGTATATTTGCTGGAGCACAAACATTCTCTCATTTATTCATCTCGTCAGCTTTGTGCCATTGTTTGTGCTTTCAGACGTAGGGGAGGAGATTCTGCCTTTTTTTTCTTTTATTATAAATTGTATTTTGCATTTCATGAAAATGAGAAATGAATAAAATAAAATTTTATTTTTTACGTGCAGCATGTGAAAAATTTTGGTATGCTTCTGGCCAAGTTATTCTGCATTTGATATCGTTCACTTCTTTCTCTTTGCGCTTTCTGTGCCATTAACTTTTACGTTTCATATTTAGTCAAAGTTTTTTGCCAAAAATAAAATAAAATAATGTTTTTTCGCAAGTATTTTATTTTAATAGTTTTATATATATTGTTGTCGAAATATTGTTGCTCACAGCGAATTCAAGTTGATTGATATGCAAAATGTGATTATAATGTAAATGTATACATATGTACATATGTACATCTGTAAGTGTCTTTCACTCACACTTTGAGTAAAAACTCAAAGAGCAAGCAATTGCAACGGTTCTTCAGCAAGATTGAAGAGAATCTTTTGTATGTGTAAGCGAGGATGCCTTCGCTGAACACATCAACAGCGTAGGTGAGTGTGAGGGTGTGCATGTGAAAGTAAAGAGTCTTCGTTAATTGCAGCTCACTTTGTGTTTCTGTATTAGTATTTGCTTACTTACTGCGCTTCATTATGCGAGCGTCAATTTGCATCGCTACCTAAACTATGCATGCACTTCGTTAAAAGAGCATCACACGTCGTTCAAGGCGCTCAGCCGAAAGCCAAAAAACCGAAAAGAACCGAAGGCTTAGAGTGAGAGCAAGGGCCATATGATTTCTTTCGTTTAATGCGAAGAGAGCGTAAATAATAAAACGGTTAATTGCTATTGGCGAGCAATTAGAAGGTATTTAAATGACTTTCTTTGTATGTAAGAGAATAATTATTCGCAGCAGCCATTCATTTCTTAATTTATAAGAGCGGTCATGTAGTGCACGCCTAACAAGATCTCTTTTGTTATTGCAATAATAAGAGCACTTTTAATTTGACACTCGAGGATATTGATCAATAATTGTTAAAATAACTAATTCCCGCAGTGTATGGGGTATCTCCTAATCAACTGAAACACTTTTGCTTATTCATCACATATGTATATTAATTAATGATTTTTTTTGCTTTGTACTTTATAGATTTGGTAAATTGTTTGCTGATCTAGTTTTTTGTACAGTTGCTTTGTCGTCGTGACTTTCGAGTGTATTCTTATGACATATGTGCTTCAGAGTCGTGTTTCAATCAGTTAGATTAATGCTTTTGGTATCAGTATTCGAAATGGTGACGTTCGCTCACGCAGACATTTATCAGGGCCAGGCTAAGCGAAATCGAAATCGAAATCGAACACGAAAATAATGCGGTTAAGCAAATCGTCATCGTTATACCCTGCAGCTAAAGAGATAGAGAGTATATGCGTTAATAGATAAGAATTGCGAATGAAAATATAAAAATATTTTTAATATTATTAATCAAAGTTTGAGAGTATTTTAAGATTTTAATATTCACATATCAATCGAAAATTTTATTTATATTTTTATTTTATTTCTTGATTTCTTTTAACAGAGCATTGCGCAGTCGACCACTGGCAACTGTAACTAGTTGACTTACTTTATTTTTGTTGTTAACCTGGCACTCAGCTATCAATCAAACAGTTGCCAACTCTTCATATCACTGTTGCATGTATATAGATATATATTCATTTATATATATACATATATTTATATATATCTCTGTTGCGTTGTATATTCTGATGGATGGCTGGCTGGTTGGCTGATTGATCGATCGATCCACCAGCTGACGTTGGCCAAATGTCAGAGCTGGAGCTGTTCATCTACAACTGATTAACCACTAAAGGTATGGGCCATGTCTATGTGTGTGTGTGTGTGTGTGTGTGGGTCAGGTGGGCGGCAGGTGGGGCAGCAAGTGCTGGCTGCGTCATTCAGCGCGCACGCAACACATTCACTCAGCCCAAAGTTCAGCCAGCTCGTCCGTCCGTTCGCCAGTCCGTCCGTCAGTCATTCAGTTAACCAGCCAGCGAGACAGTCAGTTACTTAGTCATTTGGACATCCGCCAGCTTTTGATTGATGGATGACTGAGGGGACTGGCGCACAGATTAAGATACGAACAGCACTCAAAGTGGGTCGCTTAAATCGCTCGCGGCCTCGACTCTCTGTATTTCCGTTTCATTTATTTTATTATTGAAGAAAAACAAAAATCATATGAACAATTACTATGGCAAAATGCACTTGAGAGATCAGAGATCAATGATCAACCAGGAAACACAATATAATTTTTATTTATTTTATTTTTCTATTATTGAAAGTAAATGATCGAATTAAAATATACAGTGGCTCACAGCTTATTTGATAAGGTAGATTCTTCTGCAATTCAAACCTGGCAAGATATTTGAGGGTGTGTGTGTGGGAGCGAGAGAGAAACTATGTGATAGACTTCAGGAAAGAGACAGAGAGCTCACGTCGTTTAATATGCGTTAAAGAGAAAATGGAGGAAAAGAATAATCGAGAGAGCGATTGTGATTGAGACACCGTTAAAAGACTCTTTAGGTTATGCAAAGAGCAGTTCCGTTACTTTTGATGTTAACTAACAGACACGGTGTGACGTCACACGGTCCTAAGTGTGCTCTGTTATTCAATTAGATACATACTTCGAGGGCACTGATGCAGAGATCAGAGTATTACTCAATCGT
>JAWNOS010000190.1:0-49711 GCA_035045845.1 Drosophila buzzatii
GCTGTTTTTTCCCTTGAATCTGTTTTTTCTTCTTTTTTTTTTGCCGACTGCCTCACTCACAACTCTCGCTCTCTCTCTGGCAACCAGGCCGGCAAGCGGCAGGTGGCAGCTACTTTTGCTGTCTGATTCATTTGCATGCCGGCTACTTCTACTTCTGTGTAGCAGCTGTTTAGTGACCCCAAAAGGAGCGAACGAAAAAAAAAATAGTGAAATGGCGACGATGCCAGCACGAAACACGTCATAGCCAAAGCATCAAACACCTGGGCCGTTGTCAGCAGGTTCAATATAGAGGAGGGTTGATGGAGAGCTAAAGCAGCTTGGAAAATGGCAAGTCGTGCATTAAATATGCAACATGTCCAATGCATTTTAAAGCACACACACACACACACACACACACCTCTCTATCTATATATCCCCATATCGATAAAATAGATAGAGCAATGGCGTAGTCTACATTTTGCGCTGCTGTGGTGCAAACGTGTCTTATTCTCGCCGTTCGCGTTGAAATAATAATGTTTCACAATTATTATATACCGCAGGCGTTTCAAGACTCATTTCTCTACCGGCTCATACAAAAGATACAGGTGTGCCAGGAGCCAGCTCTAAATGCCAGACAACAGCAACCACAGCACTACAGGTAGGTCGAAGTTTGAAGCGAATGCAAACTTTTGCCATTGGCTTACTCGTAATTAGCTTGGTTAACTTTTGGGGCCGTTATGGCGAAAGCTCCTTGTGCCTAAACCGAAAGTGAAAAATGTTGTGCAGAAAGAAAAAGTTTACGCCCAATGACATTTAATCCGGGCGCGCACAACCGTGCCACGCCCATTTAGTCACGCTGTCCTTGGCCTTTCAGCCAACGGCCCTACGCATGCCGGGTTGTCTGCAGCCCGCAAAGTATGCAATACTTTTCGCTTCTTCTCGCTTCGATTTTAGTGCCGTGCGTGTACCATGTGCTGCACATTTGGCATTAATAGCTTGTTATTTATTGCACTTTTGCCCACGTCAAGGCCACGTCAACTAACCCCTACCGTCCATTGCTAACCAAATACCCTTTCCATTTCCATAAGATCGCATATTCGCAACGTTGCCAATTTTCACAGCTACTGTCTGCCGCACATGGAGCTATGTAACAAATACAAATGTGGCAATAGCACGCACTCGACTGCGTAATACCTGTTCAAGGTGTGAATGGAGAAGATAAAATGATAAGCAATGTGCCACGCCTCCTCTTTTGTTTTTTTTTTGGGGTAGGTGTTTGATCGGTTTAGGCTTGAACGATTGTGAAACAATTTTGTTAATAGTGTTTTATTCGTTAAAAAATTTAGAAAAAGGTTAAATACTTGTTACTAAATAAAATTAAAACATTTTTAATATGTATTGTTAATAAACAAAAAAATTTCTGCAATTTTTAATATATATTATTAACAACTTTTTTTTTTTTTATTTCTTATATATAAATAATTTTAAATCATAAATATTTTTTAAAATTAAATTGTAAACGTTTTTAATTGTATAAATAAAAACATATTTAAATAAAATTAAATATAATTAATTAAAACTTTAAGTTTCTAATCAATCCGCTATACTTTACATTAGTTTCTTAATTGTATTGATAATAAAATGTTTAAATTAAATATGTTTTATTAATTAAAATTTTAAATTTGTTAAAATTTAAATAATATATATATGAATAATCCGCTATATCAATCTATCTATTTCGATTTATAAGAAATATGTCTTTTACATTTTATTATTCTTATTTGCTCGATTTCATATTTCCTAACTTTAATTTATAGGCATTCATAAATTATTTAGCTTATTTTCTGTTTTGCTATTTTAAGTTTAAAGCTTCAATAACAATGAAAACAATAGAAATTATTTAAAGCAAAATTCAATCTGGATTTTTCATACTCACATAAATCAAACATAAAATCTTATTAGCTCTTAAGCATAAAATCTGCATCATTACAAAAAAAAATACAAACTACACTGAGAACCCATATACTCTTTATACCACATTCCCAAACGTGTATATTAGTAAACTTTTTGCCAAGCATATTTATTTATATTTTCACCACTTGAGCAAAAACTTTTGCGTTCTGCAGATTATTTTTAAGCCAAGCGAGTTTCTTTTTTTGGCTCTCCCAAAAAAGTGTAGAATATTTTGGCTGAAAGGTCAGTTTGATCAGGCTTCGTTGTACTTTTAATGTTACGTGCTGCACAAACTGGGGGTATTTCAAATATGCAAAAGTATTTTCGCAAGTGAAAAGTTTTGCAATACAGCAAAATGCTAATTGCAGCCAAAATCAAATTTAGTTTTATTCTAAATAGTTTGATATTTGCAAGTTGAAAATCAATCGTGATAGGAAATTATTTAAAATATAAAATATAAGATAAAAAATATAAAATATAAAATATAAAATATAAAATATAAAATATAAAATATAAAATATAAAATATAAAATATAAAATATAAAATATAACATATAAAATATAAAATATAAAATATAAAATATAAAATATAAAATATAAAATATAAAATATAAAATATAAAATATAAAATATAAAATATAAAATATAATATATAAAATATAAAATATAAAATATAAAATATAAAATATAAAATATAAAATATAAAATATAAAATATAAAATATAAAATATAAAATATAAAATATAAAATATAACATATAAAATATAAAATATAAAATATAAAATATAAAATATAAAATATAAAATATAAAATATAAAATATAAAATATAAAATATAAAATATAACATATAAAATATAAAATATAAAATATAAAATATAAAATATAAAATATAAAATATAATATATAAAATATAAAATATAAAATATAAAATATAAAATATAAAATATAAAATATAAAATATAAAATATAAAATATAAAATATAAAATATAAAATATAAAATATAAAATATAAAATATAAAATATAAAATATAAAATATAAAATATAAAATATAAAATATAAAATATAAAATATAAAATATAAAATATAAAATATAAAATATAAAATATAAAATATAAAATATAAAATATAAAATATAAAATATAAAATATAAAATATAAAATATAAAATATAAAATATAAAATATAAAATATAAAATATAAAATATAAAATATAAAATATAAAATATAAAATATAAAATATAAAATATAAAATATAAAATATAAAATATAAAATATAAAATATAAAATATAAAATATAAAATGTGAAATATAATAAAATATAAAAAATTAAATATAAAATATAAAATTTAAAAAAGACGATATCTTCTTCATAAAAATAAATTACAATAAAATAATTTTTGTATTTTAAATCAGTTAAAAAAGAGATATTCCATATTTAAATATGTGCCTACGTCGCTTGTCTATTTCCCTTAAGTTTTTATGACTACCATTTCACTTAAATTTATTTTAACAAATATCTTACTTAAATTAATATAGCTCTGTCTCTCTCTCACGCTTACATAAGACGTAATACTTATACAAAAGCTTCTACCAATTACACCACCCAATTAAAGTAACCAGCTTACAAATTCATTGTTAGCTTCACTCAATTATTACCTCCTGCTGCAGACATGAGGCACTCGCTCGGATTACCCGCCGATTCTGTAATACACAATCAATATAAGAACAATAGGCTCGGCTGGCCACTTGACCAAAAGTTGAACAGCCGCTGGCCAAGTGTCGACTATTGAACCCAGCTCAAAGGGAACAATACTATGTGGTCGAAACTCTCAAGGCTTCAGTGGTATGAGTGTTAAGAATATAATTAAGAGCCATGAAAACGCCTTTAATTACACGTAAAAAATGGTAGAAAAATCACAGCAAATGCCCTGGCATATTCTCCACAAACAAAACGATGTAAAAATAGCCACGAAAATCGGAAGAGTGTCCACAACACGATTCGCGTATAATTATGCAAATTGAATTGCGCGAATCGCTTGTGTGCTTGTACAAGTGGCCCCCCATAGATACCGTTAGTTGAGCAAAAAAACACACACATACATACAAAAAGGTCAAAAGCCGTCCAGCGTATTGGCGAAATTAGAGGGCTCAGGCAACAGGAATTAAGCAGATTTTCATTTGCCACTACTATTCTCCCTCTCTCTCTCTCTCTCTCTCTTTCGGACTCTCTCTCTCTCTCTCTTTCGGACTCTCTCTCTCTCTCTTTCGGACTCTCTCTCTTCCCCTCGTGTGCGTGACATTGTTTAGTAATTCATTTCAGTGGGATTTCAATGCATTTTTGAGTATATACTAGTTAACGCTTAGTTAATGCCACACGCAAACGTAGAACCAAAGGCGGAAGCGCCAATGTCCAGCGCGGCGTATGTGCAATGTCCGCAAATGCAATCGAGTTTCCCTACTTCCATATTTCGTTTGTTCTTGTTTTCTTTTTTTTTCTGACTTATTCGCGTGCCCGTTCTTGGCGTGTTGGCCATTTGGCTGGCTTGGCCAAAGGTTTGGGCCAGAACTTCAACTTCAGTCATTTGCCGGCTCTTGGCGTTTCGACATCGTCTCGTGCTCCCTTATTTTATGTACTAACGTTGCTGACGCTATTCTGTGTGTGTTGTCTTTATTGTCTTTACCCATAGAGTGCAAGGTGATAGAAAGAAAAGAACTAGGAAAAAACAAAATATATTGATATTTCGACATTCACCATGAAAATGTTTGAAATATCCAAGCTATTTTCGCTGCGAAGGTAAGACAAAGCATTTAAAGTAGACAAAATTCATAGAATTTTCTGCAAGGTTTTCTAGTTTTAAGAATGAGTAGATAGTCTAGTAACTAATGCTACATTAGCCATGCACAGCTGCTTAATTAATAAATTTATTCATTAATTAAAACTGCTCAAGATCTTAAACAACTTCTGAGAGTTGGGGGTGTTTTAAAATCAGAGATGTTTCTTTAAAAAAGATATGCTCTGAAAAGATATACAATATAAATATATGTATATAAAAATACATTTTTAAAATCAATAAAAAGTATAACCAGATTTATAAAAAGTAATATACTTTTAGAAATCTTTTTACTTGAAGCAATAAATTTTATTTTATGTAAAACATATTTAAATTATATTTTATATATAAAATATATATATATATATATTTATATAAGTCCTTAAGTCCTTAGATATTGATTCCTTCATTACTTTCAATACTGAATTAATATTTTAGCATGGATTTACGTTTACTAGACAAAGTATGTCTCATTTATGCATATACAAAGTATTTTTTCGATTAGAAGATATTTGATAAAACTACTAAAATAAATATTTATTAAAAAAAAAAAAAAAAAAAAAAAAAAAAAAAACAGTGAATATTATGAAGAATGTTTTCTTAATATTCTACATAATTATAATTTTTTTATAAATATATTAAATTAGCTGATATATATGTATTAAACATAAATATTAAATAAATTAAATATAAATTTAAAATATTAATTATTTTATACATATAGAAAATATAATTATTTATTTATTATTTAATATACAATATTTAGTTTACCAATATTATATTGCATATTAAATTTCTATAAAATATATTTATAAATTTAACTTCAAATTACTAAAGTTATAAAATAGATAATATTCCATTTAATAGAATAAAAGCGAATATTGCAATACCCATATGCTGGGCAGGGTATATCCAAGTCGAGCACTTCTAAGTAAAAAAGTTTCAAAACTGGTTGATTATTAACAGCTTAACAATTGCATTCCTCATAATTTCTCATTACAACTTCATGGAATGTTAAATTTATATTTAATCAGTCGAAATACTTTTTTTTAACTCTTGCATTAACTATTTATTTCTCAATTAGTTTGTTGCACGTTCAATTTGTGAAGCACATTTTATGAACCTTAATTCCGAGTCTCAGCCATAATATTTCAGCGCATTATGGCCATAATTACACACTGAAACTGCCAGACATTAACAAATCACATTGCCTTGGATAGGGCAGACCACAAAGAGCTTCATTCGCGTCCCCCTCGACCCATTGTCTAGGTGAGACTAGGGACAAGTCGCTTGCACTGCTGCACCAGTTTGCAGGTCTTTCCCCAGTTCAGTCTACTTTCTGGCTGAGTCAAGAAAATATCACGTGTAGCACAGTTATAGGAGCGTACGCCCACAGTTCCCGTTTTAGCCAGAAACGGCGAGCTAACCTCAAAAGGTACGCCTCAAATGCTTTCCGGCAGTAAAACAAACACTCAAACATACAGCAAGGGGAAGAGCTTTGGTTAGAGAGTTAACTCTAACATGAGAACACATGAGAAACTTCTTGAACAGAAAACACGACAACAACAACGGAAAAAAATGAAACAACTTCGAAGCACTGCGCATGGTTTGCTTTTGTTGTGGTTTTTTGCTTTGTTAACTTTCGGTCGCATTGCTATGACATTGGCGGCCCCTGTCGTGGCGAGGGAAACGTGCGACGTTAAAAAAAAAAAAAAATGTACAAAATATACATATATGGGGGAGCCCTTCAAGCCGGGCCAAAAGTCCAGGCAATCAGTCGTTGGTTGTCAGTCAAACAAACCGCTCTCTAACGTACAGGTCGCACGCCTTTGACGACCTTACAAAGAAAGAAAAAAAATCGCTGTCGATTACTTTGTGCTCGCCTTGTCCAAAGCGAAATATATTGATCGGTACATTAAGACAAATACCATATCAATTAGCGCATGGTGTGTATTAAAGGCTAGAACTCTGTGCTCAATTGCATTCATTTAGAAATTGCATATGTAAAATTCTCATCAAATTTATTATTCCACTCCACTCCTCACTGCAATGCAAATTAACAATAAAAAAACTAGTGGCAAATACGTCAAATTATAGCCAGATGGATACCCAATAGGTAAGTGATCCGTTGGACAATTCGCAAGCCTTAATTACTGTCTTCGTTCTATACTCTCTTTTCTTTCTATTACGTTTGTATTTTTTGTTGTATATTATTTTTGTTGTTCCATTTGCACTTGTACCTTGTCTCCGCCCACACATGAATATTTAATTTGATTGCATTTTGCATGTTTATGTGCCGCACACATGTTTTCGTTGGCTCGCAATCCAATATAAAGTTCAGTTACCTCGGTCCTGCCTGACATTGAAACGCCAGCTAAATGTTGGTTTTATTTTTCCAAAGCTTATCAAACTTAAAACATCAGCAAAAATCCTAGAGTTGCATGCAGTGAACGCCATTTTGATGGAAAAGGACACGCATTAGCATTGCTTAGCCAGCAAATCGATTTTAGCTTTACCTTCTTCCTGTTGTAGACGGAGACACATTATTATTAGTGGGCGACAGCCGAGCAACTAGCATTCACATTTACTATTTCTATTGATTTCTGTCTTACGGATAATTAAATAGAAATTTTTGTACTTATAAATAGTAGCTGGTGAAAATAAATTTTCTTGGCTATTTTTGGCAAGGTTCAAGCTTGAAGTTTTCAATCAAATGCAGTAGCGATATATATATATATGTATATATATATATTTTTTTTTTTAAGAATTTCCGAGTCCATAAACTACATAACATTTAAGTCGCACTTATTACTTGAGACGAAAAAGCCAGAGAGAGAGCGAGAGAGAGATAGAATTAGTGAGAGAGGGAGGGAGAGTGAAAGACAGAACAAGAGAGAGAGAGAGAGAGAGAGAGAGAGAGAGCGAGAGATAGAGATAGAGTGACAGAGTAGGAGAAAGACAGAATTTAAGAATGAGATAGAGTGGGTGAGACTGAGAAAAATACCGAGCAAGAAAAGAGAAACGTAAAAATAGAGAGCGAGAGAATCCAAGAACATTTGACTGAAAAAGGGGGGAAAGAAAAAGAGCTTGGATTATAGATAAACAAAGATAGAGAGATACTTTATTACATATTGGATGACAAAAAAAAAAAGCGTGAGAAATAGCTATAATATAATTAATAAATATATATATATATATATATATATTTAAATATATATAAATAATATAATTAATAAAATTACATTTCAATAAATATTTATACGATTATATATCTAAGTATATATGACTTAAAACATATGAAGCCCCTTTATAAAGTCATACGAATTGACGAATTGAGCTGTTTAAATATAAAAATTCAAGGCAATGAGACTATGAATGAATGAAAATGAGAGAGCGAGTGAAAGGTTATTAAATAAATAAATAATTTGATTTAAAACTTTAAACAAGAAATCGCAAAGAAGGAGTTAATTGTGATGAAAAATAAATAAATAAATAAATAGAAAAACATAAATATATATTTAAATATACTTATAAATAAATATAAATATTATGTATATTCCTATAAATAAATATTAATATTATATACATATATAATTATAAACAAAAAATAATATAAACTAAAGCAACTTGTCGAAAAAAGACTTTTAAACTTGGGAAAAAATCTGAGCTGAATCGTTTCAAACTTCATTAAAAAAGAATAGAATCAAATTAAAACACACAATGAAAAGACTTCAAATAAGAATATTAAGTTCAACAATTTTTAACAATTAAATGGGGAATTCCATATCGTAATATAGGAAATTCCCTTTTCTAATTTATTGCATTTTTATTATTTATAAAAATTTTAATATTAAATTTCAACTATTTTCTGCACCACTTGTATTTCGTCTACTTTTGCTTAACAAAATCATTCACTGCCATTTAAATAACTCATTAAATTCTTTTTCTAATCTCATTCGTTTTCGTTGCAAAAGAAATTCATCAAAAAAAAGCAAAAACAAACTAACACAATTAATCAGAACCGTAAATCAAAGCAAAATCAACTTTTGGACAAAAATTGAAAAATACAAATTGAAAATCTGTAAATAGTCAAAGAACATCAAGTCAATGATCACCGCTCATATATCAATATATATGTATATGCCACATACATATGTTGTCCCGATCCATATATACCACATATGTGACTCTGATCTCTCATGTGTTCGTGTCAAGCAAATAGCATCATAAGCATTCTATGTGCTCAATGCAAAGCAATGCGTCGTGCAAACATCAAACGTGGTCAATGTTTGAGTCTAAGGTAAAGCAAAATTGTTCAAATCTAAATGTCTAATCAATATTTATTATATGTATGTTTGTATGTGTCTGTATATGATTTAGATAAATTTCTATTTGAATTGATATTTAAATCAATTTCAGACCACAAGGTAGCAGCAAAATGGATCGCTATGAGAAGCTCAGTCGCCTAGGCGAAGGCTCCTACGGTGTTGTCTACAAATGTCGAGATCGGGAAACGGGCGCACTGGTCGCTGTCAAAAGATTTGTCGAGTCTGAGGACGATCCAGCCATAAGGAAAATAGCATTACGAGAGATAAGGCTGCTGAAGGTATATATTTTATAATATTATTATATTGCATAAAATAACTGATTATGGAAATAGAGAAAACATCTGTTTGTAGGAAAAATATGAGAAACTAATTTATAAAATTTAACATATATGGATTGTATATAAAACATATAATTCATATAAATTTACATAGTTGGAATTATTAAGTTCACGTAATAATTTTAATAAGTCTTACAATTAAATGTAATATTTAACAGTTTTAGACCTTGAATACAGTCGAATGTAAATTAAGTTGCCTTAGTTATTTTATGTAATAGGCTGGAGACACTATAAAGATATATAGACTTGTCTAGCATGACGAGCATAGTCTGTCAGATGCTGCCCATCTGTCTGTTTGTTTGTGTATGTTTGAATGCGTTAATCTCAGTTGCTAGAGACTTACAAATATATTTTGAGCGCTTCTCAATATCTGCAAATAAAAGTCTTTCGCTTATACTTTGAGAAAGATCTCAGAGAGTTATCGATTACTTCGGTTCTTCAATGAGTTTGTTCGCAATCAGACATAAAACTTTTCATGTGTCAATGTGTGCATGCGAATGTTAAAGAGAAGAACGTTTGCATACACTCTTTGAATAATCTGCTCATTGAGCGCGTGTCTTTCGTGTCGCTCTCTAAGCGATGATCGTTAAAAGAGTATCACACGAATAGTTCACACTCAATAGAAACCCAAAACGAAAAGAATCCAAGTCTTTTGCTCAGAGCGAGATCGACTGAGTATGATTTTTTTCGACTGACCTGGCGAATAAAACGTGAAGGCTCAAACAATTAATAGTTATTTATGTTCTCTGCTATCTATTAAATAAGCTATTATTATTTATTTTTATTATTATTTATATTAAATTTTACTTTGCACATCTTTGTAGTTTTTTTTTTAAATTTAAATTTAAATTAAATTATATTTCGAATTTTGTTATTCAGTCCATATCAGTTCAAAAAATAAATAAAAATTCTTTTAATAAAAATTATATGCGAATCAATTTACATTTTGGCCAAAATGCAGAAAATATCATTAAGATCTTAAAACATTTAGCCATTTGTCACATAATTTTCAAATTTCTCAAAGAGCCTCTAAATTCATTTCTAATAAGTTTAACGCATAATAATGAGCTCTTACCAAAATTAAAATGCACTTTTAAATACTTGTCAGAAATGTGTAATTAAAAAAAGTTTTGAAGTATCTAAAATTATAAATAATTTGAGAGCTCACATAAAAATAAAATCGTTTTCAATATATTTATATACAATAAGAAACTTCCATGAAAATGATTAATAAATAATAAATATATGTTTTTGTAAATAAATATAATATTGCATTATATTTAATATACCATAATAAATTCTAACATACGTAAATAATAAATAGATTTGAACTTTTTATATAAAAAAAAAAAAAGTAACCTCTTACAATAATACATATCATTAACATTAATGAATCGCAGGACTACTTTAGGTATTGTTTTCCTTCATAATTTGAATCTTGGTAATCTTAATTCACCCAGCCTGTTAATGTAGCTGCATTTCTTTGTTCCTTCCCGAACTACTAGAAACTATCGTCCGTAACATTTACCACAGTGCTCCACGGATTATTGTTTACATTCTGCTTTCCATGTTTTATGTGTTAACTATTATATCGTATTCTCCTTAGAGCTCTCTCTTCCGCTTTCAGCTTACCTTACAGAACTTAATCCAAATGCCCAGATGTGAACATAGTTTTTTGTTTTTGTTTCTTATTTCACTCTCTTCATCTCACTCTGAATTTTGTTGTTTAATATTTCCTTTTTATACCCTGAACCCATTGAAAATGGGAATTCAGGGTATAATGGTTTTGTGAAAATGTATGTAACAGGCAGAAGGAGACGTCGCAGACCCCATAAAGTATATATATTCTTGATCAGCATAAAAAAATAAGTTGATTGAGCCCTGTCCGTCTGTCCGTCCGTCCGTCCGTCCGTCCGTCCGTCCGTCCGTCCGTCCGTATGAACGTCGAGATTTCGGAAACTACAAAAGCTAGAGAGCTGAAATTTCACATGAACACTCATATGTTAGCTACGCAGTACGAGTTTATTTTTTTTTTTCGATAACTCATCCCATTTCCAAATTATCGATAAAAAATCGAAAATTCGTTTCAATTTTTTTGGTTTTTTGAGCATAGCTTCTACACCGTTTTAGCTAAAGACTTCGAATTTGTATATTTAGATAGATATTATGAATACGCAGATTATGTAATTTTTGGATTTTGGATGCCTAGCCCCCTTCGCCCACAATTTGCAAAAAACGCATTTCAAATACTACTCAAATACTTGAAATTTGGCACATATGTACATTTAGATATTCTTAATCTACTCTGAAAATTTCATCAAGATCATGCATCTAGAAATGGAGTTATAAGTGTTCAAAGTATAGCCCAACCCACCCCCAAGCCACGGCAGCAACTGCGCGGTTAGCAGAGCGCGCGCCTATACGCGCGTAAAGAAGAAGAGTATCACCTTTTTTGGGTTCAGGGTATCTCGTAGTCGAGCCGTCTCGACTAGAGCCTTCTTACTTGTTTCATGCTAATCTTTAGTCTAAATATTTATTTTTAAATTGTTAGTTCCTAATCAGTCCTAAGAACTTTTAATATTCATTTTTAAGTTTTCAATTAACACTATTTTGCCATTCATTAGTATCACTGACCACTCATGGCTGTGAATTGGCTGTGAAAACACCCCCATCGGGTTAGTGATACTAATGATAATTTAAATGCTCTGTACTTTTTTTTTAGGCTTTGTTAATATATAATTATATTTGTCTAAGGCTTGACTTTAGTTTGGTCAACACCATAATTAAAATAAAATAAAATTAAAAATATTTTTAATTAATATATTGTAAATTAAAAATTACAAAATGTCCTTAACTACAAAAATATATTAATATTTTCGCATACGGTAATAAATTCCAACAAAATTATAAAAGAATTGTACGTCTTTATATAAAAATTAAAATAAATTATATATATAAATAATAGATAAAAAATAATAAGTAATAAAGTAATAAATTCAATAAAAATTAAATTTAATTAAATTATATTTATAAATAATAGATACAAAATAATAAGTAATAATAAAATAATAAATTCAATAAAAATTTAAATAAAATCAAATACAATAATATTTATATATAATGATAAAAATTCATTTATACTCATTCAAATCTCATTTTCTGTCTGTCTGTCTCTCTCTCTCTCTCTCTCTCTCTCTCTCTCTCTCTCTTTGTCTTTCTCTCTCTCTCTCTCTTTTTAAGAACTTGAAACACCCAAATCTGGTATCACTATTGGAGGTGTTTCGTCGCAAGCGTCGCCTGCATTTGGTCTTTGAGTTCTGTGAGCTGACAGTGCTGCACGAGCTGGAGCGGCATCCGCAGGGCTGTCCAGAGCCGTTGACCAAACAGATCTGCTATCAGACATTGCTGGGCGTGGCCTATTGCCATAAACAGGGTTGTCTGCATCGCGACATCAAGCCAGAGAACATACTGCTCACGGCCCAGGGTCAGGTGAAGCTGTGCGATTTCGGCTTTGCCCGCATGCTCAGTCCGGGTGAGAACTATACGGATTATGTGGCGACGCGCTGGTATCGAGCACCTGAGCTGCTCGTCGGCGATACACAGTATGGAACACCCGTGGATGTGTGGGCGATTGGCTGCCTGTTTGCCGAACTGGTTCGAGGCGAAGCGCTGTGGCCTGGACGCAGCGATGTGGATCAGCTGTATTTGATACGCAAAACATTGGGGGATTTGCTGCCACGCCACATACAGATTTTCGGACAGAACGAATACTTTAAGGGCATAACGCTGCCAGTACCGCCCACGCTCGAGCCGCTCGAGGATAAAATGCCAGCGAAAGCGTTGCAAAATCCGCTTACCATCGACGTGCTCAAGAAGTGTTTGGACAAGGATCCAGCCAAGCGCTGGTCCTGCGAAAAGCTGATTAAGCACTCCTACTTCGATGATTACACGGCCAAACAGCGTGAGCTTGATCACATCAACAGCCTCGAGGCGGCCACACTCCGGCAGCAGCAACTAGCCTCGCAGCAATTTATGCTGGCCACCGCCGCCCAGCAGCTGCAGACGGGCCCGGCTCAGGCAGCGGCCATTGCTGCGGCGCGTGATAAATCAAAGGTACAATATAATATTATTTTAATTTAAAATAAAAATTAAATTAAATTATTAAATAAAGTAGAAGCTATATAAAATTATTTGTATTTAAAATTTTAGCTGAAATGATACCAACTTGATTTCAATATTTTATTTTTTTTTATATAAGTTATGCTAATTTTTTATATATTAATCAAAATAAAATACATGGAACATTTTTTGTTGTTTTTTAATTGAAATAAACTTATTATAAACAAATAAAATCAAAATAAAAATAAATAAATAAATAAAAATTATACTAAAATATAATTTTAATGTAAATAATTATAAATTTTATTTCTATTTTATATTTTAAACGAAATAATTTAAACAATTAAAATTTTGTAAATGAATATAGTATAAAATATACCATTTTATTTTTATTTTAAATTTTAAGTAAAATTATGCCAAATTCATTTTTATAATTGTAAATTAAATATTCTGATAAATTCTTGATTACAATTTTCAATTAAATTATGTTTTTTTTTATATTAATAATGACTTACAAAAGGCATAAAATTATAAAGTTTTTTAAAATTTTAAATTAAGTGATGCCTTATTAGTTTTACATTTAAATAATAAATAATATATTAATTATATTTTAAATTTCAATAACACTAAATTAGTTTTAATAATTCTTAATTTTAATATATATATATATATTAAAATTAAGAATTATTAAAACTAATTTAGTGTTATATATATAAGGTATAAAATGGATTTTTTTATACATAATTTTAAATTGAAATTTGCAACTCTAGCTAATGTTTTTTCTCCCCACATCTCACAGACTTCAAACACCTCGTTGCCGCTGCTGCCAAGCAATCAGCATCATCATCATCACCACACGCATCAGGACTTTGTAAAGCTGCAGCCTTTGAACAAGAATGCGGCCATGATGCATCGCACCGAACATCACCTGCCCACCATTTGAGCTGCACTGAACTCGACTATTTTTAAGCTTTCGCTCTACGACTTCGGCTCACAATACTTTGGTATTTTACTGCAGTGTGTGCAGCAGTAGCATTAGTTTTTCTTTGACTACTTCAATAAATAAATGTAAAGTGTGAAAAATAATAATAATAAAGCATTTCTTTTATTTGGCAAGGCAAAAAAAAAAAAGCATGTCAGAGCATTGGGGTTAATAAAGTCTTTGTGTTTCAATTTGTCAAGACTAAAAAGTTATTTAGATCTATATGTGATCCTGCCACAAAAAAATATATCTTTGATATATAAATTATATATAAATATCGTTGATCTATTTATAGAGAAGAATCAACAGCAGCAACAATATATTTATTTGTGCCTAAATCAAAACCCATAGATAATACACCTAATTCGATTTCTCAAGCATAGGTCATAATTTCCTATGAATTAAATAAAAAAGTATCACAAACAGAGCAAAAGATTTTCTTGAATATAATAAGAAAATGTATAAAGAAACCCTTAACATGGACATAAAAGACAAAAGCAATATAATATGTAGTAGCAATTTACATATTAACTATGCTCATTACATACAAAATCCAATTAGGACATAAAATCCCAGTATCCACAAAGAAGAGCGAACATGTCAAAATGTAAAGAGAAATAACTCACCGCTCTCTTTCCATCTCTGAGCGAATCGTTCTGTCGCTGCAAGTCTACCCGCTGCAGCGATTGTGGATCACATTTCAATGAGCGCCATCTTTTTTTCTTTTTCACAACACAATAAAAAATAACAAAAAATTGCAACACATTTCAACAAGCTAGGCTTTACAGGGATAAGTGAATTATTATATTACACTCGCGAGACGAATTCAACATTTTTAACACTTTGCAACTTATTTCAATTTTAAAGATACCGAAAACTAAACAACACAGTAATAAATCCGATCTAGTCGAAAAACGCACACAGACTAAATCGTTCCATAATATGACTGCCTTTATTAAGCCTGTACTCACACCAATACAAACACAACTTAGTGGCAGCAGCATGTAATGGACGCGCTCACAACATCCACAAAGTTCACACTCTTACACAGACATACGAGATCCAACAGCATACGTTTCCCAACGCTCACTCTCTGCTGGCAGCCGCAGTCCACACACATAACGGGATCAAAGCGTCAGCGCCAAAGGCATTGCAGCAGCGAAGTGAGTAAGAATTATCTTTTACGCTCACGCCAAGTTCTCTCTTTGATTTCAGTGCGCTCTTTACACACTTAATTCATACACTTTTTTCTCTTTTTTTTTCAAGAGCTAATGATTTTTGTTGTTTATTTATTGGAAAGTTTGAATACGAACCACAATAAGCGACTCATAAAAATGCAATAAAATTGTGGCTGAGTAGATAATGTAACGAAAGAAAAAATGCAACGGCATGCTTTATCAACTTATTCAATAAAACTTCGATTTCGTTTTGCGCTGCATTTGCTGTAGCTTAACAATTCAGACACCTCTTAGCATTATCCCTAGTCGCTCGCGCTAAAAGTCTCTCACACACACACACTCTCTCTCTCTCTCTCTGTCTCTCTCGTTATTTTCTATTCTTTTTGGGCCACTTTGCATAAACGGCAGGACAGATTATGCAACTGTCTGGGATTGTCAAGCGTCGAGTCGACAACACGCTGCACACTTTGCATATCCGGTGGAGCAAAAGAGAAAGATGAAGAGAGAGGGGGAGAGTGAAAGATAACGGGTGAGTGTGGAGGTCGTTTTACAAATGCTTTTTGCCTCTTGCCTTCGCCGTCAAATGCGCAGCGCCGTTAGATAAAAGGGAGATGCGAAAAGTTTCTGGACTATTGTGGATGCCAAACGAAAAATCAAAGTGTCCCGCAATTGTGCCCGGGCACTTGCTGATGGCTGCAATGGAGCAGAAGAGAGCGGAAGAACGGAAGAGAGCGACAGAGTGAGAGCGTTAGCTAGACGATACAGTCAATTTCAATGTCTGTCTGCACACACACACACACACACACACACACACACACATACGCAAACACACACACACGCATAGACAGACACGCACATGCTGCTCTGGTCACATAGGCGGCGCCCGCAGAGAATTTGGCGCTGTGTTGACAGTTACAGTTACTCTGCTGCAGTGCTGCCAACTTGTGCACTAATTTAATTAAAACTTTTCTGAGCACCGCCATTGCACCCCCCGCAGGCCAAACTTTCAATCCTTTAAAAACAGAAGTCTATCAGTCGAACTGCTGCGTCATCGGAGACTCAAAAGTTGGCAACTCAATTATGCATAATAAATAAATTTGAATAGGATTGCAGTGTTTGCAATTTGATGAAATTCGAAAATTTCGAAAAGCCAAATGAATAAAATGAACTAGTTGAAAAGTGAACCAGTGAACTAGTAAGCGTTAATACAATTTGAGATTTAAAAAGATTTTTGTGCGTGAAGCGAGTAAAAACATGATCAAGTGCACTCAAGAGTAATTATCTATGCTCATTACGAATGAGCTGTTAGTTAACATTAAAAGTATCGAAACTTCTCTTTGCTTAATCTGCAAAGACTACTAACAGTGGGCTATGGAATACAAGTTATATTAGCTGTTGAGTTATGTTATGTTAGCTCAATGAACGCAAGAGAGGATAAAAACAAAGACGTTATGTTAAAATTAACCTAGCTACGCGTGTGTTAAGCGTATGATTAACAGTGAGCGAAGAGAATGAGTGCAATTGAGTGATAATGGCGATTAAGTCACTGTTAAAAGATACTCAAGCAAGGCTCCGGCATAACATTATAGTAATAATTAAGTTAGCATTAGCAAGATTGAGTGAAATCTATTTTAACTTCGCTCCATTTAATTATGCTCATCTTAACATTTTTTTAGTTGTTTAATCACTGCAAAAATATCTTAACGTATACCATAAATATCTCAACTTTACCCATATCAAAATATAATTTTTATTTATAATCACATCAAAGTATAATGGCTGCCAATTTAAGAAAACATTTCCGTAACATGGCCAGGACACACGTAAGACTAGCATTACGTGTCCTTGATTATCTGCCGTGTGCTTAGCAGCGGATTAGCTTGCCAAAAAATACCCCAAGTCGAGCCTTGCCAACAGACTCACTCAACATCCGCCGTTGACACGTGGCGAATTGGCAATGCGCTCAACAAGTGGATGGTAGCTGTGGGACATGTGTGGGTGTGTGTGTGTATGTATGTATGTGTGTGTGCGATAGGTAAGTGGAAGTCAAGCTAACGACAACCAAGCTGTGGGTCCATGGGATTGCTAACAAATCTGTCGCCGGGTGGATTTTAATTCAATGTGCGTGTGTGTGCAAAACTTATCTGGATTAAGTAGGTAAAGAAACTGCGATAAAAATGTACAAGTTTGCTTATAATGAAATTAAACTGAAGCTTATACTATTAGCTAAATGATTTATGGGAATTTTTAAACATAGATATATTAAATAAAATACGCCTTAAGTGAATCATTTAAATATGCGAATGAGCAAGTGAGCGAAAGCGCCGGATAAATTTCGTATAATCACATGAACAATTGCTTTAGCAGAGAGCGAGATAGAAAATGGACTGCGTTTGAGCTAATCCACTCATTCTGCTGCTGATACGCCATTGGCGCATTTGATTTAAGTGTGGACTGCGATTGCTTGCCTACCAGACACATTACTCAACTGCGAAAAACGCAGTTGGATCTTGTCTGTCGAAGAAATGAGTGCGACCATTGTGGATCTTGTGAGAGCGTGTTGCAATATGGCTGATCTAAGTTGTGATTGACTGCAATTGGTTGCCTACAAGACACATTACTCAAATGCGAAAAAGGCAGTTGGATCTTGTCTTGTCTGAAATGAGTGCAAACATTGTGGATCTTGTGAGAGCGTGTTGCAATATGGCTGCTCTAAGTTGTGATCGACTCCAATTGGTTGCCTAGCAGACAAATTACTCAACTGAGGAAAACGCAGTTGGATCTTGTCAGTCGAAGAAATGAGTGCGAGCATTGTGGATCTTGTGAGAGCGTCTTGCAATATGGCTGCTCTAAGTTGTTATTGAATTGGTGTGAGAGAAGGGTTAGATAAGGATACACGATTGAGTCTAACGCTTAGGCATAGGCAGCGACTTAATGGAATGCATTAGTCTATGCGCGGCTGCCTGGTTGATCGCATGTAATTATCATGAGTGGATGCAATTATACATTTTCTTACAAATAAATTATTGCCTAAGCCCTTATTTTGTAAACTTTTTATTTATTTTATATATTAAATTTATTAGATGATTTTCCATATAGTTTTAAAGCTTTTCCATTTTGAGCAAATATAGTATCGTCGCTTCATCAGCTCAATTTTAGATTAATTTCGATAGACTCCATCACCTACATATGGGCCGTTAGCGCCATTGAAAATGTTTCCCCTCTGCGTAGCGTCGATTCAGTTCATTTTTGCGCTCCACCTCGCCGCCCACACCGCGCAGCAGCTCCTCCCGCTGCCAGTTGCGATAGACGGCCGAGTCGTGGAGCTTGTCATCCTGGTCGAGGGCCTGCTGCTGCCACCATTTCAGATTGACGGATGGCGTCTGCATCGGAATGACGGAAATGACCTGCGGATGACGACGCGGCCAGAGGCCCAGTTTGGCCAATCGCTTCTGCTCATCAATGTCCGTGTCCTCGGGTGTGCCCAGCACACGGAGCTGCTGCACCTCGCCACGCGAACGCCTCATGACCAGCGGGTTAAAGGGATCCTCGCCGTAGAGCTGGCGATACTTCTGGCTTCGCACCAGATTTATGATTTGGAACAGGGCAATGCACGTAACGCAATTGTAGCCAGCAAAAACTATCGAATAAAATGCAATTATTAATGAAACTGCTTATTATTATTGTTATTATTCTCATCACTCACGACAATAGAAACTGCCCACCAGGGTGAGCACAATGAGCAGGCCCAAGTTGATCTGCTTCTTCAGCACAATCATCAGGACAATGTGGCTGATTGTGATGCCCAGGAAGTAGACGAATTCCATCAAAGCCAACGGCAGCAATAGCCACTTGTGAAGCTTTCATTAGAGATATTAAATTCATTTTATAATAGCGATAATAACGGGATTACATTTTGACAAGGCTTATGCAAAATTAATTCTAATATTAATTACAAATAAGTCATGGAGATCATAAATTAATTATTTAAAAGACATAATAACGGGCTTAACTTAATTTTGGCAATTGATAAGAAAACTTTTATTGTGGCAAAATTAATTTATGATATATTATAATTTCATTACAAATAAGTCATAATAATATTACTAAAATGTTGTGGAAATTTATATAAAAACTATTATTAAGTCCTCTTTTTTATCATAATTGTAAATATTTAATCTATTATCTTGATCTATTGAATTGAATCTATTATCTTGAATTGGATAATTTTTCGTTAAACATTATTGTTTATCACTATTTTTATTTTTTATTTTTTTTTATTACTTTTTTATTATGTAATTTAATTTATTATTTCGTTAAACATTACTGTTATTCCTCTTTATTTTGTATTCAATTTTTATATAATTTAATTTATTATTCTAATATTTTATTTATATTAATCAAATTTTATATTTAAAAAATATTGTATATTTATATAATAATATAATTATTGTTTTGGCTTAAAATATATAATTTTTATATATAGTAAATATTGGATATTTACATAATAATAAAATTATTAATTTTGCTTTAATTATTTGATTTATGTATATATATTTTTCAATATTAAAATTACTTAAAAAATATATAACACTTATATTCGATTTTAATTGGTTAATTATGTAAGTTAATCTCATTAAAATAGGTTAGATGGGATTCTACATACCCTGCAAGCTCCAACAATGCCCAAAATGGCGCAGACTATACGAACATAGCACATGACTTGCAGAAATATCATCACATTATCGGGTGCTGAAATGCATTATATATATATAAGAACAAGTTTGAAATATATGTAATAGCTGACAATTCAAACACAATTTATTCATTGTTAATTTGATATGCAAAATATAGGAAAAAAAATCGAAATTCCTATTTTTTGAGCTTAAATAAAGAAAACTTAATGCGAAATGTCGAGACTCTTGACTTGAGACTGTATGAGATACAATTTAATAAAGTAAGAACGATTTAAGATCGATCAATTTTATTCCATAACTTGCACAGTTGAATAGCTGATCAGCGCATAATATAGGTAAAAAAAAAAATAATAATAAATAAAATAAAATAAAAAAAAGTTTCTAATTCTTATAGATAAACATTAAATGCTAAATTGACTCAGTTTGTTTTTCTGACTACAAAATATATTTATTTTAGCGGACTACCACATTTACCCACTTCTGCCCATTACATGCGTCTACTGAACTCCCATGTTCAATAAATAGCATGAAAAATCTACGTAGTGAAATTGGTATATATTTACCAATAAATAGGATATCTCACGGCTCAATATGTTGAATAAAATTAAATTAAATTATCCCCACTAAATCTGAATAGAGATTGCAATTAAAATCAAGCTCTTAAAGTAAAAAAATATTCGAAAAAAATGTATATAATAAACAAATCATTTATTCATTTAATATATCATTTGTTGTTACGCCTTTGAATAAAAAAATAATATTAATAATTAATAAATAAATAAATATATAAGTAAAAAAAAAAATACATGAATGAATAAAAAATAAATAAATAAAAAATAAATTTTAAAAAATAAATATTAATTATGAAAAAATAAAAATTAGTTAATTTAAAAAATATATATTACATATTTATATAAATAAATATATAAGTAAATAAATGAATTAATAAATAAAAAATAAATAAAAAAAATAAAAATTAAAAATTAGTTAAATTAAAAAATATATAATATGTTTATATATATAAATAAATAATTAAAAATAAATTAAAAAAAAAATAAATAAAAATTAAAAATTAGTTAAATTAAAAAGTATATAATATATTTATATAAATAAATATATAAGTAAATAAATAAATAAAAAATAAATTTTAAAAATTGTAAATTAACTAAATTAAAAAATATATAAATTTTTAGAAGCATAAATTCGAATAGATTTTGATCGTGCAATAATAATATAAAATATTCAATTTATATTATTCACATCTATTGAGTCTCATCATTACCTTGATTTCATTACTTTACGACTTTGATAACAAATTTTGTCTTTTAACTAAAAATTACACGAAAATCCCCTCATTCGTCCCACCCCATGCTAGGCGTACTCACAATCATGTATCCAGTTAATGAGCCTTCGTACAATATTGCTCGATTTGTACTGTGAGTCATTTTCCAGCAGATCGATAAGTGCATCGAACAGATGTGCGCCTCGCACAAAGAACACGGTGCTCAGAGTTATAGAGAAGATCTGCAAAAGCCAATTCACAATCAATCAATATTATGGAGATGTTACCTAACATATACCTCCACTTACAATGCTCATAACGCCGACACTTATAACGCCAAGACGCACTGAGCAATAGCACAAATAGCTTTCCATAAACAACATTTTGGGGCTTTATTAATTTAAATCGTTGGCCATATTTCATGGCAGACAACTAACTGGCCCGACTCTGGCCATCCGACTGGGCCAACACATGATTGGATTTCCCCTTGACAGAACAACGAACGGACACTGGACAATGGACTAAATGACAAAAGCATGTTCCAGTCGAAGAGATTTCTATCTGAATATTTTACTATTTGCTTTCATTGCACGCGTCGAATTTATCCCTAATGCAATGCGAATGGTAACCATTTTTCATTCACCTGCTGAACGTCATGGCGTTCACAAGCATTTTCAATGCCAACCTGGGAAGCAATTCACAGTTGCTTTTCAATATGTTGCTCATGAAGTCCTATATCTTCTGTGCCTCAGTGCGTCTGGGCGTTATCGTCATCAGCATCTTTGCCTTGGTGTGTTGAGTATTTAACTATTCTTAATATATATACATTTATTTATATGTAAATATTTATATAAAAGGTAAAGTAGGTAAGAGGTAAGAGTACGTTTTGGTTTTAATATTTATTCAAATCAAGAAATTACAGCTCTAACATAATTTTCTTTTTTTTCAGCCTTATATTCCTGTCATTAGCGGATTATTTTTGAATTCAATTTAATCCTTTTTTATATTTATTTCTTTTTATTATTTTTAATGATTTTAAAACACATTTTCGGCATAAAATCATGTGGTAGAAAGTTTCTCAAAATCATGAAATAGAAATAATAATATATATTTATTTATTTATTTAAAAAAAAAATATATAAAATTTTACAAAATAACTTTAAGAACAAGTCAAAAACATTTTCAAAATTAAAAGGAAATTTGTTAATTTTTTAGGTTAAATTTATAATATATATTTGTTTATTTAATTATTTTTATTTATTTATTTATTTATATATTTATTTATTATTTATATTATACTTTTAAAACCGATAACAAATAATTTTTTTTTAAAAATGATTTTTTGATATTAATATTAAATTTTGTTTAGCTTTTTAAAAGTCATATATTACTAATATATTCAAAATGGCCCATTTTCATTAAAAAAATTATTTTCAAATTTAAAAATGTATTTTACAATGCTATAGAAAGTCAGCGGCAAGCAAAAAAAATAAATTCTAGACATCTATAAATATTGTCTCTTATGTAAATATTAAAAAATAACGAAAATCCTCTCTTAAAAAAAAAAATAATAAAAAATGTATATACTTTTTCCTTAATTAACAATTTTTAAAAAATTGTTTTCTATTATATTAAAAAATTTATTTAATTTTTTTTTTAGTTTACAGATAATTGAAAGTATTTATTGTTATTTTATTTTTTATGAAATATACTAATTTAAAAAATATATATATATAAATCCTATTTTTTGCATTTAAATATATAATAGATTAACAGGTATTTCATTTTCTTTATCATAACAGTTAAAAAACATTATTCTAAATAAATTAAAGTATATTTTTTGTGCAAATTAAACTCATCAAATTTAACTGATGAATGCTAGTTTTTGCTTGATCTAATATATGTTTGTAGTTCTGATACTGTTGCATTACTCTTCTATATTTTCATTTGTTTAACATTCATTCGTATATATAATTTATATAATAATACATAAGCAATTATCTAATTTTTATATAAAATAATATAAATTATATATACGAACGAAAACATAAAATATTTTCTATATATTTAAATTTTTGTTTATAATTAAAAATATTGTTGGCATGTTCTATATTTTATAAATACTCATATTTATGTTATATAATTTTAATAAATAAAAAGTTTGCTCATATTTCAATTAAATTTTCCATTTTTTTTTTTCAATTTGTATATTTTAAGTTTACTACCTTAATCTAGTTCTACATAAATCTTACGAAATTAAATTGACCCTTTCTTAAAAAATTTCTACAGCTCAAAACAATTGTGCTCATGTTTGTATTCACTACAAAAGGATTGGGTTTTACCTTTTCATTGATTTCTAAATTTGATGACAATCTATGCTATAGAGCCAGCTACTATTTGGTGCGAGATGCAATTTATTTTTTAGAGCAGTGTAAGTATATTATTATTATTTATTTAAATCATAAATTTTGTGATATTTTATTATATATATTTAAGAGCTCTGAAATAAAACATAAGAAATTTAAACAAAATCAAAAACAAAGTTTTTTAGCAATATTTTATGATGTATAGTTTTACCTAGTGTTTTTTAAGCTCTACATATTTCAATATTTTCTGCCAGATCCCGAAATAGCTACATCTTTTCTTCAGCTTTATAGCGTTCTGCATGGAATTTCATGTGTTATTGCCGCATATGGCGCTTTTAAGGTGAGCTTATATATTTCCTATAAATTATCTTTAATTCTTCAACTTTCTTTTATTCTCATCTCTTTAGCTTAAACGCTATTTTGTTCTACCTTTAGCTTTCTTCGAATTTGTTTTTATCGTGGAAATCTTTACAGTTACCATATTATTTCTTCGTATCATTCGGCATTTCGTTAGTCTGGAGAAGCTAATAGGGTTAACTGTTGTAGCCGCTGCCTATGCAAGTGCGTACTCTCTCTCTCTCTCTTTCTCTCTCTCTCCCTCGATCCATCTTTCTTATTATATATATTACTTTATAGCTCTCGTTGTCTATGATTTCTGCGCTTTGGTTGCCTTTGAGCAAGTTATGGGACTTGTGCGTAGTAAACGATATCAGCAGCTTTATGGCTCGGATCCATTGAATCCCGTTCTTAATGCAAATACAGTAAAGCATCCAAATGCTATAAATTTTATATCAAATACGAATAAATATACACACAAATGGTGGCAATTGCATAGAATAAAAAATAATCCAAATGATGAAAATATGACAAACGAGGACGTTGATGTTCAAAAATATTTTCAAAATCAAGAGCGTTTGTCTGATGTTCTACTTCACAATGGCATTACTAGATTTTAGTTTAGATTGAAACTAAATTTTTTTATTTCAAAATTAATGTATGCACGGGAGCAAATAATGTATAACAAAAAAAACAAAATATACATAAATATAAAAAAACACAAAGTTTTTTAGTTGTTAATTAATAATTAATATCAACAATTTGTAAAAAAAATAAATTAATTTTTTACTTCCGATTAAATTTTCTAAGTTTGTTCCCAATTTTTTAACTAATTAATAAAAGCAATTTGTAAAAAAAATTAATTCATTTTTTACTTCCGATTAAATTTTCTAAGTTTATTCCAATTTTTTTTTTTTAAATTTATATTTCGAACAAATATTTTTAATTCTCTTATTTTATTTCCAATTTATTTTATTATATTCCTAAACATTTTTTTTTTAATTCTATTATTTTTTATTTTAATTTCTTTTAACGTATTTAAATCATTTTTAAATTCCCTAATTTTATATTGAATTTTTTTGTTTATTTTTAACTTACTTTACTTATCAATTCTCAAATACTTTTTTTTTCGTATTGCATGTTTTTTTCGTATTTTTATTATTATTATTTTTTTTATTTTTTTTTAAATTTTATTTTATATTTTTTTATTCATTTACATTTTTTTTTCATTTATTTGTCTCATACATATATTCCACAGATTTAGTATGTCCATACCATATCTTAAAGCGCCATCTATCGTTTATTGAGCGCAAACTCAAAGAGCTAAGAGCTTTTAGCAGGCACACCACTTAACTCGCGCACAGCGTTGCCAGACCAAATCAGACAAAGAGCGTGCGATTCAAAAATATATCAGATTAAATTATTAACATATGTAATATAATAATTTATATTACAGTATTTATTTATAATTTGTATTTCTCTATATATAAAATATATAATAACAACAATTATCTCTGATGGGTTGTTGGTAGATGTGTATGTCAGATCTGAGCAGCATTTAAGTTGCAGGACTTGCAAATGAATTTCTGGGCCCTGACATGACTTCGAAACTTCATAACTTCATTCAAGGATTATAATATCTAAGCAAAGCACAGATCTGACTGCACATCAAAGCTATTTTGGACAGAGCTGTTACCCAGCTCATATATTGAAATTTATATTAAATACAAACGTCAATGAATCTTTCAATCTAGATAATGCAATCGCTGAGCTATATCAAAATTGTATTGAATTTGCATTAATACAAAGCTAGATCATTCTTTTATCAGAAATATACACTAATAATAATAATAATATAATATCAAATAAATTTGTAATTTAATTTGTAATTTAATAATTTATTAATTATTATTGAGTATAATTTTTTTTTTATTAATATTATAAATTAAGTACAATTTATCATATATAAATAGATTCAAAATAATAAGACCTACGATATTAATATTTTAAATACTTTTTTAATTGATTTATTTGAACTTAAATATTCTCATATTAATTTTCATTTCAAATATATATTTTTTATTATTCTTATAATTTAAGATATCTTAATTTATGTACAGTATGTAAGATTAATAGTTAGAAACCATAAAACATATTTTCGAAAATAACACTTACATTAATATATATATATATTTGTATATATTTTTTTTAAATGGTTTTAATTGAAATATAAATATAAATTGTAACTTCAGCATTATTTCTTCTTCTTCATAACTTTAATATTAAAATCTATTTACATTCGAAATAACATATTAAATTCACTTAAATTATAAATTCATAACTTTGAATGGAACAGAATGAAATTATGGCTAACATGCCTAATATGACATCTAAAATAATGTCAAGGTCCTCCAGGACCTGCCTTTCGAGGACATACAGTTTATTTTCTATAGGCAGTATCTTTCGTTATTGAATTCTATTTTAGGTCTTGGCTTAATTAAAAATCTTTAATGTCATATCACTTGATTGCCAGGCAATCGTTTGTCTTAGACTATTTGGTATATCTGCTTAGATCACGTTACGCATTTCTTGTTCTTTCCATAGAGCACTCGATACTCAGGCTCGATTTTCTTTTTTATGAATCTGGTCATTTCCGAGGCATATTTGGCACGCACCGCATTACGTGTAGAATTCTTGATTCCAGGACTGTGAACGAGGAACGCCGGATGCAGCACATGATACTCGTAGCCTAGCAGACACATTGCATAGCCCTGAAAAGCAAATGGGAAAGATTCGATTTTAGAAATAAAATATATTAGTACAAAAAATTATAATAGATACATAAATAAACAAGTAAATAAATAAATAAATAATAAATAAATAAATAAATAAATAAATAAATAAATAAATAAATAAATAAATGAATAAATGAATGAATAAATAAATAAATAAATAAATAACTCAATCAATAAATAAATAACTCAAATAAATAAATCAATAAATAAATAATTAATAAAATTTACATTTATAGATCAAATATTTAGATATTTCTATATTATCTATTATATTATCTATCTATCTAAATATCGATAGATTGAAGGTGTTTTTATATTTCACGTCGTTTCAATAATTTTAACTTATTAAACATATATTAAATACACATTCAATTCGATATAATTTGTTTTATTTTTATTTACCAACCATTTGCTCATTAATGTTTTTTCTGGCTCTTTTCTAGCAATTTTTAGCCGTTTTTAGCTCTTTTTCTGGTTTGCCTCAACAACTTTTGTTCCTTCTTTCTAACCTTTATTTCCTGTTTTCTAATCATATTTCTATCTCTTATTCACGATTCAGTTCATTGGTTGATGACCAGTCTTATTTATCAATCCATTTGCCCATCAATATTCTATCTATCTTTTTAGCTATATTTAAGCAATTTTTAGTCGTCGTTAGCTCATTTTCTAGTTTTTTCTACCTTTCTACCGAATCCCAGAGGTTTCGAAATGAAATTACGAATTATAAGAGGCGAGATCATCGCCGAATAGGCAGAAAAACTACGAATTAACGAGGGGACCAAAATGTATGGGATTTTTATGAATTCACGAAGTTTTTTAAATGGACCGGCAGTTTCTTACGAAATATTGAGGTTTTCGCTTTAGCGGGGTACGAATTATCGAGACACGACTGTATTTAAATATTTAGATAATTAGATACTTAGATACTTCGATATTTATATATTTAGATATTAGATATTTAGATATTTAAATATTTAGATATTTAGATATTTAGATATTTTTTAGTTATATAATTCTAGAGCAAACAAACATAGTCTAACTCGTTTACTTTTTTAAGCTATCACGGCGAAGCTGAATATTGGCAAGGTCATAATTCATATCCCTATCTAGATCGGAGATAAAGCAAGGCCTTGAGCTATACTCAATATCTGCAAGGTCTTTATTAAAGGCTAATCGAAATTTCTTGCTATTTTCTGATAATCACTTCAACTAAATAAATAATCGTAAGTCATATAACTGATTAATCAAAGGTTATCTCGAGATTGGATTAGTCAAAGAGATTCACCTGAATGCGCTTGTTCGACTGCCCCTCCCAGGTGACACGTTCGTCGAAGATCGGCTCCGTATTGTCGCTGATGTAGAAGGGCTCCCAGTGCCGGAAGTTATCCTGTCTGAGAGTCTTGCTGAACAATTGCAGCTCATCCGTGACAAGGGTCGTTCGATTGATCCATTTCTGATAGTCGGGTACCTTGTGGCAAGTCGCACAGACTTTCGCATGGAAGAGCTGAGCACGACGCGTTTGCAGAAGCCCCAACAATTCAAATTTATCATTGGGCACTCGCTCGTTCGCCTGTATCTCGAAGACCGGCAAGGGATAGACTCTTCTGCGCTGATTGGGACTGAGGGCCAGGACACTTTTATTGCGATGCACCATATCCAAGAACTGATCGATTAGCCCCAAGCTCGGATAAAGCTCAATGTCGCAAGCGAATATGAAGTGCGTATTGACAGCCTTGCGAGCAATATTCCGACCCACATTGATGGGATATGTTAGATTAGCCTTTACTTTGTACATTGTGGTGCGATTCTGTAGATAGGGTGGCGTCAATATAGTGTCATTCTCATCCACGCATCGATAGGGCCAATTGAGGGCCTCCTCCTCATCGTACGGCACATATTCGGGCATATGTTCATTGGAGAAGTAAACATGAAAGCTAACAAAGTCGCTTATCAACTGGCTGCTAGGCAAACAATTCCTCACATATTGAATGGCATCCAGCGTGGAGTTCAGATCATAGCCAGGTGTATGAATGGCAAAACTAATGGGACCAAACCAGCTGAAAGGAAATTATTTTAAATAAGATTTGTGAAAAGGCTTGTTCATAATGAGGATAGATATAAATTTATTATTTGTATTTTTTAAGAGATTATAAAATAAGAAATGACCTTGTAGAAACATAGGTTGAAGACTCTCTCTCTAATAAAAATCATAAACCTCATTTTATTTATTAAATGGTAAACAAAAATAAAATAATCACAGATATAAATTATTATATTATATGTAAAACTAATTAAAATTAAATCAACAATACAAAATTACGTATTTTTAATAATAAAATAAATAATAAAATATGTAATAATAAAAAAATAATGTTTATTTTAATAGCTACAACTTAAACTATAGTTAGATAATTTTTTGTTTTTAAGATACAAAATATGTATGATATACAAAATTATATTTATTTGTTAATTTTTTATTTATTGAAGATTAAAATACATATTTTTGTTGTCGTATATTAAATTTTCAAAATTTATAAAACGCCTGTCAATTATATTTTAAATTTGTATAATTTATTTTTATTTTATTCTTCTATAAATATGTATATATAATATATCATATTTTTCTTTCCTTCATCCTCTTCATCCAGACCCTCTTTATTTTAAATGCTGCACTATGACAAATTAGTTGGTTATGGAAATTATTCGAGTGCTAAATAAATTATCTTAATGAAATTCTTAGAGCATGACTATAAGCTCTGAATTTATAAAGTGAAAGTCTTTAAAATTTGCTTCATTCCAATTTTTATTTTAAAATTGAAAAATATAAATAAAATAATAATAATAATATTAATTAAAAATTAATTCTTTTTTATTTTCATTATATTATATCCTTTTCTGTGCGGTATGTATAGGAATACACTTTTAGATTTCAAGAATCTTTACCTTTCGTAGTCGTAGTTACCTCTTCCTGATAGAGTATATATATTATTTATGGAGTCTGTCACGCTTTTATAAACCTTATGGTCCGAATAAAGCTTATATTCGAATAACCATTTTCCTTTGGTTTAATTATCTACAAGTCTTATCTTTGCAAAAGATCATAATTCAAAATCTGAACTGCAAATTATCTCTATGGTATTCCAATAATGTTCAATTTATTCGAATTTAACAATCCTGTGAAATTACCTAATTTATGTTATGTTATTGATTTGTGATTTTTCGACACATTGTTGGTTTGCAAATGAATTTATTGTCTTGAATTTTTATGTTTATTGGAATTATATTGGATTTTAATTGATTTCTTTGCCTACAAATTTTGTTTATAGCATTCACACTTCACTATTAATGACATCATTTCTTTTTTAAATATTTATTATGCAATATACAAAGTCTGGCTATAATAATACTAATTTTGATTATTTCTACGTTTTGTGAGATCTTAAAAAAAGCTAAACTACTTGCTATACAAAACATATCAAATTTTGCCTCAAAAAGTTCAAGCATTAACTCTCAATCAGTATTTCTTTACTTTAGATTCGAGCAACGAAAATTTGGAATATGGAATAGCATAATAATTTTGCTTTGAGCGCTTGGCCGAGCTGATCGATTCTTATAGAAAGTCCCTCCTTTTTTTCCTGATCTCTCTCTCTCTCTTTCTCTCTCTCTCCCTCTGACTCTTTTTTTCCCCTCTAAGCCTCTCTTTAATCTCTCCAGGTGGCTCTCTCTATTTGTCCCTCTATCTCTAAAATATCTCTCGCTCCATTTCTTTCTCTCTCTCTCTCTCTCTCTCTCTCTCTTTCTCTCTATGTCTCTCTCTCTCCCTCTCTTCTTTTTTTCTCTCTCATTTACAGTTCTTTTATACATACGCCTGTATACGAAATTCTTGCAGCATGTAGAAATTGCAAAATCCAAAACACTAACGCGCTTTGCAAATTGAGAAAAGGAAATCGTCAATTTTACAGCTAGAAACTCATTAATTTATTATGATTGAGTTGCTGTTGATCTCTCCTGTTGACAATTTACGCTAACTAAATCATATATCCAGTCAAAGATTGATTAAAAACTATATAAAATTACAGAATCATTTAAAACCTAATCACCGTTGCCCTGCCTATTATGATGAAGCGTGAGAAGTCGAAAAAAAAAAAAAAAAAAAAAATATACATATATATATATATATATATATATATTGATTGTATTCGCATTTAAACATTTATTGAGCGTTTGAAGTGCGTCAATTTGAGGAATGGTAATTTATGAATATTTATATAGAGGTTATAAAATGAAATTTGGAATAATTTGCTATACTCGTCTAGACAAGCCCCAGCGCAAAATAAACAATATATCTACGCACATTGGGAGGTGGTTCAAATTGATAAAAATACACATGTCTTTTAGTGGTAAAATCTACATAGGAATGTAGTTATACCTACTTTCGTAGCTCTAGATATGCACAGACGTAGTCTGGTAGCAAACCAGCTTGCATCTAATCTGTATGATTAATATATATTAAGGCTAAAATTAAAAAAAAATAAAAAACTACTTCCGCTTGACCGCAACGGAATCTAAAGATATTGAAATATTTTTTAATAAAGAATGTGGAATACTCTTTTATTAAAGTTTAAATATATTGGTTAATTAATTGGTTAATTATACTGCCTAATTAAATAATTAAAAAATAAAATTAAAAAATAAAATAGGTGTAGGGTTAATTTTAATGTTCTTATATGCTGGTTTTCAGGATCATTAGCTAGTAATTCTAAGGCTTAGACCTAAAAGGCTATATCATAATGAGATAGAAAAAAACTAAACAATTTACATAACAAAAATTTTTAATTTAACAAAAATTAAAAAAAATTAAAATAATTATAAAGCAAACGTAAATTAAACAAAACTTAAAGTAAAATAATTAAAAATTAAAATTTTAATTATCAATGTAAAGAAAACAAAGTTTCAATAAAACTTAAAAGAATACATTATTTTTAACTTCTTTAACGATAACAATACTTAAATAAAACTATTTTTATGAAAACGAATACAAATAACATAAAAAAAAAATAATTAAAATAAAAAAAAACTAGGTGTATAAAATATTACATTTTAGTTTTTTTTTATAACTAATTTTAGTAACACAAAATAAATAAATAAATAAATATATATATAGAATTTTAGATTAATTGTTATTACTGAATTAATATGAATAATATTAAAGTAAATATTAATAGGAAAAATTTTTAAAATATAATTAGTTAAATAATAAATTTATTTTGTTATTAAGTTTTTTTTTTTAATAAATAATAAAACTTTCAAAAAATAATTGGTTCAATAATAAATTAATTTATTTATTTAATTCTTTTTTGGTTTACAATTACACTTTTTTTATAAATATTTTATTTCACCTATAAATAAAAATAACAATTGATATAATACATTTTTTTTATAAATTAATAAATATCAAGTTATAAATACGTAAAAATAAGATTTAATAAAAAAAAAATTGGCTTCATTTATTGCGATAAAGAAAATACTTAGAGAAGGATTTCTATAGTTCAGCGTGTGGAACTGGTACGCATTACTCACCGCTCCGCAACTGTTTCGAGATTATCAAAGAACGTATAATCGCCGTTTGTGGTGTAAGTTATGGACTCGGCACAGGCCATGCGTCGACTGAGTCGGCCGGTAATCAGATTTTGCACCACCCAATATTTGCCGTGCTGTTCCTTCTGCAGTTGCAGCCGTCGATTGCGACACTTGAGCAGCTCTTGAAGTTCCTGGGTGCGTGGCGATTGCCAGAAAGGTTCCTCCGTACTAGGTTCGAACCGTTTAGCGACGGCAACAGCCTCAGACGGGGCATGATGGCCCAGCTGATGCTTGGCCAAGGCAGCGGCCAATTGTTGAGTTTCACGCAAATTGCGCAGCACCAGAATAATGACAAATATCGTAAGTAGCACGAGAAATAAGCTACGTTTATTGATCTGTATAGCCATGGATCTAGTGAAAACTCTGAAGTTGCTCAAAAACACATAAAAACTGAAAACGCGCGCCAAACTCGAGCGCACAATTATTACAGCTATATCTCTTGTTATAACTCCCACATATATATAGAGAGAATTATAGATATATATGTATATGTAAATATTTATTGTAATTTAACACTTTTGTTTGAGCGATCTGCGATTACCATGTGAACACCGTCTGCTCAAGTACGTGCCTAAACCGAAACTGAACTGATAATTGCCAAAAAAAAAACCAAAAGGTAAATTTAATTTTTGGCTATAGCTTTGGCGTATTTATGGTTGGCTATGATAAGATTTTATTGTATGACCGTTTAAATAATAAAGCCAATAGCCGATTAGCTGGGCAGACTCTTGTTATAAATATACATATTTTGTTTATATATATATTTTTTTTTAGATATTTCTTGGAGTCACAGCCACGCACTTTCCGCTCTCTAAAATGACCGCCCGCGTCAAGTGATAAATGCAAACTGTTGACTTCAAGTCGAATATAGTATAGAGACTTCGTATGCCAGCAGAAGTGCTGGAGGATTGTGATAAGCGACGCGTTGCGATGATTGTAATTTTTGTTAAAGTCCTAATCTAACAATGACATGGTTAAACACAGCATTTTATATTTGAAATCGGGCGAAATTAGCGGCAAATTATACATATACATATATATAGTTTATATGGCATTATTTTTAACCTATTGAAAATGTTAAATCAGGGTAGATTGTTTTTGTGAACAGGTATGTCACAGGCAGTAAGAGGCGTGGCAGATCTAATTATAATCGATAATGACGACGAGCTGAGTCGATTCTTGCATTCATCAGTCCCGTCTATACTTGTATCTATCTATCCCACTATTTGTCTGTCTGTCCGTCGCAAATCTTGTAAACTATAAAAATTGAGATTTTAGTAAAAAAAATTAATATTATACCACACGCACGTACATTTTTTTCATTAAATCATTCCATTACTATCGATAAAAATCGATAATTCCACTACATGTCTTAAGCTCTTATAAAAGACACCTTTATATCATAAGAGTTATCGATTTCAGATCTGCTGTGTATGTTTGAGCATTGAATATCAAGATTTTGTATTTTGAATTTTTTTTAAAATGTCCCCTCACTCTGCCTAAATTAAAAAAAATCGTACTTCAAATATTAAAGACTTATAGAAATATTTGATTGTAATTAAATAGACTAAAAGTTTTTTTTCACAATCAATTGCCCATAGTAAAGGCCTAACTGCAGCCCGAGCGTACAATACTTCACTTGATTTAGGATATCTCATAGTTGATCAGTCTTCGATCACTCTTAGTTGTGCGTGTTTATTTATTATCAGTAAAGGTATTCCTCTAGCACCTCATCATAATAATTGAAGTTCTTTATCTCTGATAAGCTTTATCTGACGTCTACTGTTCGATGTACGTATTCTTCTACTTAGTGTTTCGGCAAAAAGTCATTAAACTAATTGATTAAGCACCAACTAGCTGACATTAATATGCATTAACTAAATGTGACTTATCGATAAGCGATGTATTGTTATTATAATTACATTTCAATCAAATAACTTTCTAAAATGTTGACACTGAATTAGCTCATGACTTAACGATTAAATTATTTAATCGATTATTGGTAAAGTGAATAAAAAAAAACTGAATGCGTCTTATCGATAAGCAATTACAAGTCAACAATTTGTGATATGATTAGCTTTATCTTTAGTGTAGACACTCTTCTTAGTGTTACTCCGATACAAGTTGATAAAGCGAAGTAATTTGTAACATATATGATTCTTATCGCTAAACAGTAACAGATCGATAAGCTTTAGCTGATTTCTGCTGTAGACATTCCACATAAGTCTTAGAGCTAATTGATTAGGCGGAAAAGCCATACTGAGACATGAGAACCAAATACTTATCAAAAGCTTAAAACAAATGAAAATATTTTTGTAATATTTTACCCATATTTTTATTAAAGAAATAATCAATATTATTTGCTATAGGCAGACTCAGCTAATAAATATATAAATATACAAATGTTTACATGTGATATGATGCGATAAGTTAAGAGATAAGCTACAATGTTCAATGTTACATTGTTCACATGCTTAAATAAATGTAGTTATATATCAATTTTATATGACTTATTGTATTTCCTACTTTTTTCCTTTTTTTTTATGCGTTACGCATTCTACGAACTTAACTTCCGTTCTTGTTTGATAATAGTTGAACAAAAATCTGAAAATCCAATAGCTCGAAAGGCAATTTGTTGAAATAATATGATCATGTTACATTTGATAATAAATTAAATATAAAATTCGAATGAAAGCAAAAGAAATAGAATTGTAAAGCTGTTAAAAAAGTTTAATAAATAAATAAATAAAAAATATAAAAGCCAATAATAAATATTTTATATTTATATTCATTCATTTTATGAGACACTATATTTATTTATATATAAATATTTTAAAAATATTTGTATTATATAAATTGTATATAATTTATTTATATTTAATTTATTTTGGCTCTCTTAATAATTTGATCGACTTATGAATAATTTGTATTGTAACTTTATAAAAATTCAGATTTGAGACTGATTAAATGTGAAGAATATCATATTTGTATCATTTGTGTACATGTCTAAAGTAAACATTTTATTTGAGTATTCTTTAAATATATTCCCTTGACAGTATTCCAATTTATCCACGAAACCTAATTTAATTTTCAAAATTATTTATAAACATATTTTTCAATTCGATTTCTTTCTGCACAGTTGACGAAGTGTTTTACAGACTTGGATGGATAGTGGGAAACATTGCAATAAAATGAACTTTAATGTAGCTCTGTTATTTCATTCAGTAAACAACATTAAAATTTTTTATGGTGAAACAATAAACACATTTACTAAAAATTATTTTAAAAAATAAACAATGTATATGGAGTAATTAAGTAATTTATTAATTCATTTGTGTAAAGATTATTAAAAAAGCACTACAATTATTTCACTAATTTATTATTTAAATTAAATAGTGTATTATGTACTTAACTAATTAATTAAATTGTTAATTAATTAACTTTGTAATTATTTAATACGTAAATAAATTATCTTCACAAAAAAAAAAAAAAAAAAAATGAAATAAAACTATATATACATATTTTAATATGATAGGTTGAGAGTTACAACTAACACGATACGTTACATCGTGCTTTCTTGGCTTTTAAGAAATTATTTATACAGTGAAAATAAATGCTTTATAAATTTAAAAAAAAAAAATTGTTTTCGTCTTCCATTTTAGCTTCTCTCACTAAAACTCCACTTTGCTCAACAGCCTTTGAACAAGTCCCTTTTTCCCGCTCTTCTATCAAACTGCCCAACTCTGGTCGCATATTCTCGTTTATCAATATCATGGCGCCCCGTGCGAAGCGTCGCTCTTACTCAGCAACTCCCGAGACCACGTTCAGCAGTAGCCTTAGTTATCTTTCTCCTAGTGACAATACATGCTTTAATTGTCACTAAATTGCTAACCCACTCGATAGGATGTCACTTGCTCTTAATACTACTACAGCAAGCAATCACAACATAATATCTAAAACAAAATCATAATTAATAATTTGATTTTGGAATTCATTTTCTGCGATTTAAGATACGCTAAGCTATAGACTAACCCAGGCTAAGTTATTTGAAGGAAAATCTTTTTTTTTAGTGTTCTCTGTTTTGTGGAAGGTTAGTCACTTAGAGTAGAGAGATAACAGCTCTGCTTTGTCGAGTAGTTTGACATTTATGGCTTGAAATTTGACATGGATGTTACGGTGTTATCGACCTATAATACTATTCGAAGTACAAATAGTTTGTTGTAAATAGAATTGAGACTTGAAAAGGAAACTTGAAATATAAGATAATATTAAATTTATGTACATTCTCGATTTTCCATTTTTCAGTATTTCTAATTGCTGAAGTTTTATTTTATCTACCTAAAAAGTAATAAATATATATACCATATATTTCTAAATATTTTTTTTCTTGAATAAAGTATATAATTTGATTCCAATTGAAATAATTTGATTTTTAATTTCATCTAAATTTTATTTTAATTTTTTTATTTTCAATCTGAAATAAAAGTGTGGTTTAGTTTACCTAAGCTACGGATAGACAAATATAGATAACTAGGCAGAGGTGACAAAAGTAAATATATATGTAAACAACCAAAGTGCTTTAAGATATGAAGAAATATTTCTGCCACACAAAAGGCACAGAAACACTTTCCACGAGCGAACAACTACACAGATAATCATTTAAAGTGCTTCAAATATGAACAAGTTATTTTGCTACTTGTCTTGCTGCCCGATGCACTTGAGTCTGCTAAATGAGAAAATAGATAAAAAAAAATTATTCCGAATGAATTCCGAATACAAATTTTTGATTTAAGAGTTTTATTTTAAATTATTATGGACAAGCGAAATCGCCTCACATTGTTAGAAATTGAATGAATCTTAAACAATAATTAAGTTAGTATCTTCCCTCTAGATGATGCCCGTCTGCGCACGTTCCAGCAGTTGAGTCAATCCGACGGGCTGCCAATTCGTAAAGCTGATATCGCTTAACATGCAAACATTTCGGTCAATATAGCAAAAGAGTTTTCCCACGCGGTAAATCTGAAAATAGAAAATATAAAAAAATATATGAATAAATAAGAATTAATTATTAAATATAAATATATATATACAGAATATGAATAAATAAATATATATTAAATAAATATAATACATAATAATTAATTATTAAATATAAATATTTAATATTAATAATATGTATTATTTGATATATATAAAGAATGTGAATACATGAATAAACTATAATATATAAACTAATTCCAAATAATTAAAAAATCCCTTGACAAATTCCCTTAACTGATTTCTGTAAATATAAACTGATTCCGAATAGTTTAAAAAATTTCCTTGACAAATTCCCTTAATTAAATTCTGTAAATATAAACTAATTCTGAATAATTAAAAAAATCCCTTGACAAATTCCTTGATTAAATTCTGCAAAGATACATTAATTCCGAATGGTTTAAAAAATTCCCTTATCTGAATTCTGTAAATATAAACTGATTCCGAATACTTAAAAAAAATGCCTTTGGTAAATTACCCTTATTAAATTCTATAGATATTAACTAATTCCGAATAATTAATTGACTAATAATTACCACTTCACTAATTCCCCTAATTAAATTATGTAAATATAAACTAATTCCGAATAATTAAAAAATCCCTTGACAAATTACCTTAATTAAATTCTGTAAATATAAACTGATTCCGAATAGTTAAAAAATCCCTTGGGAAATTCCTCTTATTAAATTCTATAAATATAAACAAATTCCGAATAATTAAAAAATCCCTTAATTAAATTCTGTAAATATTAATTGCAAATAATTTAAAAATCCCTTGACAAATTCCCTTAATTAAGTTCTGTAAAATTAAATTAATTCCGAATTGTTGAAAAAAAACCCTTAACTGAATTCAGTAAATATAAACTGATTCCGAATAGTTAAAAAAATCCCATGAAAAATTCCCTTTATTAAATTCTATAAATGTTAACTAATTGCGAATAATTAAAAAATCCCTTGACAATTGCCTTTAACTAAATTGTGGAAAAATAAACTAATTCCGAATAGTTAAAAAAAATCCCTTGACATATTCCACTATATTCGTTGCTCACCTGTTTGCCCAGTTCACGTCGGCCAGGTAGCGGGGCAAAGATGATGCCCAGCTCGGCGCATTTCTGCGAGACGAGCTCCTTGAATTCCAGCTGAGCAGGTGGCGCCACATCGACGAGCATCACGGGCGTCAGCAGGACAGGAGTTGGGCCAGGAGGCATGGGCGGCGGCGGGGCAGCTGTGGGCTGGAGTACAGCGTCTGTGGCACGATGCAGCATTTCCAAGGCGCGACGCAGATGCTCTTTGATGCAAGGCTCGCGCAATATCGATTCGCTTAGCATGCTCTTCCAGCCGGTATACCAGCGCGAGATCTCTGCAAAGTCTGGCGCCTGATTGAGCCAAATGACTAGGACTTGCATCCAGCGCGGGAAGAAGTGCTTGTCCAGCAGCTGGGCCATGTGCTGGGCGGGTATGAGCTCGTGCCACTCCCACACCTGATGCCAGAGCTCCAGGTTCTGCTGCAGCGGATTGATGACGAATTCCCCCAACACCGCCTGCAGCTTGGGTATGATGTGACGCAGCAGGAATTGCAACAGTTGATCCTCTGGGAATGCCGCTTGCCAGGGTGTGAGCATGGCGCGTGCTGAACGATCTTGAGGCGACCATGCCTGCAGTGCCACGCCCAGTTTGCTACGTATCTGCGGATAGATGGACTCCTCCAGCTTGGCACCCAATATGCCATGCCAGGGCAGAATCCAGCTGTGAATGGGCACCGTATCGGTGAGGGGATCCCACTCCTTGACGCCGGCAGCCAGCCGTGGCAACACCAGCTGCTCCAACACCGAGTCCAGCACCCAGGTGGGCAACAGCGGTGCCCATGCATCCAACAGCGCTGCCATTGGAGCATGCTGTTTCGGCTGCCAGCTGGCGGCGCATGCTCTAAACGATGGCATCACTCCAGCCCAGATGAGCGACGAGTAGGGATCGAAGATGTTGCGTGATTGCTGCTCTGTCAGCTCGGGCACATCCTGCTGCAGTATGCCGCGCCAGCGCTTGATCAGCGCCAGGGGCTGTGTCGGCTGCTCCAGGGGCTGCCAATCGTTCAGTTCACGCTTCAGCAGCGGCGCAATGACGCCCGCTGCCAGATCGGCCAATCCGAACTCTTTGTACTCGGCCGCATAGTCATGTTGCAGCTCGAGGAATAGACGCTCCGCTTGGTCGAGACTCAGATTAGGCGTCTCGCTGAGCTGCTCGAGACGCTGCAGTGCCGCCTCCAGCGTATTCATATGATTCCGCTCCAGCTGCACCAGCTCCAGCAGCTGCTTGTGTTCGTGCAGCAATGCTGTCTGTCTATCGGCACATTCCCGCTCCTCCTTGTCTATAGCGATGATATCCTGCTCGCATTGACTCACGAGCAGCTGGAGATTGTGCGTTAGCTCCGGCATGCTAAAGACGGAGGCCACGGGTGCGGCCTTCTCGGCATTCTCATCGCCTGCCTGGGCATCGTATAGCGTCTCCTCGGGCACCATTTTGCTCTGGGCCAGCGCATGATAGCCGCTGAGCACGCGGCGCTCCGGTCCGGTCATGTCTATCACTGGCACATTGCCTAGCCGCTTGCTTAGCTTCTCGGACAGTAAATGATCCGATTTCTTGCCCTTGGCAATGACCTCCTCCACGGTTCTGTAGTAATAGCGTTTGGCATTCTTCTCACGTACTTCGCCCTTCTTCCATTTGTTGAGCTGCTCCTTGGACTCTTTGGAATCCTTGACATCCTCGTCCATCTTCAGCTGCTTCGGCTGGCCGGGCACACTGGCCGCCGTCTCTGGGCCATAGGCACCGATGGCACCGCGTCCTTTGCGCACGTGTGCCTGCACTGGCTGCGAGATACCTTGCAAATCCTTGCCCAGACCCTTGCCGGGCTCGTAGCCCATCTGGAGCAGCAGCTTGGCGCCTATGCCGCGGGTATGCTGCTCCCAGGCACCCACATTACGATTGCTTGCTATGTGCGACTTGTGACGAAGTCCTGCTGTGGCATTTGAGGATATTTTTGGACGTTGCTGCACCTCCTCTTGGGCCTCCGAGCTGTCGGAGCTATTGGCATCGCTGTCGTCCATAACCTGTGGCTGTTTGCGTCCAAACGAGGGTCGCGCCTCGTCGCTGTCACCTGCATCGCTGCCATTCTCATCACTCTGTGCTTGCTCCTGCTCCTGCTGCTGCTTTTTCTGCTTTTTGCCGGCTTGCTGAATACCGCCGGCTACGAAATTTACTGGAGCCGTATAATCCTTGGACTTGTTGGTTGAACTGCCCAAGCCTCGTCGGCCGCGTCGTCCACTGCTTTCACCATCGTCCTCATTGTCACTGTCATCGGCCCAAATGCCTAGAGAAGACATAAATTAAATTGTAAAAAATTTCATTCGTGTATTATTTTTTTCATACCGTAAATTTGTTGATGCTTGGTATGGCGTCTGCGTGGCCTGTTTATATTAAACTCATTGTCCAAATCATAGTCTGTGATCTCAAAACGTTCGTATTCATTGTCGGACATATTTAAATAACAAAAATATATCACAAAATCTTAAAATGTGAAATAAACAAAAACGTTTTGCTGATTTTAGGTTTAGTGTTGCAAAACGTTTAAAATTGTCAGCGCTGTTAATGATCATATTTTAATGTAAACAATAATTTCAAGTCGTGTTAATTAAAACTTGTATGCTAACATAAATATACACTACACTCTACTTTTATTTTTAAAACTAATTAAATTTAATATTTATATCAGTTACTGTAGTCTTATATATCATTATTATTTACTATAGTGTGAGGTTCCAATTCGCGCCCTTAAACAGCTGGTCTGTTAGTTAACAGTCTTTTTCAGTGAACGCTGCCTTTTTGAGTATAACAGCATGTTTGCAGAAAACAGATTTTGTAGTTCATTTAGTTTACTTTTATTATTTATTTAATTGAAAAAGTTTTAACAAAATATAAATTTATTACACTTAATTATACATTATAAAAAAGTTATAAGTTTATCTGTTTATTTAACACTCGTGTTTACAAGCATATTTCATATAAAACTTGTTAAGATGAAGTACGACAAGCAATACAAACATATAAAATTTGTTTGTTAACTACATAGGGAATACTTAAATAGCAATTATTAAATTAAATAATATTTAAACAGTATTATCATTTGTTTTTTTTTTTTTCACAAAAATTCAATTCAAATTCAAATTATTTTATGCCAAAGAACGAGTTCCCAGTCAATGTTCTTAATTCGGCGAAATCGAACCAGTTCAGTTCAGTTCACTTTAGAACTGCCGCACGTGCATTACGATAACATCACATTCTTCTCAATGTTCTTGTTGCGTGCGGTTCATTGTTCGGTTCTTGTGCATACAAATTCTAACAACGCGAAAGTGCCAACAAATAAAATAAATAAACCTAATAAAATTATAATTGCAAACGACAATTAAGTATAGGCCGCGCCGCAATAACCGCTCGCGTTACATTTTGTGTTCCACAATCCAATAAACTGTATATAGCATTTCAATATTCGTTCAACACATTTGCAAACATTAAGTTTTAATTGAATCTAAACCGAAAGCACACGCAAATACAGCAAGCAAAACAAAAGTGAAATTAACACGTGCGTTCAACATTGTGCTCGCAAGTTTCCACCCGCCACAGATTTTGCCCAGTTGCTTTTCCTCATTTTCGTTCAGTTTTTTTTTGCCGGCATTGAATTTTTTTAGGGCTGGCATTTGATTTGCCTTTGGATTAACTGTTAATTAAGCAAATAAGAAACATCAACAACTGCAATAACAGCAACAACAACAGCAACAGCCACAGCAGAACAGACAACAACAAAATGGTTCAGGTAAGAGAAAGATACAATTTATTAAAGAGAGATTTTACTTGAAATAAGAAAATGAAACCTGAAACTGTCAATATGTAATTATTTACATTTTAAGTATTGTGGGGAATAGAAGAACTGGAATCAAGTTAGCGAAGTTAGTTAGGCTATTTAAGGTAGCATTAATTTAGAGTGAGCTTGAGTTTTTCGCGTTTAAATGTATGATAACATTTTCTTTCAATTAAATAATGTTAGTACACTCACTGATTAGAGACTTAGATTTTGATAGATTGCAAATTCTGAGCTCTTTACACGATTAATAAATAAGGGAAAACTACTTATTTAAATTATTATATATTTTCCATATATTATTTTATATAAAATTTATATTTTTAAATTTATTATTGTTTTACTTTATTGAAACTAATAACTTATAAATTTATACAATTTTTATTTTATTTTAATTATATATATTTTTAAATGGTAAAATAATTTCCATTTCATTTTACACATAATATAATATTTTTTATTAAAAATAATTATTTAAAAATAAATTAACGCATAATTATATATTTTAGAATTGTTACAAATTTTCAATATATGATTTTATAAATTTTACGATTTAATTTTTAATTTAAATTATATTTTATCTAAAGTAAAATTAAATCATTAAATTATATCTTACTAAACTCATATTTAATTTGGATTTCTTTCCGTAAACATAATTAAAATATTCAAGTAACTTTCACAATTTTTCTGTAATCTGATTACTGATCAACAAATTTCTGATTTACAAATTTTTAAAAGATTCATTCATCACAAATTTAGAGTATAATATATCTCATATTTCTGTTGATAGAGAATCGTCTATGATATGAAAGTAATATTTGAAAGTAAATGAAATTTGTAAATATATTATTATATTTTATTAATATTCTATTTTTTAATTTTTATTATTTTTAAAATAAATCAAATCAATGCTAAAGAAGTTTGTAAATAATTTACTTAATTTTATTGTTCTTTTTATTTTTTTTTTTTTTTTAATTTTTTATTTACAATATTGTGAATTGTAAATCAAAATAATTTAAAATCAGACTGTTGATTAGTGAAACTTTTCTACTTGGATATTAAATCAAAGATACATGCGTTACTTGGATGGATAAAGTATGGTTTTAATGGGATCATATAGAGACTGAAAACTCCGGATAAATATTTAATATAATAGAACATTGTTCATACAAATAACATATTTCCTTAATGGAACTTTCTGTTTTTCTGCTACTCAAAAAAATGTATTTAGGCCAAATTTAGCTACTTTACATTTTTATCTGCGGCCCACTTTAAAAACTATCTGTACTCTTTGTTATTATCCAAACACTCACTTTGACCATACAAAGACAAAAACTCGCACTTAATAACAAGTTTAAGCATCTATAAATCGAGCTTTAAACCCAACTGCTTTGGCTCTTGCTATGCACCATAAAACCCTTAAAAGTCAACCTACTCGACGAATTCAAAAACAAAAATCAAAACCAAAAAAAAAGGCAAACTTCTCTCACAATCGGACTTGAAAACTTTTCACTTTTTCCGGACCAACCCTGCCCCCGGTGCAGACTGTGCGCCCGTTTCCTGACCTTTGACGTAACTTTGAGCGTTCGCTTTGCAACCCCAACTGCGAAAAATCCTTGCGTGGGATATCAAAAAAACAAAACAAAAAAAAAAGAAGAGAAAAATATTGACTAGCTATGCAGTTTTTCCCACCCCGCTTGCACTGTCCCAAACAGGAATCAAGAACAACAACAGCAACAAGAGCAACAACCACCAAAGAAAGCAAAACGAGTTAGCGCGGCATCGAGATCAAAATTTTGAAAAACCCAATTGGATACGTACGTCTGTTGCAGGACACCAACAGCAGTGCCAGGGTCTGGGAAAATTGGCCCATTTGGCCTCCTCCTTAATGAACACGAAACGTTGCATTTAGTCAATTTTCCAACCACCATCAATGAGGAGCAAAACGACTGCCCAAGCGCAAGCAGAGCGAAAAAAATTCAATTGCTCTAATTGGAAGACTTGCGTAGAGTTGCCAGCTACCCTGTAGAAATGCGTTTATTTAAAAAAATTTTTATTATTGAAAGTGATTTGGGTAGATAATTGAGTAGTTAATATTTTTTTTTTTTTTTAATATCTGTATATAATAATCCATATACAAGTTCTTTTATGAAATTTGATTAGGCCGTTATTTGAATAGATAGTTTAATTAAATAAGAAAAATGTTATAAATTAAATTTTTGTATATAGAAAATTCATACATTTTTCCAAATAATTTATACTATCTATTAAATATTAAATATATAAATCGAATTTCAAAATAGAAGTCTTAAAAGGATTATTTTATATTTATTCATATGCATATTCATATATCAATATCCATATTATTGAAATTTGTAACTAAATTTAGTTTACCCAGATGCTCACATAAAACATTTAGAACATCTATGACTAGTCACAAAAGACTTCATTTCTGCAGGGTATACGAAAACTAAAATGCCAGCCACTCGTTTACCTGCACCGCCAAATGATTGAAGTTCCACTTTTCGATTTGAAATGCGTTTTGCAACTGTCCACATAGATACAAACGCACACAGTGACATAGGCACACACACACGCACGCACTCAGACACTAGCGCGCACACACAGTTATGCCAAAGCGCATTTTCCACATTTGCATTTTGTCCAGGCTCTATCAATGGGCTGGGGTTCTTTGGGTTGGCTGAGTGGGGTGAGGGGCTCATTCGAACGTAGCTGATGTTTGACAGAGCTTTGTTGCCATTGCTGACTGTTTAGTCAGCAGTGGATATGTGTGTGTCTGTGAGTGAGTGTGTGCATGTGTGTGCGGCATATACGGGAGGTAATAGGCCAACATCTGTGCCAGCCCGGGAAAATTGCCCAGGCTATCGAGAAATGTTTTTCGAGTCCGTTATTTGTAACGCTCTTCACGCACTTTTAACCAGTTTCCTGGCCATGTTGCGCAGCTACAGCTATGAACGTGGTATGAAATCCATTCAAAGATAAGCTAAACGCACAGTTTTCTATTCAAAGTTACGATGTGCCTTAGTTAATAGAGTCATTATTTGATAGACGATAGACGATAGACGCTAGACGTATATCGTTTTGAATGCACTTCCGCCACGATGGGATGCTTAGAATTTTTAATACGCTATGAAACAATATTGAATTCTTATATTTTTTATACAGTCTGTCGCTCTCTGATATTTTATTTTATAGATTGACTCAAACACTATAATTTCGATAGAATATTCAAGTATCGGACAAGATAATAAATAAATATAAATAAATATATGGTTAGGTCATATTAAAAAAAAAAAAATTAAAATTTAATAAATACAAAATAAAACTAATAAAAAATAAAATAAATTATAATAATTTTAATAAATAAATTAATAATTTTAATAAAAAAAAAGAAATAATTTAAAAATATTTTTAATTTTAATATTATAAAATATATATAGGTATTTCAATAAAAAATTGAGATTTATCCTTAAAAAATATGATATTTAAAAGAATAATTATATTTATTCTTTTCAATATTTAAATAAATAAATAAAATACATAAAATAAAATTTATATTAAATAATAAAAGAATATTTTCCGAGACTTTCTAAACCCGGAATACATAGCTTAATTCAAGATATAAATGCTTTGTTTATAATACGACTAATATTAAAAAAAAAAAAATAATAAATTAAATTATATTTTCTATATTTCAATTTATTTTATTTTTTATTATCCTTTACGAATTTAATTTCTTTTTCATAAATATTTGAAATATTGCACATAATTTCACTATTTAGTTTTAAAATCTATTTTTAGCTAAGAGAAGTTTTTGAGAACAAATTTAGATACTGAATTTTTCTTCCCTGACATTGCTTAACAATCCATTATATTAAAATAGCTTTTATATTATTGAAATGTTCTACATGAAATATATTTCTTTATTGAATAAATCAAAAATAAATTCAAATACTTATTTCCTCGCATAATATTTCAAATCATACTCATCTAACTGAAGTCGACTTCAGTTAAACTAGCTAAGCTTTTTCATTATCGTATTTCCATTTGCTTGCCGCCCTGATACTGTTGTGCATATTAACCGTCTCAAATAGCCTGCCACGCCCCCTTTAGCTGACCTCAAGCGATAAGGTGAGTGAGAGGCGACATCGTCTATTCAGGAGGCTGTCAAGTTTGGTTCGATGTTGTTGTTGTTATTGTTGTTATTGTTGTTGCTTCTGTTTTGGTTCGATTCAATTTGTGTGTCGTGTGTGCCTGAAGGCAGTCGCCTTCCATTTTCTTTTTTTCTTTCTTCCTCTCTCTCTTTTTTCTGATGGACACTCAACTGCCATTAGAAGGTTTTACTTTTCAATTATCAAATGCATGCTGGACTAGACTAGCACTGCAGGCTGCGCGTGTTGCCTATAAAGTGCAATTGCCTATAGAGGGATTCGGCCGAGTCAGAGTTGGAGGCAATGGACTGAGACGAATCACTATTCATAACAGCTGCCAAATGGCGCAGCATCGATATCTCTGGATCTGGATCTGGAACCAGAGCTGGGCCGGTTAGCGCCGCCGTCTGAACTTGTCGACTCTGTGTCTCTGTCGCCGTGATGCGCTCCATTGGCTGCTCTGGTTCGTGGGTGCCGCTGCTTATGAATTGAGCGAATTGCTGTGGTGCCTGCAGCTGGGCCAGCTGCTCCCAGTCGGGCGCTGTGGCACGCAAACGTTGACGCATCTCGCTCAGGGCACGCTGCGTCTCATAGCCTGTTTGGGCATCGAATTCACGCTCGCTGAGCAGGCGTCTGGGCGACGGTGGCATTAGATTACGCCGAACTTTTATCAATCTCAATTGCAGCCACTGCAGCAGCCACCAAAGCTCTGGCCACGGTAACAAACAACTTAAGCATATCGACGTAAATTTGACATTATTCGATGAGCTCATGATGAGAAAATAGGCCAGAATTCGCATCAAACGACGATGAACATAACGCGCCCATTCGTGACGCCACAGACTACGATACTCCTTGCAGGCATTCACTAGCATATAGGCGCCGGCAACGACGGCCAGAGCCACGCACGTTGGATACTGTTCGAGCACTAGCTTGAAGTTCATGCTCACTGGCTGAATGCTGTTCATCTTGTGATCGCCATGGAAAATGAGAGCCGCACAAACGACAGTAACGCTGGCCATGTGAATGCCCAAAATGGCGGCCACACAGTAGACACAAAACAGAGATTCACTCAGCGTGGTCATCGCCTCGGTTAGCCATATGATGATGCCTAGCATGAAGCGTGCCACATGCTCCTTATCGCAGCGCACTTGTAATAATGTAATATTATATGCTTGATCCGTATAGATGCCGAAGCAGGAGTGTGCATGGGATGGCAGTGAGATGTAGTGCCTCTCCTTGATACGGCCAGTTAGAAATTTGCCCTCATGGCATTCTTTGTGTTTCATGTGCGCATCGTAAACACCCTGTGCCGTGGACGCCCTGTACTGCGTGTACTTCGTATGCGGCGCCTGGGTGTACAGCACCAGCCGATTGCTCTGAAAGATATTTCTCAGCTTCAACGGCTGATCCCGGCGACAATAGATATGTACACGATTCTGCGAGTAGAACGTCTGCAGCATTGTCAAGCCGTTCTGGACATGTGGTATGCCTACATGCAAATAGGTGATCTCCTGATCGCTGAAGCGCTTCTTGAACAGGCCATTGCAGCAGCCACACACTATGAGCAATGAGAGCAAAATTTTCCAAATCATTGCAAGTATTTGATATTATGTGAAAATTGAAATTCTTTTAGATAATTCTCAGTGATTGCCGGAATGCTGGCAGCAGCTTAAATATATTAGTTCTGCTGTCAAAATCCAACAAAGCTACTTGATCTGTGCTCAATTTTTATGAATAACAAGTAAGAAGGCTCTAGTCGAGACGGCTCGACTACGAGATCCCCTGAACCCTGCAAAAAAAGTGATACTCTTCTTCTTTACGATCGCATGAGCGCGAGCTCTGCTAACCGCGCAGTTGCTGCTGTGGCTTGGGGGTGGGTTGGGCTATACTTTGAACGCCTATAACTCCATTTCTAGATGTACGATCTTAATGAAATTTTCAGATTAGATTAAGAGTGTCTAAATGTAACTATGTGCCGAATTTCAAGTCTCTAGTATTTGAAATGCGTTTTTTCCAAATTGGGGGCGAAGGGGGCGTGGCATCCAAAATCTGAAAATTACATAATCTGCGTATTCATAATATCTATCTAAATATACAAATTTAAAGTCTTTAGCTAAAACAATGTAGAAGTTATGCCCAAAAAACGTAAAAAATTGAAACGAATTTTCGATTTTTTATCGATAATTTGGAAATGGGATGAGTTATCGAAAAAACAAAATAAACTCGTACTGCGTAGCTAACATATGAGTGTTCATGTAAAATTTCAGCTCTCTAGCTCTTGCAGTTTCCGAAATCTCGACGTTCATACGGACGGACGGACGGACGGACGGACGGACGGACGGACGGACGGACGGACGGACGGACGGACGGACAGACGGACAGGGCTCATTCAACTTATTTTTTTATGCTGATCAAGAATATATATACTTTATGGGGTCTGCGACGTCTCCTTCTGCCTGTTACATACATTTTCACAAAACCATTATACCCTGAATTCCCATTTTCAATGGGTTCAGGGTATAAAAATAAATATTCGTTAATAAATTAAGTATAAATTTTTAACATTAATTTAAGTATTTTTTTTAAAGAATTTTTATAAGTTTGGCAGACAGAAAATTTAGTTGGTAAAATAAACTTTATTTTATTATTTTAAATTAATATTTTGTATTATTTAATTATATATTATTTGTAAAGAATTTTGAAAAGTTAAAGTATCTTTCTTAAGTAAGTATTTAAAAAAATTTTTTGTAGTTGGTAAAACAAAC